>JACEFZ010022913.1:102500-106649 GCA_014155875.1 Cepaea nemoralis
TCTCTCTCTCCTCTCCTCTCTCTCTCTCTCTCTATGCCACGGTGATGTACAGAACTTCTACCACTTTTTCTCTCTCACTCTCTCTCTCTCTCTCTCTCTCTCTCTATCTATGCCACGGTGATGTACAGAACTTCTACCACTGTTCTCTCTCTCTCTCTCTCTCTCTCTATGCCACGGTGATGTACAGAACTTCTACCACTGTTCTCTCTCTCTCTCTTTTCTCTCTCTCTCTTCTCTCTTCTCTCTCTCTCTCTATGCCACGGTGATGTACAGAACTTCTACCACTGTTCTCTCTCTCTCTCTCTCTCTCTCTCTCCTCTCTCTCTCCATGCCACTGTGATGTACAGAACTTCTATGACTGTTCTCTCTCTCTCTATGCCGCTGTGATGTATAGTATGGTTAAAGTAGTTTATGTTCCGAGACACGCTGCTGTTTCTGCGTCAGTTGTCTACTAGGTTCGGGTTTTATCAAATATGAAAACTTGTCTTCTTCTCTGTCTACAATGTTTTAAGAACGTTTTTGTAACATTTGAGATCAAGAGCCTACAGTTTCTTCTTTGGCGATTGAGAAATGGTCCATGACTCGCATCCATATGTTGCCACATGAAAGATGAGTGTTCTCCACAATTTTACTGTAACTTGCTTGTTGGTGTTGTGACACAGGTTCTTAACAACAGTTAAACTCTGCATTGTATGGTCTGGAATTTTTTTTTAGATGTTGCATATCCCTTGCAGGACGTTGCAGTCAACATCAGCATTTTCAGCTGCTGTTGATGTACTAGGCAAATTTTACGTTCAGTAGTTTTCTATTGCTTTCTGAACGACCGGCTCCTATACCAACACGTTATAACAACGCGACACGGTCTGCTGCACAAATCGGTCGCGGCTGCGTTTCGAACGCCTGATAAGCGGCTCACGAACCGCGTTCGCAAGCCTTTGGCCACGGAGTCAGGCTTGGTTTGGAATGGTCTGGAATACGAACATACAAATTAGAAACAGCTTAGAGGTAGCGGATATGTTCCTGAGACGAATGTTCCGACGACCTTGGTTGGCCAGAGTAACTAACAACGATGACCTGGACGAGGCTAATGATGGTAGGATGTTACATGCAATTGTTGGAAAGAGACAGCGTTCTTCGGTCATATAATGAAAAGAGCCAGAGGAAGACGGAGATGAAATGATGCTGAATATGTTAAGTATAGAAGAATCTCATCTATGGAACTGATCTAACTCAGAACAGCAAGAGCCGAGATATGCAGAGAGACATGAATGTCCACATCATTTATCAAGACACATGATGATGATCATGTTTATTTTAATATTTTAATCAATAACTGCCGGTCTCCTTGGCTAAGGTCTCGCGGACGCGATTTGTGATGCCGCTTACTTGCCTTCGAAACAAACCTGCGACCGATTTGGCAGCAGACATTTCGTGCTGATTTTAACGTGTTAGTACGGGAGTTCAGAAAGCAATGACAAACTACTGAACGTAAACTTGTCAAGACATCAACACTAGCAGTAAAATACTGGTGTTGACAGCGATGTCCTGTAAATAGGATATGCAAAAGAAGACTTTTAAAAAAAAAAAAACAATAGCTGAAGAAGGTGTGATGACAGAAAACGATCGATGCCACACTGTCCCTTGGCGAGGTCAGATTTGGAACCGCTGTTTGCCTAGATTAAAAGATATGGAAAGATTCACACGTCTTATTTGCCAATCGACAGCGCTGACAGGTCAATGTGTAGACAAGATTGGGAAGGCTTCAGTTGTGTGGGCATGATTCAGCATGGCCACAAGGTGATGGCATGTGGTATAGCGATAAGGGAGAAGAACGCAGTTCACTAATGGTCTACATGGCTGTTAGCATCCACATCCGCTGAGTCAAAATATTAGCCATAGTAACGCGGTTTTTCTGCTTCTTCTTCGTCAAGTGACGTCGAAGGGAACTTCATCTCCCTCTTCCTCCTCCTCCTATTCTTTTTCTTCCATCTTCTTCTTATTCAGTGAGAACTGTAAAATGATATATTTAACACTACTATAAATAGTCGGCTACTAAAGATGATAAAATTAAGAAAATTGAAAAAATTTTGGTCACTGGAAAAGTAATGAAAGTTTGGAGAGAATGATTATGGAGAGGTATAGTTAGTTAGTTAATTAGTTAGTTAGTTAGGTAGTCTCGGTTCCAACTTCACGGCAACGGGTCGTCCCCATTATTCTCTTTTCCTGTGCCAGTGAATATCACACAAAATGCTCCTCGCTGTCTAATGGAGGGGTATATGCCCGGGAAGAGAGGAAGAGGAAGGCCAAAGATAAGATGGGTGCAGGATATGGCAGATTATCTCCAGATGGGTGTATCGGAAGCGAGTCATCTTACTTATGACCAAGAAGTTTTAAGGAAGATTGTTATGGGAGCGAGGTTCTGCAAATGACATGCTACTGAATGAATGAATGAATGAATGAATGAATGAATGAATGAATGAATGGTCGGCGTCTGTGCTCCCCAGTTTACGGACATACCAAGTCGAGGGTTTGAAATAAACCTTACGATTTAGAATCAGGTCGCTCTGCATTGCTTCCGATGGCAAGAGGGAGACTTCGTGGCGACGTTGTCACGACGCACACCTCGTGCTCCGAAGGCTGTGGGTTCGATTATGGGGCTACATATTTCGATTCACGAGAGCAGTTAGTTTTTCTCCAGGGGGTCGTCGCTGGAGTAACGGAGTTCGTGCTTTGTCTGACGATTTCGGCCGGCCGCCCTGCGGAAAGAGACCGGCCATTTGGGATAAAACACGTTGCAATAAAGTCGACCCCCTTGCCCTTTAAACCCTTTTTTCGATGGTTTGAGGCGTCGGCCATTCAAAAAGCACTGGCAAACTTGTTTTGGCATATCCTATTTACAGGACATCGCTGTCAACACCTTCATTGCTACTGTTGATGTCTTGGCAAGTTTAAGTTCAGTAGTTTGCCATTGCTTTCTGAACGACCGGCTCCCATACCATCAGGTTAAAACCAACACGACACGGTGTGCTGCCAAATCGGTCGCAGCTGTTTTTCGAACGCACGTAAGCGGCCTCACGAATCGCGTCCCCAGGAGCTTAGCTACGGAGACCGGCATTGGCAAATAACTGAAAGTAAAGTTGCTTAGTAAGTCACAAACGGCCAATGAATGCTGGGGTTGACTACAACGCCATTTAAAGGACATACAACAAACTTTTAAGCTACAAAATGGGAATCAGGAAATTTTCTGGGGAGTGAAGGCGGCCGGAATGATAACCGAATTAACTATAAAAATAGTCGGCTAGCACCATATACCCACATATGTCTCAAGGCATAGAAATAGTTTCCTGTTCTTAAATATAAAAACAATAAGAAAAGCAACAACAAACTATATAGTGCAGAAACCTGGTAAGGTAACAAATAATTAGAATTGAAATACAGCCCTAAATTTAATCACCTCCATATCCATTAAAAATATCATGGTGTGGAAAAGGGTCATTTAATGCTTTTTATTTTCTAGTACCATCCATTCATTCACCCCCCCTCTCCCCACACACACACACACACACACACACACACACACAGCTCGTCACCGCCGAATGATGCCTTCACAAGGAATACATTAAATTAGAGACATTATTTCTGTTGTCTGTTGTGTCCTGTGATACTGGCTCCCGTCTCTTTATGTCCTGTTTACGTCTGAAACTTATTAAAAGGTGAGAATAACCAGTGAGCAGATCACTGGACCTGGCAGGACATTGTCATATGCCGATGATGTTTTAGTGTATCGTCAGGGTAAGGATAGAGAGGAGGTTGCTGTGGAACTACAAACCGAACTCAAGTCGCATAAGTACTTGGTGTGATGAAGCTGGGGCAATGGTCAACCCAACAAAGGCAACAGTGACTTGGTTCTCGTTGAATAATCATATTGTCAACAATCCAACACCAACTGTAATGCTGTGTTCAGAGACGGTGGAAAGAACGCAGGCAATGAATTACCTGGGGATACGGTTTGATCGAAGCCTTGCTTATAATGTGCACATAGACCAGGTGATAACAAAGGCCAAGCGGGGCTTGGCAGCGATGCGGGTGATGGCGGCAGCAAACTGTGAGCAGCGCCATCTATGTCTTCTGTACGAGGGGGCTTTTTTC
>JACEFZ010022914.1:0-19327 GCA_014155875.1 Cepaea nemoralis
ATTCTTTTTTTTTTGTTACCCGATGCTCTGATTAAAAACGACAGCTGACACTTTAAAAAACGAGGCAGGAGCTGGAAGGCATGAGGCAGGCCACAACCCACCCACCACGAGACATGAGGCATAGACGAGACATGAGACGAGAATGAGACATGAGATATATCTCATTGCTCATTGCTCATTACGAGGGATTTACAACATGTAGTACTACTAATACTTACGTACTGTATCGTGATTTCACTGAAGGCTTGGAACGAAAATAAAAATAAAATCCTTTAAAAGTTAATAATACACAAGTATTGTATTTCTTCTTCTTCTTCTTCGTTCATCCGGAGTTTTTTTTTCGGATGTGATTGCGTTGTGCCTGTTTACAGCAGAGCTGCGTTCTTGCGCCGTTAGGCCGACACATCCGACTTCTGCGGGCATTTGTTGACCGGGTTAACCTTCCCGGGGGTTTCTTAGGAAGTTTGACTCTCACTGTTGTGGTGTTATCCCCCATCCCAGCTGGTCCACATAGAACAGCCAAAGATCCTGGTCAGCCCTCAAGGGAAGGCAGGGGCAGACCATGGGCATTCCCCGCCATCCAAGGAGGCTTCCATACTTGCAGAGCCGATACATAGCGCTCTGGTACTGGGCTCACCCAAGGAATCGTCACGTCCTGCACATGGCTGCTTAGCCTCACTTCCGTATATTGGGCCTTCCGTTCACCATAGGCTGTTCTTCCGGAAACCAGAAGTATGCAGTCTGCAGATGACATCCACACAGTGAGCTTTCGATTCGGACTTTCCATGTAATGGATTTGCTATCCAAGCAATATTCCATTTCGTGCCACTAGGACACTTTTCCACCTTTTATGAAGTCCACACAGTGGGCTTTTGATTAGGACATTCCACGTAATGGATTTGCTATCCAAGCAATATTACATTTCATGCCACTAGGACACCTTTCAACCTTTTATGAAGCCCACACAATGGGCTTTTGATTCGGACTTTCCACGTAATGGATTTGCTATCCAAGCAATATTCCATTTCGTGCCACTAGAGACACTTTTCCACCTTTTATGAAGCCCACACAGCAAGCTTTCGATTTGGACTTTCCACATAATGGATTTGCTATCCAAGCAATATTCCATTTCATGCCTCTGGGTCTTCATGCACCTTTAAATGTCAACCTGTATGCTAGTTAAAGTAAGCTGCGGTCAACTTTAGCTTGTTGATATCTCCATAGAGCTTGTCCTCAAATGAAGCAGGTGTGGGCCAAAATATCTTTCTCTGTTCTGCATACGTTGGGCAATCCTGCAGCAAATGTTTTGCTGTCATTTTTCCAGTTCTACAATTACATTCATCGGTATCTCCTATCTTTAGTTTATTGAACAATTGGTATTTCAGCCTGTTATGTCCTGTGCGGAGTCTGAAGATTGTTACTTGTTCTCTTCGGTCGAGTTTGTAATATGCATCATCCTTCTGATGGCCTGGATGCTCTGATTCCCATTTGGTTCTATAAGTGCTTTTTATCAACCCCTTTGCCTCATTATAGGTTATGTCTATGTCAGGCTGCTGGTAGTCGTCCGCCCTCTTTTGCTAGTCTGTCAGCCTCTTCGTTTCCAGGTATACTGCAATGTGATGGGATCCACTGTATTACAACTTTTTTGGATTTCTGGCATAGACCATGGAGTGCTGCTCTTAGGTCAGTTAGTTCTGTGCTGTTATTGCTCTTCAGTATTGAGACAACTGACTTTGCATCTGTGAAGATAGCTATTTGCTTCTCTTTATTTTCCTCCACCAGGAGCATTTCTGCTGCAGTTTTCAAAGCCTCTACCTCCGCTTTGAAGTTACTTGAAAATTTTCCAGTTGCCATTGAATGTGTTTTTTTCACTCCATTTTTTAAATTTAGGAGAATTCCTCCTCCTCCATTCTCTATTGAATTTCTGGCTGATCCATCTGTATATGTATGGGTCCAATTCCTGCTTGGGTAAAGTTCTTTTATGTAGTTTAGGGTTATTTCTCTTCTTTCGGTTTCATGCTGAGTGTTCTTTTTCTCAATACCAGGAATGTTTTCTATCATCTCAGGCAGTTGCTGCTGTCTCCAAGCTGGGAACTTGTGTGCATTGTGTATGGGCTTGACTGTTGATATGTTAAGTATAGGATCTGCCCTAATCCTTCGTTTTGCAGTTTCTACAAAGTTGCTACGCTTCAGTCTTCCCTTTCCAAAACCATTAAATATGTTGTACATAGAGTGGTCTGTCAATCTTCTAAATTTTTCTGCTTGTTGCTGGGCTCTGCTATCTCTTCTATCCTGCATTGGTTGTAAACAAGTGATCTTTTCTAGTTCATTAATAGACGTTGTCTTCAGGCTTCCAGTTATGATTCGCATTCCTTGGTTTTGGACTCTACTTATTTTGTTAAAGTTTGACTTAGCTGCTGTTGCCCAAGCTGCAATGCCATATTCCAGTACTGGCCTCACCCGTCCAGTATATAACTTCTTGAGAACTTTCTCATCTGCTCCCCACGTTGTATCAGCAAGCTTTTTCATGATTGCCATTCTCTGCCTTGCTCTTGTTCGATTTTTCTCAACCTGTGTCTTCCATGTCAGGCGACGATCAAAGGTGACTCCTAGATAGTTTGGATTTTCTTCATGGCGCAATATTTTTCCATTCAATACCAGCTTAGGTTGCTGAGTTTTATTTGAGAGGGAGAACACTGTGCATGTTGTTTTCTCCTCACTTATCTTCACTAGCCATGATTTTGACCAGTCCTCTAGCGCTAATAAGGCTTGCTGTATTCTGCTGTTAGCTGTACTAATATATTCTTCAGATGTCCATATGGCTAGGTCATCTGCAAAGGAGGATGTGTGTACTCTGGCTGGAAAATTTTCTGTGATGTCATTTATATATGCTAGGAATAATGTTGGTGAAAGAACTCCTCCTTGGGGACACCTTGCTCCAGCAGCATCATTTTGCTTGTTTGTCCTTGTACTTTTGTCCTGGCAGTTCTGTTCTCAAGGTAGTGGCTGATCCATTTATACATTTTTCCACAAACATGCATGTTTTGCAGTTTTACTTTCAGTCCTTCCTTCCATACTTTATCAAATGCTTTTTCTAAATCTATCCAGACTGCTAGTGTGTGCTTTTTCTCTTGGAAGGCATCCTCTATTTCCTGAGCTATATAGGTTATTTGATCTTCAGTGGATCTGTACTTTCTGAATCCTGCTTGGTGTGGTGTTAAGAGTTTGTTTTCTTCCAGATGCCATGTTAGCCTGCCATTGATAATGCGTTCCATTAATTTTCCTACACAGCTAAGTAGACTGATAGGTCGATAGCCATTTGGTTCTTCCAGGTCTTTTCCTTTCTTTGGGACTGGTATTAGTATAGCTTCCTTCCATGCCTGTGGGACTATTCCTCTCTTCCAGCTGTTATTTAGGACTGCTAGTAGTTTCTTTTTTGCCTTGTTGCCTAGTCCTATTGGCATTTCATTTGTGATTCCATCCTTTCCTGGTGATTTCTTCTTTTTCAGGGTATTCATTGCCTGTTCCATTTCTTCCATTGTTAGATTTGCCATCATATATTCTGCTGCTGTCTCTGTATTTCTATGATGTATCTGTTTGTCTTTGATTGCTTTCTTCTGTTCGGTTGTAATATCAATGTGGTTTGCATTTGCATAGTGTTCCATTAGTGCATTTGCAGCCTTTTTTTCTGTGAACAAGGCATTTCCTTGTTTAATTGTTATTTGTTTGTTTCTAGGTCCTTCATTGTTCATGGCTTTCACTAGTTTCCATAGTTTGTTTCCATCCGTGTCAAAATTCAGGTTTTCTGTTTTTTCCCTCCAACAATCTCTTGTTGTTTGATTTACTGTTCTTTTATATTTTGCTGAGATGGCTTTGAGAGAGATATTAGCTTCAATTGTTTGTTCTCTCTCTGCTGTCTTCCTGGCATCTTCAACTTTGTCCTCCAAACTTTGTAGTTCTTCAGTCCAGTATGGTTTAGTAATTTTTCCTCGCTCCTCTAGGAATGGACTCAGTGGCTGCCTGTATTATCGCTCTGTTTAGACTTTCCACCATTTGCTTTATGTTGCCATATCGTGTATTTATGTTTTCACAATATTTGTCTGTTAGTATGGCAAATCTGTCCCAATCTGCTCGTTTGTAATTCCAGCGGGGCAAGGGCTTTTGCTCCTGTGGAACATACTCCATGTTCATTACAAGCTTGATTGGTCTGTGGTCACTACCTGCTAATTGGTCCAGCACATGGCGATCGATTTTGTGGAGGATGTCTCCTGTGCAGAAAGCTAAGTCTGGAGTAGAAGTGGTAAGCCATCTTCTGGAGTAGAAGCTCGGTGTGTCATCCGCTTTGTTGAGTAGATGGAGATTTGAGTCTATTTCCCAGTCCTCCAATTCATCTCCTCTTTTGTCAGTATCTGGGTATCCCCATCTTTCTGAACGGCTATTAAAGTCTCCGACAATAATGCAGTTTGTGTCAGTTATTTTCATGTTTGAGAGTGTAAGGTCCTTATCTGCTGGGCTATACAGATTGTAGATTCTTATTTTCACGTCCTTTATCATTATATCAACACCTATAATTTCTGTTTGGTTGTCAGAGATCACAGATACTTCGCTGCAAGGTATTGTATTTCGTGTAAGTATTAGAACTCCTCCTTTATGTCCTTCGCGGTCGAAACGTGTGGCCTGATATCCTCTGACTGAAAATTTGCGATTGGCATTGAGGTGTGTCTCTTGAATGCATGCCACATCTATTCTATCTTTATGAAGACGCTGTGTCAGGGATTCTTTCTTGTTATAAACTCCTTCGGCATTCCACTGTAGTATGTTGAGTGTCCTTGGTATTTGGTCAATAGCTCTTAACCTACTCCTCTGTGCCTTGACTCCACAGCACAGGGGAAGGTGACCACCAGTAGTCATGGGTGGACCCCCTCGAGGCAGGGGGCCCGGCACTATCACCGCCTGATGGGACTTCACGGGATTAGCACCATAACGGTTAATTTTCATCTGTGGCATCATGAAATGATAAAGTTACGTTGCACTTCTTTGTCAAGCTTGTGGCTCAGTACATCCGATTTCGACAAGCACTTTTCGGGATGCTTTCCCTAGCCTTTGACTGTCCCCAGTCTACCTACAAGGCAGCAGGTTTGTGCGTCACTTCGTCTGGTCCCTCTCCCTTGACCTGTCCGACATGGGTGACCCTACCAGTAGCAGTGCTACCGTCGGCATAGCTCTTGGGGTCATTGGAACGCGCAAGCCCCTCTACCTCGTCAAGGTGGACGCACGGCAGAGGGGTATTGTATTTAATTTTACAAAACGATCAATATAAACTTCAATGTAAGAGTAGTAATATACAGAAATGTATTGTAATACTATAAACCTACGTTACTGTAAAATACTCTTGTCATCTTCTTCTGTGTCTTTGAGGCTCGAGCTTTCTACGCGGCGATGTTCTGTATCTTACGCAGAAGTAGGATGTGAGTTGCATTTTCCTCCTCTTGCATTTGAAACCAGTCGATGTACCTTAGCCATCATACTGTAGTCACTTCCAGCTTTATACAGTAAGGTGTAAAAGTAATCCGTGGACAGTTTTAAAGATGTATGTTTGTTCGTTGATACTCACACCTTTTTGTAAAATACGATGACGGTTAAACGAGTGACGGTTAATCGAAGTGTTACTGTATGTGAAATGTTCAGTTTCGTTATCATTGATTGTGATCGTGTGATTGCTTGTGTCTGAACTTAATTTCTATTGCCTGAACTTAATCTTCTGAACTATCTGCTTCTATTGCCGTCCATGCCGTGTGGCGTTGGTGATCATGCCTGTCCACAGCATTCTGCCTCGTGTGCTGCCAGTCAGTTCTAATACTGATGTTCTTCCATGACAAGTTGTCAAACTGTCCAGCATCTTCTCTTATGGTCTTCTCTTGTATCTCTTTCCCTGTAACTTTCCAGTTGTTACGACATGCTCCAGCTTTCCCTTTCTCATGATATCCCCAAAGAATCGGGACTTTCTTCCTCTGATACCGGTAACTAGTTCTTTTTTGTGTGATAACTTCTTTCAAGAGATAATTATTTCTTTCTTTGCTCCAGTTCAAAATAAAAGAAAACATCATGTCTATATAGCGACTATAATCCTAGCACTGATGTTGTTGTTTGTCCATCAAGAATGATGATGACCATTCATTTCATCCAGTGGGGTTGAAAGTATGGAGCCGTGAGTTCTAAGATGGCTGATAAGGCCTATTTTGGCTCGAAATATTCTTTGACAATGTGGACAAAGAATGCTTGACGTTTCTGGAGGAGGATTTTCTGCAGTGGTTTTTCTGTTCTGTCTTTTTTTCACAGCTCTTGCAGTCCTGGTTACCTCACAAGTGACTGCACCCTTGCGTAATGATGCACGCCACGAATTTCGGTCTCTGGCTGCAATTCAGTGAGATCTGTGAAATGTGGCATTGATATGAGGGGCATTGAGATGTGGCATTGATTGGCTGTGGTCTGTGAAATGTGGCATTGATACTTCCTCCTAGAAGTTACACAAACAAGATTCACGAAGCGCCCCTGCACATTAAGCGCCCAATCCATGCCTCACTCGTGTTTAATGTAAAGGATACGCCACTGATATGTGCCAACTGTATGTAATCGTACCACAATGTGCGTGACAGCATTTTAAAATATAATCAAGTTTCTAGGTCACGTTTACCAGGCAGACTGTTGACCTCATTCTGGCTAAGACAACTGTATACACTTTTGGTCACAGATTGCGTTTATAGCTTTCTGGTTAATTATTATAAATTTAATTATCTTTGGTTAGAAGTTTTGACACATATATTATACAGTTTTATATTTGGGTATTTCTATTTTATTAGCTAATAATGTAATTGTAAATTGGCTATTTATTATTTTTATTTCTGTTTTCTGCCGCCTTCGTCCGGTTTGATCACATACGTGGGTACAGCTGTTTCTCAGCTCCAGGGGAGCGGTTTTTTTTACAGGTCGCAACTTGAAGGCACAATACTGTTAAAATTGTGGAAATATGACATCGTAGATCTTGTTTAGTTTCACAATTTGGCAGTAGATTCCGTGAATAAATGAACTTCTATTTGCAGACGATCAGTGCCTGTTTTACAGCGATGAGGGCAGACTACAAAATCATATTACTAATCTGAGTTCAACCTGCAGCAGATACAATATGAGTATAAACACAGCCAAAACCGAAGTATTGCAAGTTAGCAGATCGCCAGGCCCACAAAGTATACAGATAAATAACACACATCTGAAACAAGTTAAAGAATTTAAATACCTTGGAAGTATGATCACAGAAGATGGCAGATTGGACAGAGAAATTGAAATCAGATGTCAAAAAGCTAGTGCACTTACATATCAACTATCACCCTTACTGAAGCATCCAAACATACCCATGTCCGCAAAACGACAGATAATAAACATCATATTCACACCAACCCTATGCTATCAATCTCAAACCTGGACTTTATCCAAATTACACCTTCGCAAAATCAACACCTGCGAAATGAGATGCCTGAGGAGAGCTGCCAACTTAACAATCCGAGACCGAGTAAGAAATGCTACTATCAGACAGACTGTGGGATCAACACCTTGTGCCACATTTATTGAAAGACAGAAGATCAAGTGGTTTGGCCATGTCGTTAGAATGCAACATCAGCAACTACCGTCACTGGCCTTACATCAAAGATCATCTGCGACGAGACCACGAGGACGTCCAAGAAGAAAATGGATTGACGACATCAGAGACATTGTACAACCACACGGAATGACACTATCCAGTGCCGTCCACCGGGCGCTGGAACGAAAATTATTCCTCCCCACGCCGCTTGACGGCAGAAGTGGAAGATGATGATGATGATGATGATGATGATGATGATGATGATGATGATGATGATGAAGATGATGATGATTCCGTGAACAGTTTTTCCCTGTTGCTGTTGTCCCCGGCGTGGTCCTGGCCATTTCACTCACCGAGTGCTGATTGGTCTGTGAAATGTGGGTCCAGCACCATATATCCGTTGCCGTGTACAAGAGTCCTTGAACTTAGACGCTGGGATATTATGTTCCTTTCTGAACACTTGGGTCATTTCACAAAGCACACGATGATGATGGTGGTGGTGGTGATGGTTGTGGTGGTGGTGGTGGTGATGATGATCTGATGATGATGATAATATCGGTGGTGCTGGTGGTGGTGATGGTTTTGGTGGTAGTGGTGGTGGTGGTGGTGGTGATGGTTGTGGTAGTGGTGATGGTGGTGATGGTGGTGGTGGTGATTGTTGTGGTGGTGGTGGTGTTGATGGTGGTGGTGTTGATGGTGGTGATGGTTGTGGTGGTGGTGGTTGTGGTTGTGACGGTTGTTGTGGTGTTGATAATGGTGATGGTGGTGGTGGTGGTGCTGGTGGTGACAGTTTAGGTGGTGACGGTTGTTGTGGTGTTGATGATGGTGATGGTTGTGGTGGTGGTGGTTGTACTGGTGGTGGTGGTGATGGGTGTGGTGGTGATAGTTGTGCTGGTGGTGATGGTTGTTGTGGTGGGGATGGTTGTGGTGATGACGGTTGATGTGGTGTTGATGGTGGTGATGGTTGTGGTGCTGGTGATGGTGCTGGTGGTCGTGATGGTTTTGGTTGTGGTGGTGATAGTTGTGGTTGTAGTGGTTGTGGTGGTAGTTGTGGTGATGGTTGTGGTGATGGTAGTGGTGATGGTGATGGTGGTGGTGGTGCTGGTGGTGGTTATGATTGATTTTTTTCTTCTTTTACTCTCGCTCGCTTTGATTTCAAGCATAATCCATACACACTTCTAGTAACACAGAACTGAAGTTTGCGTGTGGATTAGCTTTTCTTGTTACCAGTGTTCCTCGCTATCTGGTGAATCCACTCCCGCTTCAGAGGTACTTGTCATTTACATCCCCAAGACAATGACGAGAAGTCAACATTTTCGTCCAACTGTCCGTAATAGGAGTTGAACCCCTTACATCGGCATCAGCACACCGGATGTTTAAGAACGCTCGTTCTTATCCATTCGGCCATGCTGACCTAAGTGATTGATATAATATACAGTTGTAAAGGAATCATTTCAAAGGTTTATCCAATGGGAACACAAACAGTTACTACAGTAACTAACTACGATTACTGATTGTCTATTACTGGACTGAAATACTGACCTCCCAGGCCTTTAAGACTTGAATAGACAATCGGAGAATGTATCACTAAGATCTGGGACCAATCAAAAAGGCACCCCAAGAAAGCTTCACGAAGATTGGGCCACACATAAAAAAAGGAAATCCGAGAAAGCTTCACAAAGATCCTGGACAAATAATATTGAAACTCGTGAGTGTTTTACCAAGATCTGGAGAAAATAAAGTAAAATCAAATCACTCTTATTCTAACATCAAATCATACCTAGTGTCAAACCAAACATTCCTAGTGAAACCACACCATACATTGTGTCAAACCAAACCATACCTAGTTTAAAACCGAATCCTACCTAGTGTCAAAACACACCACATCTATTGTCAAACCTATCGGTGTCTAATATAAAACCATATTATATCTAGTGTAAAACCAATCGATGCCTAAAATAAACCCAAACCATACCTAGTGTAAAACCAGTTAATACCCAATGTAAAACCAAACCACACATAGCGTAAAACCAAACCATACCTAGTTTCAAACCAAATTACACCTAGTGTAAAACTAAAATAATACCTAGTGTACAACGAAACAACATGTAGTGTAAAACCAAACCATACCTAGATTAAGATCAAATCCATACCCAGAGTAAAACGAAATGATACCTAATGTAAAATCAAGCTGACTCTGTATGCGGGTATTCTGAAACTGCGTTAGCTACTCCGACCCCACAGAAGTCGACCAGTCGTGAAAACACAGGTTGTACTTTTAATGACTGTGGGGTTTTTGAAAATATTACCGTTCCAAGTTTTGTATGTACCCTTTATGTTACATGAACTCCGCAGAGGGTGAATACAAAACTTTGAACGGCAATATTTTCAAACACCCACTGTCATTAAAAATACACTCTATAGAAGACGGGAAGTTGTTATAAAAGTTGAACTGATTAACTGCCAAGGGATGATTAATCGTCTTATGCGATTTCCCGCATATGCCATGGGCTTATGTATCGCCGAAATATTGTCATTACGTTATATTAAACAATTTCTGATAGCATATTAACAGCTTTTAAGTCTTAACTGTGACACACCATATTTCCAATTTTTCACTATCCATTTCTATTTCGTTCAAATCTACTTTATGTTTGGTTCAAACCTACTTTCTGTTTGCCACAGAATCTGTTAACGAACCTGGTGGCATGTTGAAGTTCACCCTTGTAATGACAGGTTGGTCTGGTGGGGTTGTGTTCCAGGCCCGTTAACAAAAAAAAAAAAAAACGCTTCCCAGCATGCTCGTGTGATCTTTAAGTCCTGGCTACTGACCATCTACAAGCTGTCATACTGTCATCTACTGCCTGTGATACATTGCGGTGAAGGACATGGGGGTCTTGAGCATGGCATTTATTCCACGGCAGACTTCTTAACTGAGAGCAGATTGTGATTTCTGCAAAGGAGATACCGGAAACCGAATGAACATAAAAACATGAATTGGAAATTCGGTGAAGCTAAAGACACACGCAGATACAACACAATGTTCGTTGCAAAATACGGATCACTTATTGGAATGTGATACTTTTTGTTAAACAACAGGTTATCCTCTTCGGTGAACTGTGTTAGTGAAGTGGCTAGCTGCACGTTCGTTGGCCAGTTGGTCATAAGTTCGATCCTCACCAGACCGAATTCGAATGTGTAAAACTGACCTGGGTGCCAGGTTTATCTAGCATATAATGGGTACAATTAAATAATTTATGAAGTTTGTTTGTTTGTTTAGACGAACGGATCAACATCCCAGCACACGGGTGTAACCCATAGGTGCTCCTTTCTACTCCTAACTTCAAGCCTGAGTCCGGAGAAACTCAGCTCAGTGCACGAACTCCGTAGCACCGGCGAGGATCCTGAAATACTGTGTGTAGATGTTTAACTCGAAATTTTTCCCGGGCAGCGCTGTTAGGCTACTCTTGTTCGATTTCCAACTGCCAAGGGATTTTTTAAGTGCGCCACAATACACACGGGCGTCCGATCTCACTACCCAGAGACCAGGGGAAATTTTGTTACTAGAAGTCCACGTGAAAAACTCCTGACCCTCACGGGGCTTGAACCTGGGACCTCCAGCACTCGAGGCGGACATCATACCTCAAGACCACTCAGCCCCCTTGTTTGTGAAGTATTTTGTGAAGTAAAGGCGGCGAGTGTTACTTGGACCACATCACCTACCAAGAGCCGACTGTCGAGCACCATATACCCACTGCGCGTTCAGCCGTGTAAAGGGGTCATTTACTTTAAATCAGATCTACGGGTCAAACCAAAAACATGCCTAGTGTCAAACCAAAACATACCTAGTATCACACCAAAGCATACCTAGTGTTAAAACAAATTATACGTGGTGTAAAACCAAATCACACCTAGTGTAAAACCAAACTATACCTAATGTCAAACCAAACCATATCTAGTGTCAAATTAAACCATACCTAATGTCAAACCAAACCATATCTAGTATCAAATTAAACCATACCTAATGTCAGACCAAACCGCTCCCCCGATGTGTCTCCACCTTGTCGTGGTATGGGAGCTTGCGTGTCCCATCGACCCCATGTGCTTGCCGATGGATGAAAACTACATATTGGACAGCTTATGGGATAGGGGCCAGACTAAGAGAGACACAACCTGCTGCTCTGCAGGTAGACTGAGGATAGCAGTCAGAAGTTTAAAATCAGGCACACGAAGGCAGAAGTTCTTGGTCCGGACAATACTCTAAGGCTCTCTGTCGAGGGTTTAGGCTAAAGGCCTCTAAGCCACAAACCCGTGAGAGCCGGGCCAATACCCACCTACCGAAAAATAGATGTGGGATACTGAGCACGCTATATGCCCAGTTCTGATACTTGTTCGAAGGCTCTCAGCTGGGGGATATGACGGATCCCGGATGAGAGGGCCTGGCCGTTTCTCGTTCACTGCTGCACGGAGGTAAGGTGCTGAGCCGGCAGCACATGTAGCCTACCTCGTGAG
Source organism: Cepaea nemoralis (assembly GCA_014155875.1). NCBI lineage: Eukaryota > Metazoa > Mollusca > Gastropoda > Stylommatophora > Helicidae > Cepaea > Cepaea nemoralis. The sequence goes on from JACEFZ010022914.1 coordinate 12,149, forward strand.
CGAGAATAAAAATGCAGAAAGTGTCCCAGTCGAATGAAATGGCTACGAAAACTGTCTGTATCTAACTCATAGAGTGTAGACAAAAGTGAAAAAACGTCTCAATAACACGAAATGGAACGCACGGCTAGCGAATCCATTGCGTGGTCCGAAGTCAAAAGCAAAAGCTTACCGAGTGGATGTCGCCCGCAGTCTGACCGTTCCTGGTGTGTGCTTGAGCGACCAGTGGCAAGCGAGATGCCCAACACATGGAAGTGAGGAACTAAAGCAGCCATGAGCAGGACGTCGCAACTCCTTGGGTGAGCCCAGTCTCAGAGCAATATGTGCCGGCTCTGCAATTATGGAAGCCTCCTTGGATAGCCTTGGATAGGCCCATGGTCTGCCCCTGCCTTCCCTTGAGGGTTAACCGTGATGTCGATGATCGTTCTATCTTGACCAGCTGAGATGTGGGCGACATCACAACAATAAGTCTAACGTGCCTCGAAACCCGAGGAAGGCTAACCTCATTAAAAAATGCCTGCTGAAGTCGGAAGTGCCGTCCTACGGGTGGCAAACTAAAAATTGGCACTACGCATTTACGTCCGAGTGAAATGTCTCGTCCGAATGTCTCTCGTGCTAGGAACAGCTCTGACTACCTAGTTTCCGAATGCCGCTCTTGTTCGGAACAGCTCTGACTAGGTAGTTTTCCGAATGTCTGTCGTGCCTGGAACAGCTCTGACGGGCGCAACGACAAGCACATGTCCGAAAACTCGCTGAGTGGATACCGTCTGCAGACCTGTCTGGTTTGTGCGGGAACGGCCCGGGGCGAACGAAATGCCCATTATATTGAAGTGAGGAATTAAAGCAGCCATGAGCAGGACGTGACGATTCCCTCGGTGAGCCCAGCACCAGAGCGTTATGTGTCGGCTCTGCAATTATGGAAGCCACCCAGGATGGCGGAATATTGCTATGGACTGTCCCTGCCTTCATTTGAGGGATGACCGTGCAGTCTTCGACTGTTCCAACTTGACCAGCTGGGAGGTGGACAGTACCACAAAAGTGAGAGTCTCCCAGGAATGCTAACCTGGTCAAAAATGCACTCTAAAAGTCGGATGTGTTGGCCTAAGGGTTTCGACCCAAGGGTGCCTAACCAGACACACCACAATCACATCTGAAATAACACTCCGGATGAACGCAAAGAAGAAGAAGACCAAACCTACCTAGTGTCAAACCAAACATTACCTAGTGCCAACCCAAATCATACCTAGTGTAAGACCAAAATATACCTAGTGTCACTTGAAACTATACCTAGTGTCAAACCAAACCATACCTAGTGTCAAACCAAACCATACCTAGTGTCAAACCAAACAATACCTGGTGTCAAAAAAATCAATACCTGGTGTCAAACCAAGCCATTCCTGTTGTGAAACCAAACCATGGTAGGTTTAACCTAGTGTCAAACCAAACCATGCCAGGTTTAACCCCAAGACACACCTGACATCAAACCACACCATGCCAGGATTAACCCCAAGACATACCTAGCGTCAAACCATGCCAAGTTACCCCGAGGCACACCTAGCGTCAAACCAAACCATACCTAGTGTGAAATCAAAACGACAATGAAAAGGTATCAGGAAACACATGTAGACCAGCGATACAAATATTTACAAACCCGTTTGGGGAGAGAGTCAATGACCTACATTGTACCTGCTGACACGGGTGTAGCTTACAGAAGTGATTCAACCTACTGACCTCTTTCGTAACGCCCAGTTTCCAGTTTAAATTTTATCAGGCGATAAGAATGTGTTAGTAGTTAAACTGCTGATGCAGCAAACTTGTGCAAAACTGATATAGCAAGAATGTCTAGGTTAGACAAAGTGAAATTGCTAATGGTATAGAAATAATATATAATCTATTTAAAACTGCAATCGTATGGGTGTATGTCATCTCATCTCATCATGTTCCTCTTGTACCTTGCGGTGTCGAGGTGAAGCATAAACAGCCGGCGACTGACCGTTTATGGACTTCATATATCGAGATTCCCATGGGATCTGTTATTCCCTCAATACATCGTTTACATAGTCGGACTCTTCTGCTGGTTCCATTTGGTCTGTTCATCATTGGTGTAACAGGAGGATATATAAACTATACCGAATGAAACAGACACAACAAACTTAGATACACATCCTTTACAGAATATCGTAATCAACACCAGCATTGTGTCATTTGTGTAAGTGTACGTTCTGTTGTTTGCCTAGTCTTTCTGAACGACCGACGCTCATACCATTGTTAAAAATCAACACAAGGTTGTCTGCTTCCAAATCGCCTGCGGTTGCTTTTGAACGCGTAATGCTGGATTGCGATTAACGTTCGTTACCCCGTCGCCACAAACGCCGACAAGCTATACGAAATGAAATATATATTGGTAAAGCAATAATATAAGGTGTATTCTTAATGACTGTGCAGTGTTTGAAAATATTGCCAGTCCAAGTTTTGTATTTACCCTCTGTAAAGTTCATGTAACATAATAGGTATTTTCAATTTCTCTGTCTAATCTGCCATCTTCTGTGATCATACTTCCAAGGTATTTGAATTCTTTAACTTGTTTCAGAGGTGTGTTATTTATCTGTATACTTAGTGGGCCTGGCGATCTGCTAACTTGCATTACTTCGGTTTTGGCTGTGTTTATACTCATATTGTATCTGCTGCAGGTTGAACTCAGATTAGTAATATGATTTTGTAGTCTGCCCTCGTCGCTGTAAAACAGGCACTGATCATCTGCAAATAGAAGTTCATTTATTCCCTGTGGGTCAGTTGTTTCATCTGGAGTAAAGAGTTCTAAATTTTCTGAATCTGGTCTGTCGAGACTTGCTTCTTTGGAAATTCTGTCCATGTAGATATTGAATAGCAGGGGAGAGAGCACACATCCCTGTCTCACTCCTGTATTGACTGTGAACATATCTGATATACCTTCCTGTGTTCTTACTGCACTTTGGCTCGAGTGGTACATGGCTATGATGTTTTCTAGCAGTTGCCCTTCTATCCCATAGTCTTCAAGGATGGTCCATAATTTGTATCTGTCTACTCTATCAAAAGCCTTTTCCTGATCTACAAACACAATATTCTGCTGGTCACTATATTCAATAGTTTTTTCACAAATTTGTCTAAGTGTAAATAATGCATCAGTGCAACTTTTACCTTTCCGAAAACCGAATTGTGCTTTGCTTAACTGTTGTTCAACTATTGGTCTAGCTCTTTGTTCCAAAAGTTTTGCATACATTTTCCCTATATGGCTCAGGAGTGATATACCTCTGTATGTTTCGCACTCTCTCATATTGCCTTTCTTTTTCCATATTGGTAATATTATTGCCTGTTGCCAATCATCTGGGACTTTTCTTTCTTCCCATGCTATATTAAAAAGTCTTGTTAGCCATTTAACTCCTGTTTCCCCACAGGCCTGAATAGCTTCTGTGGTGATTCCATCTGGACCTGGTGATTTGTTTTTAGGACTTTTCTGTATAACTGCTTTGACTTCTGCAGGTTGGTAATCAATGACCCAAAATATTCGAAATTTTCCACCACCTCCAATCTTTCCTCATTAACATATATTTCTTTCTCCATAGTATTTTAGTAGTATTTTATCTGTATGCATTATCTTAATTTTTCCTATGTTAAGATATAAGTTGTGATGTTCACTATTTCTTTGGGTTGAGGTTATTAAGTTTTCTATACCAGCCTGTGATGTGGATCATTAGCATACTGAATCTCTGGTATTTCATGACCACCGATATTGAGGGCATCATATTGCTCCCTGGTTATATCATCTCTGACATTTCTCATATTTCTGGTACACAAGTTAAACAAATAGGGTGACAGCACACAGCCCTGACGGACTCCTTGCTTGATGTCAAACCAATCTGATGTCTCGCCATCTATTCTAACTGCTGCTTGTTGGTCTAGATAGAGCATTTTTATGAGTTGTACTACATGTGATGGAAAGCCCATATTCCTCATGATTTCCCAAAGTTTATGATGTTATACACAGTCAAATGCCTTTGAATAATCCATAAAACATGAGAATAGGTTTACATTAAATTCTCTGCACTTCTCTATTATTAAATGCATGTTGAGTATGTGATCTCTTGTTCCTCTTCCTTGTCTAAATCCAGCTTGAACCACGTTAATTTCTTCTTCCATTTTCTTACGAATTCTTCCCATTATGATTTTTAGTAGAAGTTTACTTGCATGACTGATCAGGGCAACACTTCTATAGTTGGTGCATAATTTCAGGCTGCCATTTTTTTGGTGTTGGAATGAAAATAGTTCTCTTCCAATCTTTTGGCCATATACCATATTTCCATATCTTTTTACATAATGCATAATAGATTTGTATGCTTTCTTCTCCTCCCGCTTTAATTAGTTCAGCTGGTATCTCATCACATCCAGGTGATTTACCATTCTTCAGGTTCTTTATTGCCCATCTAGTTTCATCTAATGAGAGTTTAGGTTCTTTCTCTGCTGTCATTGGTTCATGCATATCATTCATATCCTCACAGTCATTCATATCATACGTTCCACTGCAGTATTCCTGTCATCTTTCTAGAATTTGTCTAGATTCTGTTAAGGTATTTCCCAACTTGTCACAGATAACATTTAATTGAGGTTGAACATTTCTTGTCAATATCTTCATTTCTTTGAAAATTTCGCAATCTCTTCCATTATTTTGATATTGCTCTATTTTAATACAACAATCTTGTATATATTGGTTTTTGTCCTTTCTTGTGTTCTTTCTTATTTCCTGTGTTAAAGATTTATACTTCATCCTACTGTTATCGGTTTCTCCTTTCTTTTTCAGTTCTCTTGGTTGTTTTATTAATTCTAATGTACATTGTGTAATCCATGGCTTATGTTGCTTAATCCTGGTCGGAATTAAATCTTTGGCTGCTGTTATCAAGATATCTCTAGCTTGTACTACCAGTTCTTCGGGTGTCATTTTCTTTTGTACAGACATCAAGACCCCAATACGATTCCTAACTTATACAGTGTATGCATCTGGTATTTTTGTGAGATCAAAACGAAGTGGCCTTGGTCCTCGGGTAAGCTTTTTGAGTTATAATTTCAGATCTGCTGCTAATAACTGATGATCTGTATCACAGTCTGCACTTCGTGACTTTTTGTCAGATGTTATGCTTGATCTCCATCTTCTTTGTATTAAAACATAATCTGTCTGATGTTTGGTAATACTGTCCCGGGACCTCCATATGAAGACTCTTCTTGGGTGTTGTTTAAAAAGTGTGTTGGCTATCGTTAACTCATTTTCTATGCAAAATTCAGTTAATTTGTAACTGTATATTAGTAAAACCTCTCTCCGTGGCCAACGGCTTGCGAACGCGGTTCGTGAGCTGCTTACCAGGCGTTCGAAACGCAGCCGCGACCGATCTGTGCAGCAGACCGTGTGGCGTTATGTTATAACGTGTTGGTAGGGGAGCCGGTCGTTCAGAGAGCAATGGCAAACTACTGAACGTAATAACTTGCGTAGTACATCAACAGCAGCTGAAAAAAGCTGGTGTTGACTGCAACGTCCTGTAATGTATATGCAACATTTAAAAAAAAAATTCGTACAACAATAATATTTAAGTTATGAAACACCAAATAGATATTGATATAGATAGAATATACAAGCAATACAACATTAAATAAGTATTGTTATTGCAAGAATCTATAAACTATACAATATGAAATATATACTGATATAGCAAGAATATGTAAACTATACAGCTTGAAATAGACATTGATATAGCAAGATTATATCAACTATACAGCATGAAATATATATTGATATAGCAAGAATATATAAGCAATACGACATGAAATAAATATTGATATCGCAACAATATATAAGAAATACAACATGGAATATATATCTTCTTCTTCTTCTTCTGCGTTCACCCGGATTTTTTTTTCGGATATGACTGCGTTGTGCCTGTTTGCAGCAGAACTACGTTCTTGCGCCGTTAGGCCGACACATCCGACTTCTGCGGGCATTTGTTCACCGGGTTAACCTTCCCGGGGGTTTCTTAAGACGTTTGAATCTCACTGTTATGGTGTTATCCCCCATCCTAGCTGGCCCATATAGAACAGCCAAAGACATCCTGGTCAACCCTCAAGGGAAGGCAGGGGCAGACCATGGGCATTCCCCGCCATCCAAGGAGGCTTCCATACTTGCAGAGCCATCACACAGCGCTCTGGTACTGGGATCACCCAAGTAATCGTCACGTCCTGCACATGGCTGCTTAGCCTCACTTCCGTATATTCGGCCTTCCGTTCACCATTGGCTGTTCCTCCGGAAACCAGAAGAATGCAGTCTGCAGATGACATCCACACAGTGAGCTTTCGATTAAGACTTTCCACCTAATGGATTTGCTATCCAAGCAATATTCCATTTCGTGCCACTAGGACACTTTTTCCACCTTTTATGAAGCCCACACAGTGAGCTTTCGATTCGGACTTTTCACGTAATGGATTTGCTATCCAAGCAATATTCCATTTCATGCCTCTGGGACACTTTTGTAACCGACATACCTGTGGCAGTCTAAATACATCTTCATGCACCTTTAGATGTCAACCTGAATGTAGTTAAAGTAAGCTGTAGTCAACTTGAGCTTGTTGATATCTCCATAGAGCTTGTCCTCAAATGAAGCAGGCGTGGGCCAAAATATCTTTCTCTGTTCTGCATATATTGGGCACTCCTGCAGCAAATGTTTAGCTGTCATTATACCAGTTCCACAATTACATTCATCGGTATCTCCTATCTTTAGTTTATTGAACAAGTGGTGTTTCAGCCTGTTATGTCCTGTACGGAGTCTGAAGATTGCTACTTGTTCTCTTCGGTCGAGTTTGTAATATGCATCATCCTTCTGGTGGCCTGGATGCTTTGATTCCCATTTGGTTCTATAAGTGCTTTTTATAAACCTTTTTGCCTCATTATAGGTTATGTCTATGTCAGGCTGTGGTAATCGTCCACCCTCTTTTGCTAGTCTGTCAGCCTCTTCATTTCCAGGTATACTGCAATGTGATGGGATCCACTGTATTACAACTTTTTTGGATTTCTGGCATAGACCATGGAGTGCTGCTCTTAGGTCAGCTACTTCTGTGCTGTTTTTGCTCTTCAGTATTGAGACAGCTGACTTTGCATCTGTGAAG
>JACEFZ010022915.1:0-36795 GCA_014155875.1 Cepaea nemoralis
ATTTTTCTTCCCCCCCCTTTTTTTTTTTAAAACGTGGACCCCAAAAAAAATCTCAACTGTCAAAGTCTGATTTCTCCAATCAGTTTGTGGTTTTCATTTGTTTCTTGCAGGACGTGCTCATTGATTTGTGCCCATGGTATTCTTTGCAGTTTCCTCTTAAACCACAGTGCCACTGATTAATAATTTTTTTTTTTTTTTTCAGAATGTCTGATCATTATTCACATTTTCCATCCATACAAAAGCCACTGTCATGTGATTTTTTCCCCCTTCAAATTATATGCTAACTGTCCATATTTTACATCTATATAACAAGGTAGGTTATATACATATATCAACTAAACACTTTTTTCTTATTGTAAATCACACATTTTTATTGGTCAATATTTTTTGGAAATTATGTTTTGACCGCTCGCACGCTTTGAACCCAAGCGCAGTCCATACACGTGCCACTACTACTCATATTAGAACTTCTTGTACACTGGACTGGTGTTTGCATGTGAATTAGCTTTCCTACTTACCAGTGTCCCTCGATATCAGGCGAATCCACTCCAACTTCAGAGGAGCTTGTACTTTCCGTCCCCCAAGTCAAGGACGAACAGTCAAAAATTTAGTCCATTTGATCAGTGTAAGGGATGAACCCGCTACCTCGGTATCAGCGCACAAGATGTTTAAGAACGAGTGGTCTTATCCATTCGGTCATGTTGACCTGTATTGGTTAATATGCTGTCCATCTTGCAAAAGGCAACATTTACCTTAGCGAAATTACTGTATATTACAAACATTTAAAGAAGAGCTATGGTTGGTTGTTTCCTTTATGCTACACAGAAATATATATTTCTGGAGAGAACTTGTTGCCATGAAAATAATGACAAAGAAACAGAGTGGTCCAGAACTTGCGAATTTACCTCTCATTTGCAGCAGTATGAAATTAGAGCCGAAACAGCCTAACGTCACTTTAGTAGTATGATAGGGAAACATTGGTTGCATTTTAACTCATTTGACAATAAATATCTTTTTACCTAGCGCCTTATATTAGTTAGGCTGTAATAAAAAACGGCATTGAAGGCGTTAATACTATTGGTCTGGCAAAACATACGAATGAGTGAAATTTTATTATATCAGAATAAATTGTATTAATCCAAGCATTAATTCAATCCAAACAAATAATTGATTGTATAAAAATAGTTTCAAGTAATACGTAAAGATATGGTGTTCTGATGAATGTAACTGTGGAACTGAACAAAGATAAGCTAAACATTTGTTGCACGAGGTTCCATCAAACAAATAACACAAAACAGCCCTTTAGGCCTATACCGACATGTGAAAACAAACTAGGAATAAGTGAATAAACTTAAGTTGACTGCTGCTTTCTTTCAATACATTCAGGTTGACACCATAAGAAGAGAAAGATGTGTAACTATGTTATCTAGATAACTCTGTCAGAGTATCACGACTGGCACTTTGCTGCCTTGACAGACTGTAGTTTGTAAAATGGAGTTATACCTCTCCATAGCACAGTCAGGGATGAATTAAAAGACCGTGTGTTATTCATGCAGCATGATCCCTCTCTCGAATTGCCTAGTTTACTCCAGAGGAAAGGTAACACGAATACACCTGGAACAAGACAAGCTACAGAAGCTGCCGGATCAGCAAAGCAATGCTCTAACTGTCCGCCTATCGGAGATTCGATCCTAGACCAGTTGCGGACCAAAGCTTAGGATGAATTTCCTCGCACTAGTGTAAAGCTTGTACCCTCGCAATTGCCCAAAGCCATTGGTACAATGTGGGTTTCGGGTTTGGTGAGCTCCGCGCAACACTCGTCAGGGTACCATAGTTGTGTAGTTATTAGTTTACGCGAATACCAACACACGAACTCGGGGTCAGTCGTCTCCAGTAGTCGCGATCTCTTATTCTTCTTATAGTCTATGCCGTGTAAAGTTGGTGTTTATGTCTGTCTACGACTTTCTGTCTCGTGAACTGCCAATCATTTCTAATACTGATATTCCCCCATGCCATGATGTCAAACTACCCAGTATCTTTTTCTCACTGCCTTCCCCTGCTTTCCTCATTTCCAACTTTTCAATTGTCAAAAGGTATTCCAGTTCCCCCCCCCCCCCTCCCCCCCCCCCCCATCCCCCTTTCTCATATCACGCCCTAGGACCACGGACTGTCCTCGTCTGATGCGAGTAACCAGCTCTCTTTGTGAGCTCACGTCTTTCATAATATCTTCAATGGTCTTTCTACCCATCCAGAATGTTCTCTTCATTCGTATATAAAACCACACCTATACAGTTTCCACACAATTTCTCACTTGTCTTCTGATTGTCCATGATTCACTTCCGTACATCTTTACAGCTCTTAAGAAAACTGTTTTTACCTCGCCTCGATTTACAAAGATAAATTGCAGAGAATATTAAAATGTGAACTAAAGAAGGAAATTATGAACACATAAAGTTGGGAGTAAGAAAGGGATGTGTTTTGTCACCGGATCTCTTGTCCCTCTGTAGCGAAGTAATAATGAGAGAGATCAAAGAAAAGCCAGGAATGATATTTGGAGGTTATAATATAAATAATATACGCTATGCAGATGACACAATATTGATAGCGGATAATACAACAGATCTACAACAATTGTTGGACATTGTAGTAACAGAGAGTGCAAAGAAAGGACTCTCCTTGAATATCAAGAAAACAGTAACAATGGTGGTATCAAAGAAACAGGTGACACCCAAATGTGAAATAGAGATAGAAGGGAACATTCTTCACCAAGTGGATAGTTTTAAATATCTAGGGTATTTATAACATCAGATGGGAGATGCACAACAGAGATCAAGAGCAGAATAGGGCAAGCAAAGGCTGCATTTAAAATAATGAAGAATATCTTATGCAATAAGTCGCTATCATCGAATGTAAGAAAGAGAGTGCTGAGATGCTATATATAGAACCTGTTTTGCTGTATGGCTGTGAATCTTGGAATATAAATGAACAAATTAGGAAGCGATTGGAAGCAACAGAGATGTGGTTCCTTAGACGAATGTTGCGAATTCCTTGGACTGCCAAAGTAACTAACGACGAATGCCTTAAAGAGGCTGGCGAAACTAGAACATTATATACAACAATAAGAAAGAGACAAACAGCTTTTTTTGGTCATGTGATGAGAAGAGAGGCGCTGGAGAACATCGTGACAACTGGAAAGATCGAGGGGAAAGAGAGGCAGAGGCAGACCACGAGAAATGATGCTGGATGGATTGCGACGGTGGCATGGAGGAATATCAACGGCAGAGTTGATCCAGAATACCAAAGACAGAGATCTGTGGAGAGTCATGAACGCCTACGCCAGTCGGCACGGCACTTGTTGATGATGATTCTATATTTAACTGTCTTAATACATCTTCAGTCTGCTGTTATTAAGTATCCATGCACTTATTTACATCGACTTATGTTAGCCAGGTTCCATTCAGTATGATACGTTTTAGAAGATTCCTTTTCTTTGTTGTTACAGTTACTAATGTTTTTCTGTTACTCAGACCAAGGCCTTTGTTTTGATTTTCTGCTGCATGTATGTCTGTCATTTCTTGCTACTGCTTTCATTTTGCGCGATCAAAACCATGCCATCAGAATAAAGCAGACTGTTTACATTATGCCCCCCAACCAATTCTTCTGGCAGACGAGATGTTATGTTTCAATATTAAGAACTTCAGGAAGGTGGGGCGGGGGAGGCGTTTGCCTCGACCTTCTACATGTGAGATCAACATTTCTCACACACACTTGAGGAAGAAACTTTCACGTGATCATCTCCATGCTTACGGCAAAGTCATCGCTTTATTTGTATACCTGCAAATGTCAACATGAAGTTCTTCTTCTTGTTCTTCATCTTCTTCCCCTTCTCATTCTTCTCCTTCTCCTTCTCTTCCCCCCATTTACTTCAACGAAGCGACGTGTAAACACTTCTTTTAAAGATTCTTTCTAATGCGCTTTGAAATTTATTATTCATTTCTCTAAGATTGTTTTTGATACCATCTCTCCATCTTTCACGTGGGCTTGCCCTTGTTCTGTGTTAATTATATTTCTTCAATGCTGCTCTTTGTGGCAGATGGTTTCTGTTTTTATATGTTACGTTCGATCGCAATGAACTCAAGCGTAGTCCATACACATTGTCACCATCATTTGTAACAATTTAGAACCGGCTATGGTTATGCCTGGCCGGTCGTCCTGGCCTAGGAGTTAGCGACTTACTCCGTAATCCCGTATATCCACGTGAGGAAGGTAACTTGCATGAGAATCGGTAGCGATTCTCGCCGCGTTGGTAACTTAGGGGTATGTGAGCCGGCCGATCAGAAAGCAATGGCAAACTACTGAGCGTAATCTTGTCAATAAATCAACAATCAGCTGAAAGATGCTGATGTTGATAGCGATGTCCTGTAAAGGATATGCGAAAAAAATGATTATGTCTACTTATCAACAACTGGTAGTCACTCGAGAATACCGTTTTGCGCACACAAACTATATTTTATTAATTCCATACGAACACGATAAACTACATTCTTCAAGGAACAAGAAGTGAACAATGTACATGGTTCTTCTCACGCTAATCGGAATTTAACACTGCCTTCTACAGGATTTCCGTTATCGTAGAATAAACTGTGACGACAGACTTCCCCTTTGTCCGACGGTAACCAACTACACGGATTAATCCGTTTCCTGTGTGTACGGCCAATTTTTACTCAACTGCGAATCCTCACTGTTTACTCAGCGACAAGTTTCTTTTCAATTTGCCCAAGCCTCATTGTCTTGACCAGTCCGTCCTTTCTCTATACATTGGAACAGTTAGTTACCCCCATGAGAATTCAATTCACTCTTAACAGTTACCTATGCGTTCCCACGAAACTTTGCTACACTTCTTTTTGGATTTCCCATTGTTACGAAATGAAACCACTTGCCCAGACCTAGTCGTCTTCTAATGTCCTCATTCCGAGTTCTATCTTTCACGGTTACTCCACGGTTACTCCACGGTTACTCATTAGATACAGTACGCGTATATATTTGACACTGGTTGCATAATATCGGTCCCCCCAAAAGTTAGTGGCTAGATTTGCTTTTAATACTTTCTATGATTGACTGATTGATTGATTGATTTAGGAACCGACATCACAGCATTCGGGACATTCCCATAAGCGCTCCGTCCCCATCCACAGCAACCAGCGAAGAGTTCCAACACTAATAGTTCTAGTAGCAATCTGATTATATGTCCGTCTAGCCTTTCCCCTGAGCGTCGAGCGTCGGCCAGATCCCCTCGTCACTCCTCGCTGCCTCATTCTAACCAGGCCATGGTGATCCATTTGCACCTCCGAGGTGTACACGTGCTCCCACAAGGCCGCAACCACATCTGCCTTGTCATGCATCAATACTCCACCAAGTTTTGCCGAGCCAGCCAATCTGTCCGCCTGTTCATTCCCCAGCACACCGGTATGCCCAGGAGAAAAGATCCAGGTGATGCTTGCTACCCGTGACCTCCGAAGCGAAGCAAGCCACTCTGCACGAAGCTTGCCTGTTCTCACCCTTCTCAGCATGCTTTCTGAGTCAGTTACAATCACAATGTGTGTATGTATCGTGTTTTCTATCCAGCGGAAAGCTGCACTGACCGCCTCCACCTCCATTCTTAAGCTAGATGTAGTGTCATCATACGCCAGGTTCTCCTGCACCAAACACCGACCATTAGTTTTTGCCAAGAACCCCCAGGCACTTCTCCTACCTCTTAACACCGACCCATCCGTGTAGATAATCACATCACCCGGGCGAGAATTTTCCTGCATTAGTTGCTGAATTTCCACTTCCGTGGCCCCTGCTGGCCACTCCCTGCACTCTGCACAAGTCTGACTGCACGGCTGGCACTCTAACCCACTCCTCTCCTCGCCTGATGTTCTCCAAGGGGCACACTTGTCTGATCGTATCCTCCGCCTGAGACATCCATGATTTCCCTCTTATCAGTCCTATCAGACCCTTAACTACGTCCAGCGCCTCATGCAACGGGTGATCTGTGTCTGCAGCTACTCTGAGGTATGCCTTCGCTTGCATCACCTTGTGCCTACCAGCAACAGTAGGCAGACTACTGGAGTGTCTCTGGTGCATCCCAGAATGACCCGCATAGCTTCATTCTGTATGCGCTCTAATTTCACCAGCTGACTCTTTGAGACAGTGAGCAGTCCTAGTCCATAATCAATCACTGAGAGGATCAAGTGCTGGTATAGTGTGAAGAGCATTCTCTGCTCTGTGTCCATTGCAGCCATAGTTTAAAGTGCATTGAGTCCCTTTTGAGATCATTATGAGACATAATGAAATGGAAACAAATAGGTATATTTAGCTCCTGCGAGAAAAAACGTACTAAACACAAACACGTTGCACGTACCTTACAAGGAGATCCATTGTATCCCGAAATACAGGTGAAAATCCAAAAATCCAAAATCAGAAGCAATAAATATATAAAATGAATAATAAAATAAAATACACACAAATGCGTACAAAACGACACAAAAGGATACAAAAGGACGGCCGACGTTTCGATTCTCAGAATCTTTGTCAAGGACAGGACAACACAGATAGATTTTTTTTTCCGCATATCCTTTACAGGACATCGCTGTCAACAGCAGCATCTTTCAGCTGTCTGTTGATTTCTTGGCAAGATTACGCTCAGTAGTTTGCCATTGCTTTCTGAGTGGCCGTCTCAGTTATCCCGCAAGTCACGAGCGGGGGTCGAACTGCTTCCGGCTCTCACCCGCTGCGAGACTCTGCGTGATAAACAGGATTACGGAGAAAGTGTTGTAACCCATCGGCCAGAGAGACCGGCACACAGATAGATAAAACAACGAAATACCGAAAGCAAAGAAAAAAGAACACAACTACTCCGTTCCCATGTGGGACAGAATAGGCGGCTTTTTTTTTTTTTTCTTCTATGCACAGAAGTGGCGATAGTTCATCCAGTGCCTGATGTGCTTTTGCATAACGTGCGTTAATTTTTGTATCCGTTTATACTTCTTACTTTTTCTACGAGCATTATGAAGATCCCCTGCCGGATTGCTAGGCCAGTCGCAGATAGAAGAGATAAGATCAGAAATGAAGAAGTCAGGACTAAAGTTGGGGTTATAGCAGCACTAGATTTTATTAGAAAGCAGCAAATCAAATGGTTTGGCCATGCAAGTAGGTTACCATTCAACAGCATACCACAACAAGCTATGATGTACAGACCAGATGGAAACAGAGGAAAAGGCCGACTACGTAAACGTTGGACGGTGGGAGTAGCAGAGTTCATGGGAATATCGATACATGAAGCCCATAATCGAGCACTCTCACGATGTTTATACTTCACCTCGACACCGCAAGGTACAAGAGGAACATGATGAGATGAGATGAGATGAGATGATGAGAATTTCTGTATCCGTTCCTTCATCTGAAGTTAAACTTTGACCCTAGAGTCAACATGTAGATACCCAGAGTATTTACTAATTCAGTGACGAAAGATATTATATCAACAAATGTTACATCCCATTTGGACAGAAGGGCCATATTTAGCCATACTAGGGACATCGTGTTAATTGTTTTGTTTCGAGGCATCTTCCGCAATTTCAAAGCTCATTGAATGGACACTTACATTATAATTCTTGTTCATTTGATTGTGCAGCATATTTGTCCAAACCTACTTTTAGTTTGGCGCCGAATCAGTTAGTCAACCTAAGCCTGCTCACATCTACATAGAATTTATCCTGAAATCGAACGGGTGTGGGAAAATAGTTTTCTCTGTTCTACATATGTTGGTCACACTCCTGCAACAAATGTTTATCTGACATATTACCAGCCCCACAGTAACATTTATCAGCATTTATCTTCATGTTAATAAACATTGGTGCTTCAGCCTGTGTCCTGTACGGAGTCTGAAGATTATTGTTTGTTCTCTTTCAGTGGTGTTTGTAATATGATATGAACTTCTTACTTGAAGTTCAGTAAAACATTTCAATACTGTCTTTCTGATATTTAATGAAATTGACTTATTGTATAGAATAATTTACCTTCTTTTATATTCCTGTGTGTTGCAGCCTTTGACAGGTCTTTGTCAGATGTCAGTGAGCTATCGCATGACAGTAGACGGTACTACCTGATTCTGTTGGCGCCAAACTTTTGGGCGGCCTTACCAAACCCAACACCCCATTTTGTGCCAACGGCTTCGGGGGGAGGAGTGCAATCGGATGGTTACAAGCCTTATTCTGGTGCGAGGCAATGCAACCTAAATACTAAATGTCGTGGCAGGGCAGACCAGGCCCTAAGCCTTGGTCGGCAAATGGTCTAGGATAGAAGCTCCAACATATGGACAGTTATAGCATTGCTTTGCTGATCCAGCAGCTTCTGCAGCTTGTCTTGTTCCAGACGTATTGGTGTTACATTTCTTCTGGAGTACACTAAACAGGCGAGAGAGAGAGAGAGAGAGAGAGAGAGAGAGAGAGAGAGAGAGAGAGAGAGAGAGAGAGAGAGAGAGAGAGAGAGATCATGCTGCATAGGCTACACATGGTCTCTAAATTCAGCCCAGGCTTTGGTTATGTAGAAGTATAACTCATTCCTGGTCTTAACCGTCATGTGTTGTAGTTATTATGCCTTTTTTGGGGGGAGGGGGGAGGAGGGGAGTACAATGTAAGAAACTGTCGTCTGTCAAGACGGCAAGGGGCCAGTATGGTGTTGCAACACAAAATCAGCAATCCGGGGCAACTTGAGGAAGGCTAAGTAGTAAAGACAAATTATCACAAACATCAGAAAGAAGCATTCATCATTTTTAGGCCACTTTATGAGAAGACAAAAACTGGAACATGCTGTGACAACCGGAACGATTTGTGGAAAGAGAGATAGAGAAAGACAACGACAGAAAATCTTGACATCCTTATGTCATGGCACGAAAGGGAGTCGAAACATGAA
Source organism: Cepaea nemoralis (assembly GCA_014155875.1). Classification (NCBI taxonomy): domain Eukaryota; kingdom Metazoa; phylum Mollusca; class Gastropoda; order Stylommatophora; family Helicidae; genus Cepaea; species Cepaea nemoralis. Next base: position 8,956 of record JACEFZ010022915.1, read on the forward strand.
GGATCCATGCTGCTGGAGATCGCAATTTGTGGAGAAGATTGATCGCCTACGCCAGCCGGCAAGGCACTTGATGATGTGCTGCAACTCACATGAAATTTATTTTATTTTAATAAATAACCAACACCGTGTAAAACAAAAATAGCAAAATAATAGCATCTACACGAACAATAACATCAACAACAATAACATTAACAACAACAACAACAACAACAACAACATTAACAACAATAACAACAACAACAACATTAACAACAACAACAACAACAACAACATCAGAACCACTGAAATCCTAAATTTAATCTACAACGGAGCACTCATAAATATGGTTTGGTGAACCGTTTGCCCAGCAGGTGGGGTTGTAACAGAATCTGATACAGAAGACATTAAAGACAAGCACTCCACCTACCGGCAGGCCAGCCCAGAATGGTTTGTCCCGAAGTCTCATGGCGGGTATAAACAGATGCACGTACGTAGATAACGCCGTAAGAGTGCAACCAATGGTAATCTAGAGAATGTTGAACGTTGCATTTTGTAAACACGATGTATATTGCCTTTTGTTTATACATGAATTAGGTTAACTGATCCAGTGCCCAAACAAAAAGTAGATTTGGACAGACATGGTACACAATCAAATGAACAAGTATCTATATAATATAAATTTCTGTTCGCTGAGCATTGCAATTGCGGGGGATGCACGAAACGAAACAAATAACACGTTGACCCTAGTATGGCAATATATCGTCCTTCTGTCCAAATCGGAGGTCACATTTGGCGATTTATTAGCCTTTGTCACTGAATAAGGTTAATCAAAACAGTGCATCGGTTTGGTGTCATTTATCTTAAATTGTATGCAGGTATGAATGGGCGTTTAGGATACAATGTGTTTTTTTTTTTAAACATGTAAAGTTAGTAGCATGTCCTTTACACTCACTAGTTCACTAGTTTGCCATTGCTTTCTGAACTGCCGACGCCTCATCCAATCGAAATCAACGCAAATTGGTCTGCTTCCGAACCACCCAGAGCTGATTTCGAATCCTCGAATGGGTATGGTGGGAATGATGAAACTGATGGCGTCTCACTATCCCCTAAGCCACAGGGCTAGTTGTACATGAATTAGGTTAATGAAAATAGTATCCCTTCATTTTTTGTGTGGTTCCATTTATATTAAGTTGTATAAGGGGGGTGTTAAGTCTTGAGGCTGAGGAATAAAGGCCGCCTGGCTAGTTCAGTCGACATGAACTGTACCAGTTAGAATTTTCATCTTTCCCCCGACAGAAAAAAAAAATCCATCACCTTACCGAGGATTCTAACATGGGTCTTCCCATTGGGAGTCCAGCCTTCTAGCCACTCCGCCAGCATTCTGGTATAAATTAGCGTTTAGGATACGCTGTCATATTTAGTTTACATTGATCAATCAATCAATCATGTGCCATGCCGGAAAGCGTGAGTAGTTATAAATGGACGTTTCGGTTATCATTTGCCGGATTAATCCGGATTGACCTTGACCTCGGCTGATTTTCACTCCCCCTCGGTCATGAAGTTGGGTAAGGGGTGGGTAAGGGGTGGGTAAGGGGTGGTTGTAGGGGAGATATTTAACTCTTATATTTTAGGTTGTGTAGTAAACATGTGTGTACCACATAATCAACATGAAACACCCTCTTGGAGTGGTCAACAAGAAAAATCATTCATACTACTAAAAAATCAAACAAGAGTTCGTTTTCATAACTTTTTATTTATCATCAAATTTTCAATAATGTGTAGTCAACAAAATATTTTTCATTGACAAAGTACATTCATTTTTATTGGTCGTGACAAATGTGACATTGAGTCATTAATATAGACATTTCACACATATGACCACTTTAATAGAACATATTATAGACACCAAACAGTAGAAAACATATATACATAAGTACACTAGGACGTGTTATATGTCTAGGGGTGATGTAGTGACCTTGTCTTTGTGAACTTGACGTTTTATGTAGAAATAGGATAGCGAGTTTCTGTGTTGTGTGTATGTGTAGATAGACGTGTCTTGTGTTTTGAAACCTACATTTGTCCCTCCAGTCGCTGTCTGTGTGTCAAGTACATCTAAAAATGTTTGTCTGTCTAGGTGTGGGTTGTGATGTTTGGTGAGGCCCTTTGTGCTTGTTTTATTGTAGTCTCCGAAACAATGGTATGTTTTACTACATAAGGATACCATTCCATCCCCTTCGTATTCTAACTTGAAAAGACCAGGGGTTCTCTTTTCATAAGCTTTGATAGTCTGGCAAGCCTTACAGGTATCAGTACTAGCGGTAATTCTATGAACAGGACAGGTTTCAGACGGGAACCACTGATTATAAACTCTATCATACTCTGCTCTAAGATGGGGTCTAACTGCTTCCGCTAGGTTAGGTGTGCTAAGTACTAAGTAAAGAGAGTCAGTGTCCATTTCGCATAATTGGAAATCCTCCCTGTCTATAAATACGTCGAGAAAGTCGTAGTAGAAAGCCAACATTCTTAATTTGGCATATTGATAGACAAAATACCCGATCTGTAGAGGTAAATCCCAGACTGTTGTCTTTTTCCCTTTTACTACTTCAAATATGTCGTCGGTCAGGTGTGTCATCTTCTTAAATAAGGGATTATTTATTAACTTGGTTGTGTCTTCACCCTTACAATAGGAAACATTGGTGTGTTTGGCCTTATTGGTTAGAGTTTTGCCGTATGCGGCATTCCCCAATAATTTCATGGTGTCTGCCTTAACGGTAGAGGTTGTATTACTGTCACCTTCTCTTCTGGCATCAGACACCATATCACCAAATTCTTGGAAGCAGCTAACTGGCTTATATTCAATGATTTGGTACACATGGGTGACCTCTAGCTTATGTTCCAGATACCATTTTAATAATGGTGTGGTCAACAGGAGCTTTTCACCGATATAGCTACCGATAAGTGTCCGTCTGGCACTTGACAGCAGTTTATGTGACTGGGCGTACTGCCTCATAAGGTCACCAATATCCTCTCTGCCCACTTCAATATTTTTGAATATTGGTGTCATCTCTGAGAATAGCGCTTTGTATTTGTTTGGCACGTGGATATCACACTCTATCAACCCAAACAAACTCTCAGCTCTTACAGCCTTTAGAATCCTTTCTTTGTTAATGGTCTTTTTATTATGCCATGGTTTGACATATGGGAATCTGCCCTTGACAAAACCCTTAATGTCACTATTGGTCTTTTTAAGGTTCCGCCACTCACATTCCCACATTTCTACTACTTTAACTTTCACCTCGTTAACCAAGTAGTCGTGAATGTCACAGGTGTTGTCATATAGTTCTGTCAGAGGTATCTTATTTACTGGATTTATGTCAATACCACGAGTCAGGGGACAGTCTGGGTGACCGTGGAATAGACATCCGTGAAACTGATACACGGTTGTATTCACCCTATCCCAACCATCTACTCTAATATGACGCGGACCTAGCGCCATCTCCCGCCCATTGAATTGTGTCCTCAACTCTATATTCTCACTATGCTCTATCCACGCTAGCCACTCTCTGCACTGAACAGTGTAAAATCTACCCTTATGAGTCTTGAACTCATCTTCTGCCTTTCGAATGACAGGAAAACCCGTGGGCATCTTTTGCATTAGAGCCCACAGGTAGAGAGCGTTAGCGTCATACCCTTTCAAGCTCTTAACAAGCTTACCCCCTCTGATGAGTGTCTGACCTATCTCATGGTACCTATGAAAGATTATGGACGGCCCTCCTACAATATTGTCTCTAAGTGTTTTGTGCAGGTCTTTCTCGTTCTCAGAACATAGTGAAAACACTACGTTTTTGGGCAGAGTCCTAAAAAGATATTTTAAGGTTACTCCAGGGACGGAAATGGCATCCTTAAACATGTCTACACCTAAATCTTTGTAGAAGGTAACCTGTTTATCTAATGCCTTAATAAAAGGCTGAACATCTTTGTTATTATACCACACTAGAAAGTCTTCTAATGTGGCCATCTTATTTTCTACCCACACTTTCTGACACTCTTTATACTCTGCCTCAGTAATATTACAATTTCTTAGTTTTGAAAAGAATGCCTCGTGTGGGGGTAACTGTGTTTCTTTTAGTTTTTCAAGGTTAGTTATAAACTCATAAGGGAAATTTCCCTTAGTTTCTTTAATTTTGTAAGCGGCTAGGTACTTTGAGTAGTTGAAACCTGGCGCTAAATAGTTACTGATATCTAGAAATTTCAATTGACCCGTGGCAATACACATAAAATTATTGTTTCTCTTGACAACAAAATTGCACGACACGTCCTCTGATTTTATGAAATAAGAAAATAAGTATGGCTTGATGAGGTTCATATCGTACTTTCCAGAGTTGAATCCTAGGACCGGTAACGCTTTCAAGTACGCATCGAACCTACCAATTAATGTGTTTTCATTTATCGCCTCTAGTGCGGTGTACACACCTTCGAACTTAGCATGTAGTTCTGAATACGCCGCATCAGCGATTCGGGTCAAATGATCAAGCATCCTATTCACCAGATCTTGAGGATCACCCGATGTGATGAAGCAGACCGGGGCCTCGAACCCAGGGACGTTGGAGGCGACTGAGCACGACATGGGAACATGTTTTGCTAAAAATGTTGTTGAATTACTATCACTAGGAAGATTTGAAGCCTCAAAGAAACATTCAAAATCGTATGTAGCCCTGTACGGGTAAACATACTTAGGATCGACTGAGATGCCTTGGTCAGCAATTAATTCCCAGACGGTTTCTGGTGGAATGTAAACCCCTCCTTTAAATTGTTCCACAGTTTTACCTCCGTTGCAACTGCTTTCATGTCGTTCCATACGTCGATACTCCCTCCACAACTTCCCACATTTTGGGCAACTAAAAGCGTGAGCTACTTTGTCAATATCTACAATATGCATGAAATGCTCTTTAAAAAACAACAGTCTTAACGTTTCATCGTATGTTCCACTACCTCTAAGCTTTGGTACCAGTGAATGGTTATCATCGTACTCAAAGATGTCTACATTGAGAGCAAAGCATTCTTCTAAATTGGGGACATCAAGAAGCTTAACACCTGGAAAATTATTTAGGGACTCTATGTTCTGATACTCTTTCCACTTATTAACATACTCTTTTGTTGATTTCCTAAGATTTGTAACTGGTGCTCCTTTATGTACTGCTAGTGCTCTAAAAAAACAAAGATTATCAGTGTATGGCTTGTTGTGTGAGTCGTGTTGTAATATATTGATGGCTTGGTTGTGGGTAATGTATTCGGGAATATCAGTCAGGCAGCAACCAATAGGAAAATCAGGAATGTGAAAAATATAAAATGACGTAGCAGCTACTGTCTCTACACTGTATTTGGTGTCTGGTCGTTGCTGCATAGCATATGTAAGGATGTCATGTTGATGAACTGTCTTGATAAAAGCGTCAAAGTCATGTCTATTATTAATTAACGCTGGAAATTCTAAAACGGGAGCGTTGTTGGAGGAAGCATGAAAGAATCTAAGGTCCTGTGTTTCTCTAGTTCAGAATTAAATTGGGTAAATTTAATTTCAAACCCAACAACCCTTTTGTGCCAACGGCTTCGGGGGGGAGGAGTGCAATCGATGGTTACAGCCTTATCCTGGTGCGAGGCAATGCAACCTAAATACTAAATGTCGTGGCAGGCAGACCAGACCCTAAGCATTGGTTGGCAAAGGTCTAGGATCGAAGCTCCACAGGTGGACAGTTAGAGCATTGCTTTGCTCATCCAGCAGCTTCTGCAGCTTGTCTTGTTCCAGACGTATTGGTGTTTACCTTTCTTCTTGAGTACACTAGACAGGCTGAGAGAGGGGTCAAGCTGCATGGGCAACACATGGTCTCTACAATTCAGTCCAGGCGTTGGCTATGTAGAGGTTTAACTCATCCCTGGTCTTAAACCGCCATGTGTTGTAGTTATTATGCCTTTTTGGGGGAGGGGGGAGGAGGGGGAGTACAATATAACAACTGTCGTCTGTCAAGACGGCAAGATGCCAATATGGTGTTGCAACACAAAATCAGCATCTGGGACACTTGAGGAAGGTTAAGTAGTAGAGACAAATTATCACAACATCAGAAAGAAGCATTCATCATTTTTTGGCCACTTTATGAGAAGACAAAAAACTGGAACATGCTGTGACAACCGGACCGATTTGTGGAAAGAGAGATAGAGAAAGACAACGACAGAAAATCTTGACATCCTTATGTCATGGCACGAAAGGGAGTCCAGACATGAAGGATCCATGCTGCTGGAGATCGCAATTTGTGGAGAAGATTGATCGCCAACGCCAGCCGGCAAGGCACTTGATGATGTGCTGCAACTCACATGAAAATTTATTTTATTTTAATAAATAACCAACACCGTGTAAAACAAAAATAGCAAAATAATACTAATAGCATCTACACGAACAACAACAACAACAACAACAACAACAACAACAACAACAACAACAACAACAACAACAACAACAACAACAACAACAACAACAACAACAACAACAACACAACAACTTAAACACAATAACAACAACATTAACAACACCAACAACAACATCAGAACCACTGAAATCCTAAATTTAATCTACAACGTAGCACTCATAAATATGGTATGGTGAACCGTTTGCCCAGCAGGTGGCGTTGTAACAGAATCTGATACAGAAGACATAAAGACAAGCACTCCACCTACCGGCAGGCCGGCCCAGAATGGTTTCTCCCGAAGTCTCATGGCGGGTATAAACAGATGCACGTACGTAGATAACGCCGTAAGAGTGCAACCAATGGTAATCTAGAGAATGTTGAACGTTGCATTTTGTAAACACGTTTTATATTGCCTTTTGTTTATACATGAATTAGGTTAACTGATCCAGTGCCCAAAACAAAAGTAGATTTGGACAGACATGGTACCAATCAAATGAACAAGTATCTATATAATATAAATTTCTGTTCGCTGAGCATTGCAATTGCGGGGATGCACGAAACGAAACAAATACACGTTGACCCTAGTATGGCAATATATCGTCCTTCTGTCCAAATCGGAGGTCACATTTGCGATTTATTAGCCTTTGTCACTGAATAAGGTTAATCAAAACAGTGCATCGGTTTGGTGTCATTTCTAAATTGTATGCAGGTATGAATGGGCGTTTAGGATACAAGTGTTTTTTTTTTTTTAACATGTAAAGTTAGTAGATGTCCTTTACACTCACTAGTTCACTAGTTTGCCATTGCTTTCTGAACTGCCGACGCCTCTCCAATCGAAATCAACGCAATTGGTCTGCTTCCGAACCACCCAGAGCTGATTTCGAATCCTCGAATGGGTATGGTGGGAATGATGAAACTGATGGCGTCTCACTATCCCCTAAGCCACAGGGCTAGTTGTACATGAATTAGGTTAATGAAATAGTATCCCTTCATTTTTTGTGTGGTTCCATTTATATTAAGTGTATAAGGGGGGTGTTAAGTCTTGAGGCTGAGGAATAAAGGCCGCCTGGCTAGTTCAGTCGACATGAACTGTACCAGTTAGAATTTTCATCTTTCCCCCGACAGAAAAAAAAATCCATCACCTTACCGAGGATTCTAACATGGGTCTTCCCATTGGGAGCCGCCTTCTAGCCACTCCGCCAGCATTCTGGTATAAATTAGCGTTTAGGATACGCTGTCATATTTAGTTTACATTGATCAATCAATCATCATGTGCATGCCGGAAAGCGTGAGTAGTTATAAATGTGGACTTTCGGTTATCATTTGCCGGATTAATCCGGATTGACCTTGACCTCGGCTGATTTTCACTCCCCTCGGTCATGATAGTTGGGTAAGGGTGGGTAAGGGGTGGTATGTAGGGGAGATATTTAACTCTTATATTTTAGGTTGTGTAGTAAACATGTGTGTACCACATAATCAACATGAAAGCACCCTCTTTGCAGTGGTCAACAAGAAAAATCATTCATACCACTAAAAAACCAAACAAGAGTTCGTTTTCATAACTTTTTATTTTTCATCAAATTTTCAATAATGTGTAGTCAACAAAATATTTTTCATTGACAAAGTACATTCATTTTTATTGGTCGTGACAAATGTGACATTGAGTCTTTATATATAGACATTTCACACATATGACCACTTTAATAGAACATATTATAGACACCAAACAGTAGAAAACATATATACATAAGTACACTAGGACGTGTTATATGTCTAGGGATGATGTAGTGACCTTGTCTTTGTGAACTTGACGTTTTATGTAGAAATAGGATAGCGAGTTTCTGTGTTGTGTGTATGTGTAGATAGACGTGTCTTGTGTTTTGAAACCTACATTTGTCCCTCCAGTCGCTGTCTGTGTGTCAAGTACATCTAAAAATGTTTGTCTGTCTAGGTGTGTGTTGTGGTGTTTGGTGAGGCCCTTTGTGCTTGTTTTATTGTAGTCTCCGAAACAATGGTATGTTTTACTACATAAGGATACCATTCCATCCCCTTCGTATTCTAACTTGAAAAGACCAGGGGTTCTCTTTTCATAGGCTTTGATAGTCTGGCAAGCCTTACATGTATCAGTATTAACTTTATGTTCAGAGCAGACTTCAGCCGGGAACCACTGATTATAAACTCTATCATACTCTGCTCTAAGGTGTGGTCTAACTGCTTCCGCTAGGTTAGGTGTGCTAAGCACTAGGTAAAGAGAGTCAGTGTCCATTTCGCATAATTGGAAATCCTCCCTGTCTATAAATACGTCTAGAAAATCATAGTAGAAAGCCAACATTCTTAATTTAGAATATTGATAGACAAAGAACCCAATCTGAAGGGGCAGATCCCAGACTGTTGTCTTTTTCCCTTTTACTACTTCAAATATGTCGTCGGTCAGGGGTGTCATCTTCTTAAATAAGGGATTATTTATTAGCTTGGTTGTGTCTTCACCCTTACAATAGGAAACATTGGTGTGCTTGGCCTTATTGGTTAGAGTTTTGTCGTATGCAGCATTCCCCAATAATTTCATGGTTTCTGCCTTAACGGTAGAGGTTGTATTACTGTCACCTTCTCTTCTGGCATCAGACACCATATCACCAAATTCTTGGAAGCAGCTAACTGGCTTATATTCAATGATTTGGTACACATGGGTGACCTCTAGCCCATGTTCCAGATACCATTTTAATAATGGTGTGGCCAACATGATCTTTTCTCCGATATAGCTACCTATAAGTGTCCGTCTGGCACTTGACAGCAGTTTATGTGACTGGGCGTACTGCCTCATAAGGTCACCAATAGCCTCTCTGCCCACTTCAATATTTTTGAATATTGGTGTCATCTCTGAGAATCGCGCTTTGTATTTGTCTGGCACGTGGATATCACACTCTATCAAACCAAACAAACTCTCAGCTCTTACAGCCTTTAGAATCCTTTCTTTGTTAATGGTCTTTTTATTATGCCATGGTTTGACATATGGGAATCTGCCCTTGACAAAACCCTTAATGTCACTATTGGTCTTTTTAAGGTTCCGCCACTCACATTCCCACATTTCTACTACTTTAACTTTCACCTCGTTAACCAAGTAGTCGTGAATGTCACAGGTGTTGTCATATAGTTCTGTCAGAGGTATCTTATTTACTGGATTTATGTCAATACCACGAGTCAGGGGACAGTCTGGGTGTCCGTGGAATAGACATCCGTGAAACTGATACACGGTTGTATTCACCCTATCCCAACCATCTACTCTAATATGACGCGGACCCAGCGCCATCTCCCGCCCATTGAATTGTGTCCTCAACTCTATATTCTCACTATGCTCTATCCACGCTAGCCACTCTCTGCACTGAACAGTGTAAAATCTACCCTTATGAGTCTTGAACTCATCTTCTGCCTTTCGAATGACAGGAAAACCCGTGGGCATCTTTTGCATTAGAGCCCACAGGTAGAGAGCGTTAGCGTCATACCCTTTCAAACTCTTAACAAGCTTACCCCCTCTGATGCGTGTCTGACCTATCTCATGGTACCTATGAAAGATTATGGACGGCCCTCCTACAATATTGTCTCTAATTGTTTTGTGCAGGTCTTTCTCGTTCTCAGAACATAGTGAAAACACTACGTTTTTGGGCAGAGTCCTAAACAGATATTTTAAGGATACTCCAGGGACGAAAATGGCATCCTTAAACATGTCTACACCTAAATCTTTGTAGAAGGTAACCTGTTTATCTAATGCCTTAATAAAAGGCTGAACATCTTTGTTATTATACCACACTAGAAAGTCTTCTAATGTGGCCATCTTATTTTCTACCCACACTTTCTGACACACTTTATACTCTTCCTCAGTAATATTACAATTTCTTAGTTTTGAAAAGAATGCCTCGTGTGGGGGTAACTGTGTTTCTTTTAATTTTTCTAGGTCAGTTATACACTCATAAGGGAATTTTCCCTTAGTTTCTTTAATTTTGTAAGCGGCTAGGTACTTTGAGTAGTTGAAACCTGGCGCTAAATAGTTACTGATATCAAGAAACTTCAATTGATCTGTGGCAATACACATAAAATTATTGTTTCTCTTGACAACAAAATTGCACGATACGTCCTCTGATTTTATGAAATAAGAAAATAAGTATGGCTTGATGAGGTTGATATCGTACTTTCCAGAGTTGAACCCCAGGACCGGTAACTCTTTCAAGTACGCATCGAACCTACCAATTAAAGTGTTCTCATTTTTCTCCTCTAGTGCGGTGTACACATCTTCGAACTTAGCATGCAGTTCTGAATACGCCGCATCAGCGATTCGGGTCAAATGATCAAGCATCCTATTCACCAGATCTTGAGGATCACCCGCTGTGATGAAGCAGACCGGGGCCTCGAACCCAGGTACGTTGGAGGCGACTGAGCACGACATGGGAACATGTTTTGCTAAAAATGTTGTTGAATTACTATCACTAGGAAGATTTGAAGCCTCAAAGAAGCATTCAAAATCGTATGTAGCCCTGTACGGGTAAACATACTTAGGATCGACTGGGATGCCTTGGTCAGCAATTAATTCCCAGACGGTTTCTGGTGGACTGTAAACCCCTCCTTTAAAATGCTCTACAGTTTTACCTCCGTTGCAACTGTTTTCATGCCGTTCCAAGTCCCAAAAACTCTTCCACAACTTCCCACATGTTGGGCAAATAAAAGCGTGAGCTGCTTTGTCAATATCTACAATATGCATGAAATGCTCTTTAAAAAACAAGTCTTAACGTTTCATCATATGTTCCACTACCTCTAAGCTTTGGTACAAGTGAATGGCTATCATCATACTCAAAGATGTCTACATTGAGAGCAAAGCATTCTTCTAAGGTGGGGACATCAAGAAGCTTAACATCTGGAAAATTAGTTAGGGATTCTATGTGCTGATACTCTTTCCACTTATTAGCATACTCTTTCGTCTGTTTCCTAAGATCTTTCAGTGGTGATCCTTTGTGTACGGCTAGTGCTCTAAAAAAACAAAGATTATCAGTGTATGGCTTGTTGTGTGAGTCGTGTTGTAATATATTGATGGCTTGGTTGTGGGTAATGTATTCGGGAATATCAGTCAGGCAGCAACCAATAGGAAAATCAGGAATGTGAAAAATATAAAATGACGTAGCAGCTACTGTCTCTACACTGTATTTGGTGTCTGGTCGTTGCTGCATAGCGTATGTAAGGATGTCATGTTGATGAACTGTCTTGATGAAGTCGTCAAAGTCATGTCTGTTATTAATTAAAGCTGGAAATTCTAAAACGGGAGCGTTATTGGAGGAAGCATGAAAGAATCTAAGGTCCTGTGTTTCTCTATGTCTCAGAATTAAATGGTGGGAATAATTGATCTTGAATCGGTTTGTCTGAGTATTAAAGACCTTGTATAGGGTGTCTGTCCAATCTATAGGGTGCTGTGTCTGTGGGCTAATGTAGTATGTGTAGACTGACATGTGTTTACCACACTTGTGATGTGTCCTAATACTATCCCAGTTTTCCCTATATGTGGGTTGGATTTCCTCAGGGAGGTTGTCTGGTGTTTCTGTTTCAACTTGTCCAAGTTTCTGTTTTTTAGGTGTATTTGTGTCTGTGGGAGCTTTCCTTTTACGTGATGCAGGTGTGTCTGAGCATGTAGTATCCATGGTTGAAATTGAGGGTGTAGTGTCCTTTGACGGTGTAGTGTCCATTGATGATGTCTGGTGCTGTCTTTTAATGTGTCGATTTAGGGCATCTTTTCTTTTATATGAGTTATAACATATGTGACACTTGTGAGTTGTGGTGCTGTGTACGGTGGTAATGTGTCGTGTGAGATTGTGCTTTTCAGTAAAGTCTTTATTACAGGTAGGACACAGAAAGACATTCTGAGTAGTGGCCATAGTGATAGACAGAACTGTGGTGATGAGTCAAGATTCCGGTGATATAGTGATAAGCTCTTGTGCATCCAAACTTTTCCAAATTACAGATCTTGGTAGTAGACAGTGTTATTCAGCAAAAAAGACTTTTAACTTCCGGTATTGGCTTGGTAATATGAATCAATAGTTTCCGGTTGATGATAAGGTGATATTAAGATCTTGTGTAGTTGGTAGCTTTTCCTGTTATTATAGTTCCCGGTAATGGCTTGATAATGTTAGGCAATTGTTTCCGATGTTGGCTTTGATGATAGTAAGACTTTGTGTGGATCCAATAGATAACGGCTTGATAGTGAAAATTAGTTTGTAGGTTCCTATCGTTCCACACCTGTATAAATCTCGAGTAAGCACTGGACGGCAAACAGCTGTAGAGAATAACAAAAATCATTATAGATATTTTGCAACCATATGACATCATATCTACAGGAAATATTGTATAAGACATACCAAAAGGAAGATATAGCAACTGAGGTTATGCCGTCACATAACACTTAGTATTATATTTTCATTTTCTCTGTTTTCTTCGCATCCAGTCCATATGTAGTCCAGAAGATGAAGACAAACAACAACCTTTTTTTTCTTTTTTTAAATTTGTACTTGCTATTCTCTGTGTTATTTTATATTGGATGACACAACTGTGGTATACTAATGAACATTGCTGAATATGACCACCAAGGAACACTATATATGGTTGAAAATATTTAGTGATGTGTAATGTGAAAAACATTGAAGGCATACCAGTGGTAGACAGTTCCCTTCCTTTCCTTGTACGTAATAGCCTCGAGATTGTACTTCCTTGTATGTAATAGCTTCGATCTGTCAGCAACTTTTCAACCTGGTGAAACGATAAATATTATAGATATAACAAAGTAAAATAAGACAGGGATGCTTGAAACAACTAATGGAAACAAAGATAATCCTGGCTAATATGAAGATAATCACAGAAAAATCAGAATATTATATAAGAGGTCAAAGAAACTCTCAGTGCTTAGAAATTAAAAAAAAACAACGCAACAGTAAAATACGAAACTAATACAAAAGAATTCAACCGCTTACTAATCAAAGATCAGCAGAAGGCTACATAAAGACAACAGATGGATAAAATAATAGAATAGCTTTTACACATATGATCAGAATATTGAAAAAGCATTTATTAAGTTAACAGAGAAGAATATAATAAGGAAGAGCCACCGTTTGAATGTGGAGGCTCTAACCATATGAAAGCTACCAAAAGCCCGGTTCAGACAGCATCATACCATAAAGGCTTAATACTTTAGAACTGATGATCTACAAACGGCTGGAAAAGACCTTAGACATGTAAAAACATATAATGAAAACTACAAGATATCATAAAATTGATAATGAAGTAGACCAATTTCAGCCTATTGAGAGAGGTGTGAGATGGGTATGTGTAATGTCGCCTTGTACAATGAAACTGTTTTCAGAAATATAGAAGACATGAAAGGAAACAATAACAGATATGCAGATGACACAGTCTGATTACAGACAATGAAGAGGACCTGTAACATTTAGTAGACCCACGCAGTCAATAACTAGGGTGGAACTGAATAGTAAGAAGACACAGATTATAGCCCTTACTGGAAAATAAGTACCTTACACAATGTAACAATTGAATTTAATATCCGTTGAATCAAAACATCCTTCTTCGTTGAATGCGAAAATGAGAAAAAGACTTGGCCTTCGTTTCGTCACTGGTTGTGATACTGTCTGCGTGAGAGAGGTGTATAGCTGAAATGAACAACATCAATCAACCAATCAGAGAACAGATAACAGCAAATCACAAAGGGTATATCCCTGTAGTGGTCTGAGGGACATTTTGAATCAACCAATCAGAGAACAGATAACATCAAAGCACAAAGGGTATATCCCCTGTAGTGGTCTGAGGGACATTTTGAATCAACCAAGCAGAGAACAGATAACATCAAAATCACATATGGCATATCCCCTGTAGTGGTCTGCCTGATATTTTGAATCAACCAATCAGAGAACAGATAACATCAAAATCACATAGGTCATATCTCCTGTAGTGGTCTGAGGGACATTTTGAATTAACCAATCAGAAAACAGATAAGAAATTAACACAAATATTCTTTCCGAGATGTAGGTCATGTGACCGGAAGCCCACTTTGGTCGATTGTGTCCACGTCTTCCAGATGTATGTTTCCAACCCGAACCACCACCACATTTGACCTGGTGTAACCCCCTTTAACATGTGCTTGGTTGTAAAATCGTCACAACCCCCAAAACAGAGACTTGTATCTCTAACACATCGTCAATGGTATGATTATATTTAAACCATACAGATAGCACTAACCACCATTAAAATACACCATTGATATGTAATAGTTATATATCGAAAAAGTCCCAAGTCGGCTTCTGATGTATCAACTCCTAACACGTGGCACTATTTTCACTTTATACAGAAAACAAACTATTTTAGTAAAGTTTGTTTTAAATGAAACCAGAAGTATTCTAATGTGTGAACTTTGAAAATTAATTGTCTTGTTGCGAAAAGTGTATATAAGAAAATATTCCTGGTTGATCCAGACATCTAAATGTGTACACACATGCCTTACTACTACCATTCAGTAGAATGTCCTTTGCAGAATCTCGTTCCCATAAAAACCCGCCGAAAATATAGAAGAAAAAAAAATTAAAAATTCTTGATCACAAACAAGATGTCCATTACAACCATCTGGAGATCTTCTTCTTTTGGGCCTTCCAAGACATACACCTCTCCATTATTGTTCTCTCCAAACTTTCATGCCGTTTCAAGTGACCAAATATACCAATTTTCTTTGCTTGTCTTTAAAAAACCGTCTTCAATATTCTTGAAATACGGATGAGTTTGTTCTTTTGACCCAAGACATTCTTAGAACCCCTCTATTACATTTATATTCAAGTGCCTTTATGACGTGTTTAGTGTCTCACAGGCGTAAGTTGAATACTCTTAAAAACATAATTTTCTGTAGTTCTATCTGTCCCAGTCTATTAAGTTGTTTTTGAAGAGCAACTGACACTCGTTTTAATTTTCTTTGTGTCACCATTGTTGGTAATCAAGATATTCGAAAGTTCCCACCTCCATGGTTGTTACAGGGTTCTTGGCAATGTTTACCGAAAGCACATTACTTTCCTTCTGGACAGTGACTGTTTTAATCTGTGACCATACTGATGATCTATCGGTCCAGACCATAACCAACAACAATATGTTGTTACACTTCATCCACCTGCTTCCATGGCTTCACATAACCATGATTCGGGTACGCCACCCAAAAGTGCTCCATAGAAGAAAGAAGGATACCCTGTAATCCGGACTACCATACACAAGTAAATTTTAGGCCAATCTCTCAGAATATCACACACAATCAGTCATACACACTCTCATTGTGAGTTCTTTATAGGCTGTCTGATCGTTGTGCTAACATTAGAGGTCTTAGAGTGACCAACAACAACAACAACAACAACAACAACACACATATAGGCGGACACGCAGTCATGGCTACCAGTATACCCACATAGAGAAACAGAAACCCAACGACAAATAACCAGATTACACACAGACAGCCAAACAGACAGACAGCCAGACATATAGATAGACTCACAGACAGATAGATGGACACTCAGACATATACACCAGTATATCCATATTGAGACACACAAACCCACCGACAAATAACCAGATACAGACAACCAGACATACAGACAGATAAAAAGACAGCCAGACATATAGATAGACACACAGACAGATAGGCGGACACGCAGTCATGGCTACCAGTATACCCACATAGAGAAACAGAAACCCAACGACAAATAACCAGATTACACACAGACAGCCAAACAGACAGACAGCCAGACATATAGATAGACTCACAGACAGATAGATGGACACGCAGTCATAGACACCAGTATATCCATATAGAGACACACAAACCCACCGACAAATAACCAGATACAGACATACAGATAGATAAAAAGACAGCCAGACATATAGATAGACACACAGACAGATAGATGGACACGCAGTCATAGACACCAGTATATCCATATAGAGACACACAAACCCACCGACAAATAACCAGATACACACAGACAGTCAGACATACAGACAGACACGTTTTTTAGTCATACGCGTAAACACTGATATAAACCATTAACAGATAAATGAAACAACAAACACACGGCCCGAAAGTTCCCCAATCACATTACATTCTTACTTTTCAATCCTTGTGCTCATAATATGGTGAATTTTAGATTTATTCTGATGACATCAATCTGATTATCATGTGGTTACACATCTATCCATACAGCATGTCGCTAGGACTTTTCAATCTTTGTGCTCAGAATATGGTGAATTTTAGATTTATTCTGATGACGTCATTTTGATTATCATGTGGTTACACATCTATTCATCCATCATGTCACTAAGCGGGCATGTTCTACCATTTCACTCGATCACTAGAGTCGTGGATCTGGTCTCGACCATACCCCAGTGACCAACCCATCCAGGTATTTACTTCTCGGTCTGTTCCTCTCGATCTTGCCAGTTGTTACCATGTTTATTTCTCATAAAATACCCAACAAATTTTTTTTTTCTATGGCCAATTTCTATAATCTATTTACGATTTTCCTTTTGTTTCTTGTAGATTATTTTCTGCCCGTGGTATCTTTTCTCCACCTTTCCATCAGATGTTTTTCAGCCTGGTCCACACATCGATACAAAAGTATGAAGCACTTCAACCCTTTCTTTTTCTAATTGCTATCTTTTTGGTCAGTTTCGTCTTGCTAAAGGCTACATTCGCCGTGGCGATTCTTGTAATCTCTTCAAATCATTGCCCAACAGAACTGTTCCGAGATAATTGTACTTGTTTTCCTATTTACTTGTGGTATTTCCTTTTTTCCTAATAATCTGTGACTTTTTAATGCTAATCCTAGTTGTTCACGTCTATTAATTGTTGCAGGTTCTGTTCCTTGTCTACAATCAAGACTGTCTATCTATTGATGTCCCGCAATAATCTTTTCATATATTTCTGGTTTACAGGGGAAAAACATCCCTGTCTCACACCCCTTTTAATTGGCTGATATTTACCTATTTCATTATCAATCCATATGACAGATCTGTTTTCTATGTTTTTCTTCCCCCACCAGTTTGTAGATTTTCAAACATAGCTAATTTGCCGTACACAGCCTTATTAACGTGATAACATTCACAACTGTTTTTGTGTGGTAAAAGCCTTGTGTAGATGACTTTTGTGTTATTTTACATTCCTTTGAAAAGGAGTAACAAGTAAAAACGAAAAGAGAGCAAGTGAAAACAGACCTTGCCCCGTGAGCCCACCTTTCCCTGTGCTCGCGTGGGCTCGTGCCTTGGGGAATTTATATGAGACACCAGAAAGAACCCAGGAATACTATTCGGAAGATATCATGATACAGTTTTGGGGGATAGATAATGCAACAGATCTATAATTGTTGGACATTGTAATAATATGGAGTGCTCTATCAAGAAAATATTAATAATGGTATCAAAAGAAAGTAAATGTTTTGTTTTACAGGACATCGCTGTCAACAGCTTTCAGCTGATTTCTAGACAAGCTTACGATCAGTAGTTTGGTTTCTGAACGATCGGCTCACATCATAAGTATGAACCAGTGTTGATTCTCACAATGGTCACGTTACTTACGAAGAAAAAGTGTAACCGGGGATACCAATAGTGGTGACACCAAATGTGACATAGAAACATTCTTAACCAAGTGGATAAATTACCTAGGGGTAATTATCAGATGGATGATATACAAGAGATTAATGTACAGGACAAACAAAATTTTAGAAAATGAAAAAGTAAGAGAGTGGTAAATAGTTTTGGTGTGTGGGAGTGAATGTTGTAACAAAAAATTAGAAGCAGCTGGTTTGTAAGGTGAATTTCCTGTCTAACTAGAAAAGAAACAACTTTCTTCGATCATGTAAGAGATGCATGAACATCGTGACAACTGTTATCTCAGTAACATACCGAGATTAGAAATTATGGTAGTGGCATGTCAGCCAAATTGATTTCAGATCACTAAAGACAGCGCCATGAAGGCCTACAACACGGAACTTGATGATGATAGTGTCAGCCAAGTTGGTTTCAGAACACCAAAGACAGCTATGTGTTGTGTGGTGCGCAAGAAATAAAGAAGTGTGGGTTTTATACAGAGCGAAACGCAAAAAATATAACCATTCGTTCACCCAGAACATGGCGAAATTTAGATTTATTCTGATGATATCAAAATTAAATCTAATTATCGTGTTAGTAAAACACTTACAAGGCGAGACTCAGTGTTCGTCTGGGCTGGCGAATAAACACACCGATTCCGAGTTGTCGAAAAAAAAAAGAAACTTTCCACCTCGTTCAACCCGTCTCAATGACGTTGGTTATAGTTGTGGTGGTTCATAGTGCGGTATAGGTTTTATGGTCTTTTGTGCGTTAGACAGCTTCTATTACTGCCTGTCTGGCCGAGTTCCTCTTTTTTGCCATCCTTTTTGCTTTTGACGTTGTTGCTGGTGTGTCTGCTATCATTATCGGTTTGCCCATCCCTCTCGTTTGATGTCTTCTTTTCCGGAGCTGACCTTGGGGGGTGGGGAGGGGCTGTCTTTTTTCATCTGTTTTCTTGGGCTTGTCCTGGGGAGGGGGGGGGGCGCCTGTTATCGTCTGGGCTTGTTTTCTTGGGTCTTGGTTCAACGGTTTTTTGTCAAGCATAGGGGTCGGATTGTATCGTCTCTCTTGTCCATCGTTGGGGAGGTTTCCTACGGTCTCCTCTTGTCCCGCGCCGGAGGGGTTTCTTGCACGTCCCTCTTATCCATCGTCAGGGGGGTTTCCCATCGTCTTCTCCATCGTTGGGGCAATTTCCCCCCTTCTCCTTGTCTCCCGCGTCGAAGAGGGTCGTTTCGTCTCTCTATTGTTTGCCATTTGAGAGTTTTAACGCCCCCCTATATATTTCCTATTGTCTGGTTTTCGTGTGGTCGAGTGTTTCCTCACTGTATTTTTATTTTGCTGTTGGTTTTATTTTATGTTGGTTATATTTCTTTCCCTGTTCTTGCAATGAATTGTTTTGTAAGCTTTTGTATTTCTTTGTCGCCTTCCACCTGTAGGCATTCCTTCATCGTCATCGTCGTAGTTTCTTGTTTGGAAGTATTCTACTAGGTCCCTGCGTTCCTGGGCATAGGCTGTGCACGATAGTAGGTAGTGTTCTATAGTGTTTTCCTCCAGGCAGTCAATGCAAAGTGGTCGGGTGATTTTATCTTTCCAGTTCCCGATTCTCAATCTCCATAGTTTCTTGTACGTTGGTATTTTTGTGTTGTCTTTCACTTGACTTTTCAAACTTGGTTCTCTGAGCATGTGGTAGGCGTGTCGTCCTTTATTGCTGTCTCTCCATTGTTGTTTCCATTTGTCGATTACTTGTTGTTTGATAATGCTTTTTGCCTCCAGAATGCCGAGTCCTGTGTTTACTATATTCTGGCTGCTTGTCCCGCGTTTTGCGGCCCTGTCTGCCCTCTCATTGCCAGTTATCCCTCTGTGTGCTGGTATCCATACAATTGTGACCTGGCATCCCATACTTCTTAGTTTTGTTGTTAGTGTTAGTATTTTCTCTTTCAGGTCTTGTCTGTTCACTTTAGAATGGTTGCCTAGCGCTTGTACTGCAGATAGTGAGTCCGTCAGTATAGTTAGTTTTATAGGGGGGTTCTCTGTTGCTATTTCTAGTCCTTTCATAATACCTACTAGTTCTGCCGTGTATACCGATGTATTGTCTGTTATTTTGTACTCCTTTTGGATGTTCCGGTATGGTACTACTACTCCTGCCCCTACCTCCCCATTCTCGTTCTTTGACCCGTCTGTGTAGATAGTGAGGTTGTCCGTGCTTATTTGTCCTATGTATTCCTCCGCTATGTCTTTGGCTTCCCTGTCCTCTGTTGATTTACTAATTATGCTCGCGAGTGTCGTATCCGTCAATGGTAGTTCTAGCTCCCATTGGGGTGTTGTTTGTCTGTGAACTTTCGTTCGTGCCAGTGCCCTCGCTAGTTTCTCGTCCGCGTTCATCTCTTGTGCCGCTGTCCATCCTGCTGGTGTTTGTGTCTTTTGTATGGGTATTCCTCCCCATTTGCTTCTGTTTTCTTCGAATGCACTGAACGCAGGGTGTCTTGTATCCTTCGCAGCCTTCATCCAGTAGTTGTACACTAATTGCTCTCTTCTCAGTTGTAGTGGAAGTACTCCTAGTGCTACCTCTAGGGCTTCCCTTGGTGTTTGCTTGCCTGTTCCTAGGATAATGCCCAGCGCTTGGTTCTGTATTGAGTCCAGTCTTCGTTTGTTGTGTTCCGGTGCAGCGTCGTATACTATGCTTCCGTATTCTATTCTTCCTCTGATCAGAGATTTGTATAGCATTAGCATCGTTTTTGTATGGGCTCCCCATCCACTGCCTTTAATTACTCTTAGAATATTTATTGTCTTTTTGCCTTTTTCGACTGTCTGGTCTATATGTTTTCTCCAACTTAGTTGTTCGTCTAGTGTCATCCCGAGGAATCTTGTGTTTTTTGTTCTCTTTATATTCTTCCCTTGGATCTTGATGTCCCCGTCCGTGTAGTTTCGTTTTCTTTTCGCGTTGAATATCATACTGACCGTTTTGTCTGTGTTGATCTGGAAGCCCCATTTTTCCATCCATTTGGCAATTCTGTTTAGTTGCCGTTGTAGTCGGTCTCTTGTGGTTTTTATGTGTCTTCCGCTTCTCCATATTGCACAGTCGTCGGCGAATTGCGATATCCCTATCCTGTCTTCTAGTTTTTCTTCATCTAGGTCATTTACTAATATTGTGAATATTGTTGGTGATATTACCGATCCCTGTGGTATTCCGTTTTCTTGCTCATAGGTTCTGGATTCCTCGTTTTTTATTCGTACGGTGAAGCTTCTGTTCTGTAGGAAGTTTTCGATATATCGATATGTCCTGCCTATTATCCCTATTTTGTTGATTTTGATCAGAGCTGCTTGTCTCCAGCATTGGTCATATGCTTTAGCCAGATCTAAAAATACTGCTATCGTTTTCTCTCCTTTTTTGAATGCCCTCTTTACGTGGTTTTCTAGCTTAATTATTTGGTCAATTGCGCTTCGGTTGGCTCTAAACCCTGACTGTGTGTCGCTAATTAGTCCGTTTTTCTCCAGGTGGTGTGTGATTCTTTTATTGATGACTGTTTCCATAATTTTTCCGAGGTGTGATGTCAGGGATATTGGTCTGTATGAGTCGATTCTTTGTGAGTTCTTGAACTGCTTTTTGACTGGTATAACTGTCGCCTTCTTCCATTGTGCTGGTATTTGTCCCGTGTGCCACACTTTGTTGTATAGAGCTGTTATTGTCTCTATTGTTTTTCTTGGTATCCTTTTCAGTATTGTATAGTTTAGGATGTCTGACCCTGCTGCTGTGTCGTCCTTTTCCTTGATTGCTGATATTACTTCGTCAGTCGTTATGTCTGCGTCCATGTAGAAGTCCTCTATTTCTTGTTGCAGTTCTTCCATCTCTTCAGCGTATTTTTCTCGTCTTTGTTTTTCCTGCTCTCCTAGTGACATGTTGGAGCAGACTTCGTAGAAGTATTTGCCGAACGCGTCTGCTTTTTCTTTGTCTGTTACTGCTAGTGTTGGTATTTTTATTGTTGGAATATTGCTGTTTGTTTGGTTTCTTTGTATAGCTTTTATTTGCTCCCATACTTCTTTTGTGGGTGTGTCTGGTGACAATTTCTGGCAGTACGTTTTCCATGCTGTTTCTTTAGCTTTGGTTATCAGTCTGTTGGCTTCATTCCTCTGAATTTTGTATTCGTTGTAGTTTTCGTCTGTCCTCATTCTTCTGTATTGTTGGAGCGCCTTCTTTCTTTTTTCCAGCGCCTCTGTGCAGCTCTGGTTCCATCAACCAGCTGGTTGTTTGTTCCATTGTTTTCCTGTTGTTCACGTTCTCTGTGTGGCCGCTGTCAGGTATGCAGGCATATTTCTATTGGGGATGTGTTTTACCGCGGCCTGTAGGATGTTGTTAGTGATTCTTTCTGTGTATTTGTCTATATCTTCACCTTCTGTCTGTTCTATCTCCATCCCCTCCAGTTCTTCTCTAAACTGCTCCCATTTCGCGTTCTTGAAGTGAAAGGTCGGTTTATTACTTTCCTTACTCTTCTGTGCTCTCGTGTTTGTGTCGATGATTATCGGTAGGTGATCGCTGTTGGTGTCTTCTTTTACTTCCCAATGGCTCCTTGTTAGGCCCGTTGTTACTATTGTTACGTCGATTGCTGTGTCGTATCTTCTCGGGTTGGGGTCTATTCGTGTCATCGACCCGTCATTTAGCACTGTTAGCTGGTTACTGTCTATAAATTCGATCAATTTTGTTCCCGCTACGCTGTTTCTTGATCCACCCCACACTGGGTGGCAACAGTTGAAGTCGCCGACTATTATTGTTGGTGTTTTGATTCTGTTCTTTATCTCTATTAGGTCTTCTTCTTCTATTTTTCCTTTAGGGCAGTATACGTTAATTATGGTTAGGTTGTTGGGTTTACTCGCAATCTCCGCTGTGATTCCCTCGAAGTTGGTTGTCCTGAATGTTCCATTTTCTAATATTTGTAGATTGTCTTGTATGAGTAGGGCGACTCCTCCTCCTGTTGTTTCTGTCCTGTCGTTCCTGAGTATCTTAAAGCCTTTGCATTTGTAGCTGTCCTTTGGTTTCAAGAATGTTTCCTGCAGGGCATAGATACTATTTTCCCTCCCTAGTTGTTCCATGGTGCTGGGGAGGTTTTTTTTCATGCCTCTGCAGTTCCATTGTACTATTCTAATGTTGTTTTTTTCCATGGTCGTGTTGTATTTCTGTTTTTGATTGGTTATTGTTCTCTTCAGTAGCAAGAGAACCACACCGCAGTGTTACCGGTGTTTTGTTAGCAAGCGCGGTCATCCGAGAAAGCTTGCCAACAAGCAGCTCCGGACAAAATTCGTAACGGAACGAAATTAGCCACAAATGTGCAACACGCTGAGTTTATAATATCAATATCTTTTGATATATTTCGTAAAACACCATCAAACTTGGTTTTTTTAAATCAACGACATCATAATCTTTCATTTGACTATAAGTTTTAATACTTTCACCTATCAAAAAGTTATTTTATTACACATTTAAGGCGTCATACGACGCGTGCCTGTTCCGAGTTTGCAAACATAAATAATTTTTTAAAATATATAAGAATGGTTTATTATGCTATATTGCTTTTTAAAATACTTAAAACTTGGTATTATTAAATATTACAAGGTTCATTTTTCTGATATTTGAATAATTTTGTCTAAATCTGACTTTCCCCCAAGTAGGCATAGCACAGTTTTACGAATAAATTATGTTACTTTTTATACAACTGAAAACCATACTTTATTGGTGTTTAAACATAATAGCGGAGTAATTTTTTGTATAATATGTTTATAAATGTTTGTTCTAGAAATATGTTTTGTCTATCGCTGTAATTCTTATTTTTATCATCTCCGACAGTCACACTTGCAAGGTTGCTGTTGTATCTTTGCTTTGTAAGATCAGTGTTACCAGAATTAATAGCTTAGTTGATAGCGCACGCGGCCCGTGTTCGGGTGGAAGTGGTTCGATCCTCAAAGTGTGAATTTTTTTTTTTAAATTCGGTCGCACACTTTTAAACTGCTGTTCATCAATATACCGTTGTCTACTATTTTTCTTTTTGGTATCTCTTTCGCTTACGCCCACAGATAAGAAGATAGACACTTTGTAACGCCGAAAAAAAAAGAATACATTATGTTTCATGTCGGTAACCGCTCTGGGTCTATCATTATCATGTGTCGCTTCTTCTTTCGTTCGCTTGAAATGTGTCTATGATTGTGATATTGTCTCTTGTATAAATTTAACGTTGTTTGTCGATAAGACTTCTGACTCAAGTTTGTAAATTTTTCGGGTTGGTGGAATGTGATATAGAGACCCCGACTGCTTTTACAAGAGTCCTTTGTCGAAATGCCACCTATTTTTTAAGAACACAGAAGTGTCGAGGGACGATATTGGCGTATTTATGAAGTATTTATGAGTACCTCACGACGGACATTGATTGGTAGTTATTTCGGGAAGAAAATATTATTAGCCACCCCTCTTTTAAAGTGGTATCTAGCCCATGGGTTGGTGGTTACACACATCTACCAGACAATAGAGTATCGACCAGTTAGTTGTTTTAAACAATTTGGGGAAACAGTCTATAATACCCGTCGCCAAGGGGATAAAAAGCCAGCTGAGAGTATTACGGCAGAAACAATGAAATTGTTAGATAACGCCGCTATATGTTTTCTACTGTTTGGTGTCTATAATATGTTCTATTAAAGTGGTCATATGTGTGAAATGTCTATATTAATGACTCAATGTCACATTTGTCACGACCAATAAAAATGAATGTACTTTGTCAATGAAAAATATTTTGTTGACTACACATTATTGAAAATTTGATGAAAAATAAAAAGTTATGAAAACGAACTCTTGTTTGATTTTTTAGTAGTATGAATGATTTTTCTTGTTGACCACTCCAAGAGGGTGTTTCATGTTGATTATGTGGTACACACATGTTTACTACACAACCTAAAATATAAGAGTTAAATATCTCCCCTACATACCACCCCTTACCCACCCCTTACCCAACTTCATGACCGAGGGGGAGTGAAAATCAGCCGAGGTCAAGGTCAATCCGGATTAATCCGACAAATGATAACCGAAACGTCCATTTATAACTACTAGCGTGAGCGGTCATGACTCGCCATTTCACTCGATCACCAGTGTCGTGGATCAGCTCAGTGTTCCTGTCTCGTCCATGCCATGTGGCCAAGCCATCCAGGTATTTTCCTCTCGGTCTTAATCTTGGTCTGTTCCCCTCGATCTTGCCAGTTGTCACTAAGTTCTCCAATCCATTTCTTCTCATAACATGTCAAAAAAATTTTGACTGTCTACGTCTAATTTCTCTAATCAGTTTACGATGTTCATTTGTCTCCTGTAGTACTTGGTCATTGGTTTTTCTGTCTGTCCATAGTATTCTTTGCATTTTCCTCAGAAACCACATTTCTGCAGCCATCAGATGCTTTTCAGCTTGACTGCTCATTGTCCAAGTTTCACATCCATACAAAAGAACAGGCTCTATGTATCCCCTCAACACTCTTTTTCTCGTTTCAATTGACATCTTTTTATTGGTCAGAATGTTTTTCATCTTGCTAAAGGCTACTTTCGCCATGGCGATTCTTGTTCTAATCTCTTCAAGGCATCTCCCATCAGATGTTATGACTGTTCCAAGATAATTGTACCGATTCACTTGTTGAAGAATATTTCCATTTACTTGTATATTACATTGTGGCACTTCTTCCTTCCTAGTGACGACCATAACCTGAGTCTTTTTACAATTTAATTCTAACCCCAGTTGCTCACTGTGTACAACAACCGCATCTACTAATTACATTGATAGTATCATGTTTATTTATAAAGTCAAAAATATAAATATAAAACTATCAAGGGAAGACAAGAGGAACGATTAGTAGTATGACTCTTCGCTGGCTGTTGAACGAGGGGACTCAGCGCGTATGGGAATGTCCTGAGCGCAGGTATGTCAGTTCGTAGCTCAACCCAACTCAACTGTTTATTTATAGTTTTCATGTTTATGCCACTTGTTAAATAAAATGAAGATAGGAGACACTGATGATGTAACTGTGGATTTGGTAAAATGTAGCTGAACATTTGTTGCAAGAATGTCCAACATATGGAGAACAGATAAATGTACTCTGGCCTACATCCGCTTCATGTCAGGACAAACTCTATGGAGATATCAACAAGCTCAAGTTGACCGCTGTTTTCTTTACATATATTCAGAATGACGTCTGGAAGCGGAGAAAAAAAGATCGGGGAATTATTTATGTTGTGCAATTTCTTCTTCTTGACTCTACTTCTTTATTTTCCTCTATTTTCCTCAATGCATGTATGTGTTTGTGTCTACCTGCCTGTCTCATATCATAGTAATGTGTATTGTTTATGCTCAAAATATTCATTTGACAATGTGTTTGCTATGTGAATGTAAGATAAAGTTAGTTGCATATACTTAACATAACGTCACAGTCAATACCAGCATTTTTTGCTGTCGTGATTTCTTGGCAAGTTTATGTTCAGTAGTTTGCCATTGCTTTCTGAACGACTGGCATCCATACCATTTCGTAAAAAATCAACTCAAGATGGTCTGATGCCAAATCGCCCGCAGCAGTGTTTCGAATGCGGGTATATGGGATTACGAACTGCGTCCGTAACACCTTCGCCACGGAGACAACATGTAACAAACCCAATAGATAAATGATGTGCGAAAGGTGAGTGGTTGGAAGGGACGAATGTAAAACGGCTTGCGTGACCAATTTGTGATCCGTTAAAAGTAACGTTTGTCCTCTCGTTCGTTCGTTCGTTCGTTCTATGAGAGTCAGTCAATACCGATGAATTGATTTCTCACGATATTTGTACATGTACGAACAAAAAAAAAAAAAACATATTAGACTGTCTTAGGTCTCGAGAAAAGTATGCTCTTTGAGGCTATAATAAGTTTTCACCTCCCTCAGGAGTTCCGATTGGTCTATAAAAATGTGGGCTTTGCCCCATAGGCTCAATATGTCTAAGGGTGTGTCAACGGGCTCCGTACTTCCTTCACGTAAATAAGTTCTTAATCTCTTCTTCTTCTTCATCATCATCATCATCATCATCATCATCATCATCATCATCATCATCATCATCATCATCATCATCATCATCATCATCATCATCATCATCATGTGCTATGTCAGGTTTCCTCACACTATCAAAATAGTCGTGGATCAGCTCTGTGTTTTTGGTTTGGCTGTGAATCAGCTCTATGGATTTGTTTTGGATATGACGTGTGGATATATGTCGTATATTTTGAAGGGACTGGCAATCACTAAAGTGCATGACCCATCTCTGTTAAAGGTAGCTGGGCCCCATCCTCTTCTTATATGTAAATAGATCAAGAATACGACCCTTGAAAGATTTACAGACTCGGATTTCTTAAAGTGTCTAAGGGTGTGTGGTCCTCTTTTAATAGAAAAAGTAATCACTAGGTTTGTCCCCTGTCCTTCCACCTGTTATTTAATGGTATAGCTCACGAACCCCCTTCTTCCATCTCAAGAAATTGTCTGAAAAGACTTTCTCAATAAGAATCAGGTGCAATATAACATGGATTTGGAACAGTTAAAGATGAAGAGTCTCCTGTTCTCTTTCTTTAATTAAGAATTTATCTTATGTGAATGTGTATTTGTTAATTAAACATTAAACAAACACAAGTGAGCATTGAGACATGTTCCACACAATAAGATAGAGATCCTTGGGTGAGCCCAGTACCAGAGCGCTATGTATCGGCTTGCA
>JACEFZ010022917.1:0-370000 GCA_014155875.1 Cepaea nemoralis
TCCTGGTTTAAGGGGGAAACCTTCACGTTCTAGGCATTTCATTCTATTTAATATTCTTCTTTTACAAAATTGAGAGGCAAAAGATCCCTGGTCGTGACGACAAAAGTTAGAAATGTGATGCAGCGTGCAAGAATAATAGAGAATAGAAAGAAATTACAAGAACTTTGAGTCATAATTGATTTGTAATAGATATATTATTGTAAACATCGAGATGAATTAAATTATAGGATGAAAAAGCACAAGGTATGAATGTTTTTTTTAAACGGCGCTAATTGGGTACAAAATAGACAGAGTAACAGGAGAATTAGGCCATCAAAGTAACCAAGAGATACGTAAATACTGGTGTTTACAATGCGAGAAAGAAGTACATGTTAAATTACAGATTAACCGACACACTAGAAATATTTCTTGGGCGCTAACCTACATACTAGAACAGGGGTCTCCCCCGATGTGTCTCCACCTTGCCGTGGTGGGGGAGCTTGCGTGTCCCATCGACCCCATGTGCTTGCCGATGGGTGAAAAAACTACATATCGGACAGCATATGGGATAGGGACCAGACTAAGAGAGACACAACCTGCTGCTCTGCAGGTGACTGAGGATAGCAGTCAAAAGTTTAAAAAGGTGCACGAAGGCACGAAGGCAGACGCTTTTGGTCCGGACAAAACTCTTAAGGCTCCCTGTCGAGGGCTGTGGCTGAACGCCTCTAAGCCACAAACCCTCACATCTGAGAGCCAGGCCGATACCCGCCTACCGAAAAATAGAAGCGTGATACTGAGCAAGCTACATGCTCAGTTCTATTACATGTTCGAAGGCTCTCAGCTGGGGAATATGAGAGATTCCCGGATGAGAGGGCCAGGCCGTTTCTCGTCCACTGCTGCACGAAGGTAAGGTGCTGAGCCGGCAGCACATGTAGCCTACCTGGTGAGCGAGTACGAAAAGTCAGAAAAGTGCCCCAGTCGAAGGAAATGGCTACGAAAACTGTCTGTAACCAGCTCACAGAGAGTATAGACAAAAGTAGGAAGAACGTCTCAATGACGCAAAATGGAACGCACGGCGAGCGGACCTATTGCGTGGTCTGAAGTCAAAATAAAAAGCTTACCGAGTGGATGTCGCTCGCAGTCTGACCGCTCCTGGTGTGTGTTTGAGCGATCAGTGGCAAACGGGTTGCCCAACACATGGAAGTGAGGAACTAAAGCAGCCATGAGCAGGACGTGGCAACTCCTCGGGTGAGCCCAGTCTCAGAGCAATATGTGCCGGCTCTGCAATTATGGAAGCCTCCTTGGATAGCAAGGGAATGCCCAAGGTCTGCCCCTGCCTTCCCTTGAGGGCCGACCTCGATGTCGCTGATCGTTCTATCTTGACCAGCTGAGATGTTGGCGACATCACAACAGTCTTACGTGCTACGAAACCAGAGGAAGGCTAACCTCATTAAAAAATGCCCGCCGGAAGTCGGAAGTGTCGTCCTACGGGTGGCAAACTAAAAATTGACACTACGCAATTACGTCCGAGTGAATTGTCTCGTCCGATTGTCTCTTGTGCTAGGAACAGCTCTGACTACCTAGTTTCCGAATGCCGCTCTTGTTCGGAACAGCTCTGACTAGGTAGTTTCCGAATGTCCGACGTGTCTGGAACAGCTCTGACGGACACAACGACAAGCACATGTCCGAAAAACTCGCTTAGTGGATACTGACTGCAGACCAGCTTGGTTTGTGCGGGAAAGGCTCGGGGTGAACGAAATGCCCAATATATTGAAGTGAGGAATTAAAGCAGCCATGAGCAGGACGTGACGATTCCCTCTGTGTGCCCAGTACCAGGGCGCTATGTGCCGGCCCTGCAATTATGGAAGCCACCCAGGATGGCGGAAAATGCTATGGACTGTCCCTGCCTTCATTTGAGGGATGACCGTGCAGTCTCCGACTCTTCCAACTTTACCAGCTGGGAGGTGGACAGTACCACAAAAGTGAGAGTCTCCCAGGAATGCTAACCTGGTCAAAAATGCACGCTAAAAGCCGGATGTGTTGGCCTAAGGGTTTCGATCCAAGGGTGCCTAACTAGACACACCGCAATCACATCTGAAAAAACACTCCGGATGAACGCAAAGAAGAAGAAGAAGAAGAACAGGGGTGGCCAACTTTTTTCAGCACGCGGGCCGAATTTCAGAAATAATATTTCCTGCCGGGCCGCGCACCTAATTTTTTTTTTTTTAATTATTAATTAAAGTAAACAAGCAAACGTGCTACAGCTTCGACCACATCGTCGTTTCCCACTCCGCGTGCCACAACATGACTCCCGGCGGGCCGCATGCGGCCCGCGGGCCTCGTGTTGGCCACCCCTGTACTAGAACATTATTATAGAAACTACTATATGTAGAGTGTAAGTAAAGTATCGACATTATACAAGATCTCAAATTCGAAGAGAACTGGCTCGTAATACAGACACTCATGTCTAAGAAACTGAAATTCTTTGGCCATTGTGAACGTTATGTGGTATGGGGGTGGGGAGGGGGGGGGGAGGAATGCATAAAGTACTAAAGTGGTGTTTGTCCATCGAGGATGATGATGACCATTCATTGCATCCAGTAGGGTTGAAAGAAAGAAGCCGTGAGTTGTGAAATGGCTGATAAGGCCTCTTTTGGCTCAAAATATTCTTTGACAATGTGGGCAAAGAATGCTTGACGTTCCAGGAGGAGGAACTCCTGCGGTGTGTGTGTGTGTGTGGTGGTTTTTTTTTTTTTTGTCCAGCCTTTTTTTCACAGCTCTTGCAGTCCTGATTGCTTCACAAATGACTACACCCTTGCGTAATGACGTACGCCACGAATTTCGGTCTTTGGCAGCAATCTCCCAAGTGTCGTGATGAATTCCAAAAGCTTTTAGTGAGATCTTCAGAGTGTCTTTAAAGTGTTTCCTCTGTACTAAAGTACCCTAGTCAAAAAGTTTGACGTCACTGGACCAGATTTTTCTCCATCTGGCTCGGTCTCTCTCCGCAGAACGGCAAGCCGCTTACCGAAAGCATCGCACAAAGAACGAACTCTGTGGCTTCCGATATGACCCCAAAGAGTCTCCGGTCTGAAAGATGTTGTCTAGAAATGAACCCAAACCTTTAGAGTTCCACGAAGAATTCCCCCCCCCCCCCCACATACACACACACACACACACACACACACACACACACACAATCCCGATAGGTCCTCGTTCTTGATAGAAGGTATAGTTCTATATAAAGCGGCAGAGGTCGACCAGTGCGAAGATGGACATGGAAACTGAAGAGGCAGGGAAAATGACAAAACATGTATAATCTGTTCAGCGGGCAGTGTTGAAAGCCACATCCTGCAAAGGTTTTAGTATATAACTATTATTTTATGGACCTACCAGAGATAATGCTGTGACCGAGCCAGTTTTCTTCGATGTTCAAATTAATTAATTTGTCAGTATGTTGTCTCTTCTTGACCCTGGATATTCTAAGTTCTTTTCTGTAACATTTAAGCTCAAAGGCGAAAATCTACTTCTTTATTGATTGCGAAATAGTACTGTACATGACTTACATCCATGCAGTGCCAGGATGCAATGTTACAAAAACGTTACTTTAAAATTTATATCTTTTTTGATTGCGAAATAGGACATGAGTACAGCCATACATTGCCAGGATGCATTGTTACAAACACATTACTTTGACTTGTTTGCTGGTGTTGTGCCATACGTTCTTAGCACTGTTTAGCCCGTGCATTGCTGTTACAATCCTGTGTCTGACTTTGAAAAGTCCCATTATTATTCAATATTGAACCAAGATATTCAAACTCTGTGGTATTTTCAATGTCTTCATTGTTGATTGTGATCTTTGGCTGGCACGTAGTTGTGTCCGTGGACATTATTTTTTCCCCAGAACTTACACAAAATACAAATATTATGATTGTCAATGTATCGTAACAGTCATGATCATATATTCATTTCCTTTAGCACTATTTGAGAGGAGGGCAATCTGCATTTCCTAGTTCTGGACTGAATGTCCGTCCAGTTATGAATAGATCACAATTTTCTCTGCAGCCATCATTTTTTTACGCATCATATTACATACTCTGCTTATATGTTGAATAGGTATGGCGGAGCAAGTAGCCCTGCCTTACGTCCGTTTGCACCTCGAACAAGTTTGCAGTTTCATCGGCTACTCTGACAGCTGCTTGTTGTTCATGATACGGTGATTCAATTAAGTGAGTCAAATGTGCTGGAAACCCTTTTTCTTTCACATTTTTTGATGTTGAACGCACTCGTATATGCTTCTAGTGTTTGTCTCTGGGTCATCTGCACAGTTTGAATCATCCCAGCACTTCGTTTAATTCATATTATAATTTACTTTATATCCTCTTCATGATGATTCGCAAGCGAATTTTATTAACATAACTTATTGGTGCCATAGTTCGATAATTAATAAACTCAACCAAAACTATCAAACAAATAAACATTTACATCTAAGTATTCCTTTAGTGAAGTTGAACAATTATGCCATGAAAAATAGGTTGCCTAGCAATTTCGATGTATTTCGTCGGGTGCATTTTGCAGTTATTTTGCACAGCGGAGCGGCTGGACAAGAGGCAAAGAATGACGTGTTCTTCTTCGGATGACCCGAATTCGAATTCTCTGTAAGGTGTGCATTTTCTCAACATTCCCCCCCCCCCCCCCGGGGGTCATACACCGCAAGGTACTACATGCAGTAGATAACAGTAGGTATATCATATAAGGTAGATTAATCATATTCTGGCTTAATCATATTCTGGCTTGAATGCAAATGGCATTTCTCTTAAATGCCCGAGGGGGAACTGTCTAGCCTGACCAC
Source organism: Cepaea nemoralis (assembly GCA_014155875.1). Taxonomy (NCBI): domain Eukaryota; kingdom Metazoa; phylum Mollusca; class Gastropoda; order Stylommatophora; family Helicidae; genus Cepaea; species Cepaea nemoralis. The sequence continues at coordinate 4,829 of JACEFZ010022917.1, forward strand.
TCTGCTGTCATTCGCGAGGCAAATAACCAAAGCAAGTCCACCTTCATGAAGAATGAAAAAATACATTGCAGCACTGCATATTTTATGTCGGACCTGTCGTTTTGTCTAGTTGATAGGGATCTACGCTGTTATGTCTTGAGCACTGCGGGCTTAGGGTTCGACCCCTGCGTTCGTCGTCCGCTAACGGAAGAAAAGAATGGCCACCTATTTCTCCTGTGCATTCAGGTCTACACATTGTGATTACCTAATCTCATCACAGACCGATAGCAGATTCCTGCTTCGCGACCAGTTGTGTTTGGTTTCAACCAAAAGGCTGCGAATAACGCAGATCTTATGGAATCATCCAGAACTCAAATAATGTTCGAGAACATAACAAATATCGTACGAAATCAGAAGATCGACTGTTTTCGTATGGTGTGGTTCCTAAGTAATAAGTAATAACTAATTAATCAGAATGTCCGTTACTAACGACATGGAAGGAGCAGGGTCAGGACATACAAACAATACTCTACCCTGTTGGTTTCTTTTGATTTCGACTTGGGCATCTTCGCAGCGAAATAATCCTGCAATAGTTATTCAACATGATTAGGCTCTCTGTTTACAACAAGATTAGACTTTCTGTTTAACTTGTGTAATTGTTTTTAACGTTCCATTATCAGACGGCCATGGTTTGAAGCTGAGGGACACCCTTGAGTGGGACTGGTCGCAAAAACAAGAACTATTCAAAGGCCGGGCACTGACCCCGGACCACTATTCTGGTAAGCTAGGGCAATAGCTACTATCAAGGTTAAAGGTGGGAGTATTGCCTTCATTGCATCGGGTTTTACCACATCTGCCGCTCAACAGAACAGCCAGCTGCCTGCCAACATGGTGAGCAACATAGCTCCGGCGGTGACTCCCAAGGGTCTATGGAAAATATGCACTCGTGAACTGGAAAAAAAAGCAGTCCGAAAACGAACCTATGCTATGACCTATCAGATCCATGGGCAGCCTGCTTGACTGCTTCGCCTCGGTCTTCCGTGAAAAGGGGTGACCACGAGAACTGTGCTTCCAGAGACCCCTGGGGATCATCGCTGGAGCTACGGAGTTCGTGCTTAATGCGATGCTTTCCGCAGATGGCTTGTCGTTCTGCGGACAGAGACCCAGCCGTATGGTATAAGACTGGGTGCAATGAAGTCGATACTCACGCCGTTATAATGGTTAGTCCTCTTGCATACCAGAATATTGGTCCGGGGTCAATTCCAGTAGTGGATGTTTTAGCCGGCTCTTTGGCGAGAGCCAGTCGTTCAGAAAGGTAATGGCAAACTACTGAACGTAAATGAAATATTGAACAGCCCAAAAAATGCTGGGGTTAACTGCAACGTCCTGTAAAGTATATGCAACTAACTTTTAACTGAAAAAAAATTTTTTGCGACAAGTACGATTCTGGTGTTATTCTAACTTCATACAATTTTATTTCGCATATCCTATTCACAGGACATCGCTGTCAACACCAGCATTTCACCGCTGTTGTTGATTTCTTGGCAAGATTACGCTCAGTAGTTTGCCAATGCTTTCTGAGCGACCGGCTCACATACCCCCGTAAGTAACCAACACGACGCGATCCTCTGCCGAATCTTGCACAGCTGCGTTACTCAACGTGGATACACGGGGTTACGGAGAAATACGTTAACGCCTAGGCCAGGGAGACCGGCAACTTCATTCATGGGAACCTGATATTATCATCTTCTAGTACCAAGTCATTGGCAGAGCGCCGTTATCACAGCCCGCTGAGAAGACGCGAACATTCACCAGTTCTCCTGCCTCGTGTATTATCACGCTCAGGAGTCTATAATTATTTGAACATAGACTTCCAGAAACTTTGGACTGCATAATTGTTTTAATTATCAAGCGACTTTGATGTTTCTTCTTCCTTTGCCACCAATTTTCCCAGTGGAAAATGGGCCTTCAACCCAGTCACCCCAAGCTCTTCTATCTGTAGCTATCCCATGGATCTCTGTCCATGTCCTCCCATATTATTCATTTCTGTGTCTACTTCTCTTCTCCATGAGCCTTTAGGGCTCCCTCTATTTCGTTTGCCCCGTTGGTTCTAGACGAATACTTGGCTAGTTATAATATCCTCCTGTTTTATCAATATAGGCATATGACTTGGTTTATTGGTAATTGTCTAGTTCTCTCCATGAGCTCTGCAATGGTGATTTCGCCATACCATTTTATTTCTTCTGTTTTGCGCAGACACCAGTTAGTGAGATTGTGAGAAGCGACAAAGGAGGGCTGAGCTTGGGGGCTAGCTTCCTCATCCCGTAGAAAAACTTTAGCCACAAATCCGACCAATCAAAAGCAACCTGTGGTGTTTGACGTGGCCAAACTAATTTCGGAGACATGGCTGGGTTGTATTTGGTGCTCACATCTTGTATAATGCCATCATGTTTCTTTTCCTGATACACAATATTCAACGAATTTCATCAGAAACATTTCAGTTTAAAAGTATTGATTTGCTTATTGTGTGATTGACAAATAGTACGCGCTGTCTATCAATATGTTGTCACAGGAAAGATCACGTTTTCAACATCTGTACTTTCATTTGTCGGCTTTGTGCTATAGTTTGTTCATGCTGTTTAACCTCTATATTGATTTGACCAGTCTCATACTGACATGTTTTGACAGTTCTCATTGATAATAATTATAGAGCCATGTATTCATAGTTTATGGCCTTTTCAATGTCTTCATTCTTGATTGTAAATTTAATCGAAATGTTTGATAGTTTTGATTGGTAGGTAATATTTATAAGCATATTTTTATTTGATTTTCACTGCACATTAAAAATAAATAATTAATTGCACTAATCCCTTGACACTGTTTGAAAGGAGAACAGTACCATCTGCATATCTGAGGTCTGAAATAGTATTTCAACCAATTACGTATGCATTTAAATTGGCACAGATTTCATCATTTTCAATCCAATTTCTACATATGTATTCAACACATTTGGGAAGAGAATTCAACACTGTATTAAGCCACTTTGCACTTCAAACAAGTTTGATGTTTGACCTGCTGCTCTGACAGCTGCTTGTTGTTCGTGACACAATGATTGATTAAGGTGAATCTAATGTGCTGGACCAATACTGACCAATAAAAAGAAGTCAATTGAAACGAGAAAAAGAGTGTTGAGGTGCTACATAGAACCTGTACTTTTATATGGATGTGAAACTTGGACAATGAGCAGTCAAGCTGAAAAACATCTGATGGCTGCAGAAATGTGGTTTCTGAGGAAAATGCAAAGAATATCATGGACAGACAGAAAAACCAATGAACAAGACCTTCAAGAAACAAATGAAGATCGTAAACTGATTAGAGTCATTAGACGTAGACAGTCAAAATTTTTTGGGCATCTTATGAGAAGAAATGAATTGGAGAACTTGGTGACAACTGGCAAGATCGAAGGGAACAGACCAAGGGGAAGACCTAGAAGCAAATACCTGGATGGCTTGGCCACGTGGCATGGTCGAGACAGATACACGGAGCTGATCCACGACTCTGGTGATCATGTGAGATGGCAAAACATGACCGCCCACGCTTACCGGCATGGCACATGATGGATGGATGGAATGTGCTGGAAACCCCATGTCTGTTAAGATGTTCCACACCTTCTTATGTTGAACATGGTCGAATGCTTTACTGTAGTCAACGAAACAAATATGAAGATCTATAGTACACTATTGCGCTTCTCAGAAATGTTTCTGATCTTAAAGAAAAGGTTCCTAGTGTTGGCATAGGATAATTTTCAGAATATTACAAACATTGTAGTGGAAGGACTAGCGATGAGAAACTGAAATGGCCACGTTATCTCATTATGTATTGGCTTAGAATATGTGAAGGCATTTAACTTCACACTCCTATGAAAGTAATTGCTACTTCCTCTTTATTATTATCAATCTTCTAATTACAGGCTATTCCTCTTTAATTAATTTATTACAAAGTGAAGGATCTTTTTCTCCGCCGCAAGTGAATTCGGTATATGTTGCTAGTGCTATATTTTTTATAGACAAATCGACATTCGATAAGTGATGTATTACTCTTAATTATCATTTCTCTGGATCACAGCTCAACTCAACAGCCTTTTATTTGGATCAATCAATCAGGTACCGTCTCCACATTGAAGGTTGACTGCATTGGATCTCCAACACTGTCTGTCTCACGCTTTGATTGTACATTCTGTCAGAAAGATGTTCATCAATCCCTTGATGTTATCTACACACAATACACGGGTGCAGAGATGCAAGCAGACAGAGAGACAGGCTGGCGGGCAGACAGACAGACAGACATGAGACATACATTACGCATGTACACAACATATCTTCTAAAGGTGCTAGAGAGTAAGAGAAAGACTATCAGTGTCGACAAAGGGAACCTCCCAACTATCATCAGTCTCATAGCTAATGGGTCCTCTGAACCTTTACTGGAGTGGCCTCCTTAAACATCAGGCAATATGCTAAACATGTTCATGACCGTTTAGTCCAGGCAACCAATATTTGTAGACCCTGTCCGTCACCGCCGGTACACATACACACACACACACATTCACATACAATCTCAAACACACACACACACACACACACTCACTCACTCTCACACACACACACTATCTCTCTCTCTCTCTCTCTCTCTCTCTCTCACACACACACACACACACACACACACACGATCAGAATATGGCACAATGCAATTACTCACCGGACTCAATGGAGACCGAATATGAACGCCAATGTCATCTACCCCAGCCTCTATCTTCTTCTTCTTTTTTGCTGGCTTCTTAGGGTGGTCAGATTTACGTTTCTTTTTCTGTGGAGAAGGGCTTGGTACCTTTTCGATTTTATATTCTCCCTCGGCGTAGGCTTCTTCCTTCTCGCGCAGCTGTCCAAAGTGACAGGGGTTCTGTCCTCGGAGAAACAAGAGATCATAGAGTTCATGTGTAGCACATTAATGGTAAGCTTATGTGTCTCGGGCATGTTACCTAGGTTGACGGGGAACTGCGTTGTTGTCATGAACACGGCTGGACGAGGGTTCGACACGTGGACACGTCGCCTGCTAAGGGAAGGAAAAATTGGTTACCCGTTTCTCCGTGCCTTCAGGCCAACACAATCAGATGGCGCTATCACATCAAAGCCCACTAGCAAGACACTGCTTCAGGGCAGTTGGTTTGTTAAACGTATTCCATAGCAGATATTACCACAGACGTAAAGTAAAGGTACCGACAGTCCCATAGCTGATACTGCCGTTGGGATGTAAAGAGATCACCCCATCCTTTTCCTCTTGTACCTTGTTGTGTCGAGCGGAAGAGTGCCCGTGTTGGGGATTCATATATCAAAACTCCCATGGACTCTCTTGTTCTCTCTGTCCATCGTTTAGACTGTCGGCCTCTTCTTCTGGTCCCATTTGACCTGTTTATCATCAAGGGGGACGGACACTCCTTGGTGAGATTTTCCTGTCCTAAACCTGCTACTGGTCTACCTAGCCGGCAGGGAAGTTTTCTTACTACTCAAAGACAAATAAAGAAAGGATGTGTTGGGTACGCAAGACCCATATTGGCACTCACTCGGTTGGTACTGTGATCAATATCCCGCCGGCTGCCTTTACTTCCTAAGTAACTTATTGATACTCATTTTAGGCTGGGCCGACCCTGAAGCCCAGGTTCATTTTAAAAATATCTGAATTCGCCCAGCTGAGGATCGAACCCATGACCTCTGACTCAGCAGGGAAGTGTCCTGCTATTAAACTACCGAGGCTCCATGCTTCCATCATATCCTCTCCATTTTATTTGGGTGAGGTATGTTTCCCTGTTTGGAGGTCAGCATGGCCGAAAGGATAAGAACGCGTGTTCTTAAACATCCAGTGTGCTGATGACGAGGTAAGGGGTTCAACCCCTACACCGGACAGTTGGACCAAAATTTTGACCTCTTGTCCTTGACTTGGGGACGTAAATAACAAGTACCTCTGAAGTCGGAGTGTGTTCGCCTGATGGCGAGGGACACTGTTAACAGGGAAAGCTAGCCCACACGTAAAATTCAGTCCAGCACTACTAGAAGCAGTGTGTATGGACTACGATTGAGCGAGGGAGCGCGGGAAAAAACATTCCCCTTTTTCCTTAGGTAAGGTTCATTACTGGTTGGATGTTGCAGCTACGGTGGTCCATATGTTGCTACAGACAGCAACAGGCCAACCCTCCTTAGTCGCCCTGTAGGTGGCAGTATTACCATTCTCTACTTGCCGGGTGGACTCCTGTAGCAGGCACTCACATACAGAACAACCACATATAACTACGTTGTGACAGATTTCCTTCTTCCATTTTTAGGTTTCAAGAATCATAAACACATTTCTTTTCTTATGCCCCGCTTCAAATTTCGAAACTACATTGATTAAAAAATCGCAAACAGCCGATGAAATGTCGGGATTGATTGCAATGTCCTACAAAGGAGATGCAACTTTGTTATGCCTAACGTAAATATTATACGACACACGAACGCCACTTCAATCTCTGGATGCCCGAGCCTATACTTACATACACGGTCTCTATGTGCCTATGGGGAGGTTCACGAGATCGCGATAGATGCTCCGTCAGCATATTGGCCTCAGCGCTGGTGTCCGACTTCTTGTCCTTGGTGTACTCTCTCATCAAGCTAGTGAATGGAGTAGTATGAGACTGACAATCGTCTCACAATATCATCGGTTTGAGACACACACAGCACGCATGTACGTATCAATATATAATATACACACTAGCAGGCGGTAGACAGACAGCAGACAGGCTGGCAGACAGGCAGGCAGACACACACACAGCACGCATGTACGTATCAATATATACACACTAGCAGGCGGGTAGATAGACAGCAGACAGGCTGGCAGGCAGACAGACAGACACACACACAGCATGCATGTACGTATCAATATATACACACTAGGAGGCGGGTAGATAGACAGCAGACAGGCTGGCAGGCAGACAGACAGACACACACACAGCATGCATGTACGTATCAATATATACACACTAGGAGGCGGGTAGATAGACAGCAGACAGGCTGGCAGACAGGCAGATATGCTGGCGGGAGGGCGGGCAGATAGACAGACAGACAGACAGACAGACAGACAGACCGACCGACCGACAGACAGACAGACAGACAGACAGACAGACAGGCTGGTTGGCTGCACATAAGACAGGCCGGTATCGGACAGGCCGGCAAACATTCAGGCCGGAAAAAAGACAGACCGGCACACAGACAGGCAGGGAACAGACAGACCGGTAAACAGACAGACAGACAGATAGACAGACAGACAGAGATGAGGCGCACAATAAGCATGTATGCGCCATATCTTCTAAAGGTACTGGAGTGTGTAAGAGAACGGTGTCATTGTCTCATATTTGACCAAGGTAACCTCCCAACGAAATCCTCCAAGTGAAGGACAATAGGAAACGTACAGTTATGCGGAAATCGCAGCTCTTGGTCCGAGCTCCGACCACTAAAAGTGGACAACTCTGCGACTGAGCAGAGCAGGGCACTGACTTGTGCTGACATTCGGAAACAGTTGTCTACAGCATAGATAACATACACCCAGGGGAGACCATCACATTATCTTCCTAGGTTCCTATGAATCAAAGCATATCTGAGGCAGAGAACGACGTTAATGGCTGTCTTATGACACCATCGTCCTATAGGGATCAAATCAGTCAGAAAGCCACCAAAACCTGCTCAAGATGACTACCACGTTATGGATAGACCAGAACAAGTCATTATTCTGCGCCTCAGAACAGGGCACAATGGATTGCGCAACCACATATATACAAAATTCAAGATTGGTGAAACAGCCATGTGCACATGTGGATTGGCGTCGCAGACAGCAGAGCACATACTCCAAGAATGCCCAAAATATAACATATCTAGGCAAATCTTCTGGCCTAGAGCGACGACAGTGGAAGATAAACTCTATGGACCGCTGTGTGAACTGAAAAAGACAGTTCAATTCATACAAGAGACAGCATTGCAGTTACAGACGTATTTCAAGCGAACGAAAGAAGAAGAAGAAGAAAAGCCAACAACTGTAAAATATGTGTAACCAAGTCAAGACAGATTAATTCTTTGTGTTTATTTTCCGTAGATGCCTTATTTCCCTCGGTGTCTTGAAGAATTGATATATCGGATGCCTGTTCTCTCCAGCTCAGTCTTTCACAAAATCTTCTAATATTCAACACTAGTAGTTTACCAATAACGCACACGGACATCGTGGCACTCGAGAAGATCTTAATGCGTTTATACCAGGATCCACCAGTAAAATATGAGCATATCCTAGTGTGTTTATATCAGCATCGACGCCAACAATAGAAGAATACCTAGTGTGTGTATACCAGGATCCACGAATATAATCCGAGCATATCTCAGTGCGTCTATTCCAGGATGAACCCCTATAGTAGGAGAATATATCAATGCGTTCATACTAGGATCCATGCCCACAACAGGAGAAGATTTTAGATAAATTATAGCTGGACCCCACACACTTTAGAAGATATCAGTGGGTTTATATTAGGATTTACGTACATAATGGGATATTATCCCAATGCATTTAAACTGACATCTACACACACTCGTACTATACATATTCTGTTGTGAAAGGTGTTCTAATCTTAGAAATGTTACCAGAGCAGTGGTCTATACAGCCTTCTTCTTCTGCTTCTTCTTCTTCTGTTTCCGTTCTTTTAATGGTCATATTATCTATTTGTATGTGGCCAGAGTTGGTCTATACAGCCTGCTCCTTGCGATTTTCAGCAGCCAACTGACTATAGGGGGAAATTACTTGTGTGTAAAATATGTCGACTGTTGAGGTAGGACCAGATTGATTATTATCATTACAAAAATTGTTTGCATATCCTTTTACAGGACATCGCTGTCACCAACAGCATCTTTCAGCTGATTGTTGATTTCTTGGCAAGATTACGCTCAGTAATTTGTCATTTCTTTCTGAGCGGCCGGCTCACATACCCCGTAAGTTACCGACGCGATTCGAACAACTGCTGATTCTCACCGTCGTCACGTTACTTACGAGAGTATACGAGATTACGGAGAAAAGTCGCTAACCTCTAGGCCAGGAAGCAGGCCGATTATTATCATAGACCGACAAATTATCACAGGGCAATAGATTATTATTATAGAGCACCATTTATTATCAGAGCTATAGATTATTATCACAGAATGAGAAATGTGTTATATCATGAGGTTATATCAGAATAGGTATAGCGACAAGTGCTGCAAGCCGCAAAGAAGATAACTGCAATAGCTATCATTTCTGGAGCAGGTGATTAGATATATACCCAACTTTGCTCTGAGTTAGGGTTGCAAGCTTATTACCCCATTTCTTGAAACCATTATATTATGAAATGTTTCGTAATTCTATAACTTTGATTCAGAATTTACTCTAAGATTAGATTAATCATTTTGTTTCTTCGGTTGAGTATCGTGACCAAAACTTTGGTTGGATTGTTAGTTGGTTTGTTGGTTGGCTGGTTGGTCGGTAAGTAGGTCGTTTGGTGGTTTTGTTGGTTGATCGTTTGGTAGTTTGTTTGATTATTTTGTCGCTTGGTGGTTTCGCTGATTTATAACCCCATGAAAGCCGGTGTTTAACTGTCCGGTGCCTTTGTGTTGATGTCTGCGCCACGAAAAGAACTTGCATCTCTCGGAGTGAGGATGTTGCAGACACACATCCCGATTTCGGTTCCGATGTGCCATCAATAGGTCTTGTATTGCAGAGATTGTCTTCCCCTCTTCAAGCTCAGAAACCATTCAGGTGTGCAAGATCAATACTAGAACTTCACATTTGTGGAGAGGTATGGTGACCCTCAGACTGCTGGTAAAGGCCGGGCACACGGTTTGGAAATAATCTACATCACATTTATAGACTCGAGGTCTTCGCCAATATGATTACTGGCCGTACGGCCTCGGCAGTCAAGACCAAGACATCCATTAGATTGATATCATAGCTTACTTTGAATTATGTCCCGAGGCCTTCTGTAGCGTTGATTTCTTGGATGGACTTCCCCTGACTGGCTCCAGTGTCTTGCCTAGCTCCATTGGCTTGTTCATCATATACGTGAAAGCCTGCCGAGCCCATATTTGGACAGTGCATGAGGAAAGGAACATTCGATAATATATTTTGTATAAATGTGGGGTAATCTTTCTTACTAGAAATTGTCAAACAAATTTATTTGATGTTTAGCGTAATTTATAACTAAGCTGGAAATCATAGACTGCTAGTAAACAGATTTTGAGTAGGGCACCAAGAACAGCCAGACCCACTAGTAAACAGATTTTGTAGACATACAGCAACATACAGGGCAGAAGGAAGTAGTACACGAGGTTCTGGGGGCACCCATCACAATCAGCGAACTGGAGCTAGCCATATCAAACCTGAAGATGAGAAAGTCACCAGGAGCTGATGGTATTTCCAATGAAATGACCAAGAACCTAGGAACAGAGGCCAAAGCAAAGCTGTTGCAGATCTTGAATAACAGTTGGACCTTAGGCAGTGTTCCACAAGGCCTGGTGAGAAGCAATCATGATACCCCTCCTAAAATCAGGGAAAGATAGTTCCATTGCCTTTAGCTACAGACCAATTAGCCTCACCAGCTGTCTCTGCAAAACACGAGCGCATCATCAATCACAGACTGCAGTGGTACATTGAAAGTAAAAACATCCTTGTGCCACAGCAAACTGGCTTTAAGCAGTGCTACTCTATGGAAGATTAGACAACCTACCTCTCTCAAGAAATTGAGGATGCATTCCAAGAGAAGAAGCTGGTGCTTGCGACATGGATAGATCTGAAGAAAGCCTTTGACAAAGTCTGGAAAGAAGGTCTGATGAAGAATGTACAAATGGGTGAAAGCATACTTGCACAACAGAAGAGCCGAGTACAGACAGACGGACTCAAGAGCAAGAAAGTATTACTGCGTCACGGTGTTCCCCAGGGCGGAGTCTTGTCCCCCCACACTTTTTCTAATCTTCACCAATGATCTCGTTGCTAATCTACCACATGGAATTAAAGCGGCAATGTACGCCGATGACATGGTTCTATGGAGCACAAATGAACAGGCATCAGTGGTCACCAGATTGCTACAAAGAGCTGTAGAAACATTTGTTGCATGGGCAAATATATGGTGTGTCAGCATAAACACTGACAAGTGCAGCACCACCCTATTTACCCTCTCTCCAAAACAAAAGACAGGGATGATCCAGATAAATGGAACACCCCTAAGAGAAGGTAAAGAACCAACATACCCTTGGAGTAACATTTGATGGCAGGCTGACATGGAGAAAGCACATCAACAAAGCAGTAGCAAAAGCCAGAAGGAAAATAGCCATCCTGAGAAAGCTAAGTGGAACCACATGCCAGTGGGAAAATACTTAGCAAAGATTATCAACAGAGCATATGACCACACCTGGAATACGGGTCAACTGCGTGGTGTTCGGCATCAAAAACCACACTACAAGAGCTGGACAAGGTGCAAAATCAAGCACTTAGAGTCACCACAGGAGGGATGAGATCAACCTCTATAGTGGAAATGGAGATGGGGAGGACACAAGCACTGAGAGGGCGCAGAGATACGAAAACACTAATACAAGCAGAAAAGTTCCTCAGCTTGCCAGGCCACCCTATGAAGAACAGATTTGAAAACCTAGCTATGGGGCGGTTGAAAACAAGTAGTTTTATTCACCAGACCAAACGACTCTGCAGAGAAACCACCGATCTGCCCACAGTTGGTATCCCCCTAACAACTATTCCAGAGCGAACTCCATGGAAAGATGAACATAGACTATCATTACAAATCCAGACAAAAGTGAGAGGAATATTTGACAAGGAAGAACAGAACAGTGTGCAGCGCAGAACAGCCACTCTCAGCTTCCTTGATGAAGAATACCCACAGGACCTCTGGATCCGAGTCTGCACAGATGGGTCAGCACAAAATGCTGTTTGAAATGGAGGAGCGGGAGTGTACATAGAATACCCAAATAATACTAGGGACACAGCCAGAGTACCGACAGGAAAGTACTGCCATAACTATGATGTTGAAATTGAGGCAATCAAGATAGCAACAGAGAAATTACTAAATACCAGCAATGGTACACAACCTGTGGTGCTATTGACAGATGCAAAATCAGTACTCGAGGCGCTCCTGTCTGGGAAATTGTCAGTACTAAGGACACTACTTTCTGAACTTAGCAGTCAGCATAAGGTCACCATGCAGATTGATACCATCCCACTGTGGAGTACCCGGAAACGACAGAGCTGATCAATTGGCTAAGGAAAGAGCCATGGAAGAACAGCCTGATATGCCCGTTACATACCACCAAAAGAAAAGAATGATCAAATCAGTCAGAAAGTCACAAAAACCTGCTCAAGATTGGCTACCACATTATGGACAGACCAGAACAAGTCATTATTCTGCGCCTCAGAACAGGACACAATAGATTACGCAACCACATGTAAACAAAATTCAAGATTGGTGAAATAGCCATGTGCACATGCAGATTCTCATCGCAGACAGCAGAACACATACTCCAAGAATGCCCAAAATATAACATATCTAGGCAAACCTTCTGGTCTAGAGAGACGACAGTGGAAGATAAACTCTATGGACCGCTGTGTGAACTGAAAAAGACAGTTAAATTCATACAAGAGACAGCATTGCAGTTATAGACATATTTCAAGCGAACGAAAGAAGAAGTAGAAGATTGTGTAGAGGAAGCCAAGAACAGCCAGACCCACTAGTAAACAGATTATGTTGAGGACGCCAAGAACAGCCAGGCCCACTAGTAAACAGATTTTGTTGAAGACGCCAAGAACAGCCAGGCCCACTAGTAAACAGATTTTGTTGAAGACGCCAAGAACAATCAGACCTACTAGTAAAAGGATTTGGTTGAGGACACCAAGGAGGGGGAGTGCGTCACAACTAGTTACGCACCACAAAGGTCGATGTGTCCGACTTCGGCATGCATTTATATCAGATGTGCTTCTGCTCGACAGATTCCATTCAAGGCAACGGGCTCTCTATACCTCTATGGGTAGGATTTCCTTCACTACAATTTTGCTAGGGAAGTAGCCTAACGTCCTACTCTTTACGACTGCCATCTACCGTGTGATATGTTACGTGCACAACATGCGACATTCTTTCTTTAACAATTTTCCGAGAAGGCTAGCAATTCGATCTCAAGAGACTAGAGGGACGTTGATATCATAAAATACCAATGCTTCCGGAATATTCCCAACGCCATGCTGAAATCAAACCCCGCACCTTTTGAGTCTGCTGCGGATACGGTAATCTTCGAGCCACTATTCCAACAAAACATGAATGAATCAACGTCAGTAAAATGCAAATGTGCGGAATGAAGATCTGAGCGTCCAGAAAATAGCAGCGCATCAAAAGCACGAGGGCGCTCATCAATCAATACTAAATATGCACGGTTAGTCGCTGTAGCTCTGGAAATGTTAACATAGGAGATCTAAGCATCTATGAACATGTTCGGATGCAGTGGTGGACCACACTAAACAGTAAATGAGTGGGTGATTTCAGAGAACAATATGGGTTGTGTGTGTGTGTGTGTGTGTGTGTTTGTTGTTTTTGTTTTTTTTTGGCGTTTGCTCGCTATGAACTCAAGCGTAGTCAACATACGTGCTACCACTTCTTGTGAATTTGATTTTTTTTTTTTTTTTTTTTTTGCGTGTGGATTAGCTTTTCCTATTACCAGTGTCCCTCACCATCAGGTGAGCCAACTCCGACTTCTGAGGTGCTTCTAATCCCCAAGTCAAGGACGAAACACCAACATTTTAGTCCATCAACCGGCGTAGGTGCTGAACTCGTTACTTTGGCATCAGCACACTGGAAGTTTAAGAAGGAGCGCTCTTATCCATTCGGCAATGCTGACCTCCCAGTCTGATATAATACCAGTACTAGACCAGCATATGGTTGCACTTCAGAGAAGGCAATATCACTCAGATCTAGAGGGAGACATTGGCAAAAGACCTATCGGGGAGTTTCTCGTATGGAAAGGAAAACCAATACTGGACTCAATATATTAGCCCGGGTGCACGAGGCTCTCCTCACCGATGGAGGGGCGACTTGGAAGCAAGCATTGTTCGTAGGTATGAGACAAACATGGAAACAACGGAAGACAGCGCAAGGACAACGATCAGAACGAACGTCTCGAAACATGGTTCGAACTTACCGCAGGAGAAAGACACCCGGAGTCATGACCCGCGTAGGCCCGCCCCAGAGAGTGTCTAGAAGGTAAAGGGCCGAAACATTCCGAGAGGGTGAAACCCTTCTGACGATCAGAAACCCCCAGTTGTGTTTGCTCCGCAGAGGAGTTTTTATCATTGATTCACGGGGCTGCTGCAAGAAATGAAACTGTCAAACTGTCATTTGGGGGGGGGGGGGGGGGGGGGGGTGTCTTTGAGCCTGAGGAATTAAGGCCGCCTGGCTAGTGCAGTCGCCGCGAACAGTGCAGGTTAGGATTTTCTTTTTGCCCCCGACAGAAACAAATCCTACACCTTACCGAGGATTCGAACCCGGGTCTCCTGAAGGAGAATCCGGCGTTCCGTTTCCTCGGAAAGGAAACTGAGACAGACAAATTACCTTGATCACAACAAACGACAATAATCTACTGAAAACCATAGTGGAGGGACAATCTGAGGACAATGGAGCTAGCTGGTGGCAAAAATATACATGGACAAACAACATCAAGATAGATAGTCTGGCAAGTTGTTTTAGATGGGGAACTGGCAATTGCTTATGCTAATGATGATGTCATTGTGGCTTGTTTATTGTCTGTCTATTTGTCTGTCTTCCTGCCTATCTCCCAGTCAATGTCTGCCTATCTGTTTCAAGATATGTTGCTCTGTTAGTCTCATGTTATTCAAGCATACAATATCATATACATACAGTCGCGCATATATATATATATATATATATATATATATATATATATATATATATATATATATATATCATATATATCATCATCAAGTGCCGTGCCGACTGGCGTAGGCGTTCATGACTCTCCACGTATCTCTGTCTTTGGTTTTCTGGATCAACTCTGTCGTTGATATTCCTCCATGCCACCGTCGCAATCCATCCAGCATCATTTCTCGAGGTCTGCCTCTGCCTCTCTTCCCCTCGAACTTTCTATTTATCACGATGTTCTCCAGCGAATCTTCTCATCACGTGACCAAAAAAAGCTATTGTCTCTTTCTTATTGTTGTATATAATGTTCCAGTTTCGCCAGCCTCTTTAAGGCATTCGTTGTGTGTGTGTGTGTGTGTGTGTGTGTGTGTGTGTGTGTGTGTGTGTATATATATATATATACACACACAGTCGCTTATACAGTCCCATATATAATCGCTCACATAGTCGCATATACAGTCGCACATGAGTTAAACTGCTAGTAACTCATACAGCTAAACTTAATCACCCTTAGACTCGTAAAGTCACACGCAACCATCCATACTCGCATTAGACTCGTAAAGTCACACGCAACCATCCATACTCGCATATACGATCACACACCAGCCATCCATATAGTAGAACATACAGGTAGCCACCCAACACACACACACACACACAGACGATCCTATGTACACATAACCCACACATCATGCAACCATTCTGGCAACCCTGTATACACCATCTTTTACCTTCTCTACGGAGCTTTCTCCGGCTGCACGCAAATTGTCTCCCCGAGCATTGGCGGTAAACGGTTCTGGTGTGGCGCGGAACTGTTCATACAGTTTTCTCTCCCGCCCATCCCTGGAGGCATATCCCGCCTTTCGCTCATCTGGAACGACATTGGATGTAAGATTGGGGCCCTCCTTCGTGTCTTTGGTCTCCTTCATGGTAGGGACATTCGGGAAGTCACTGGTTTTATTCACGCTTGCCAGCGAGATGAAATGGGAGTTTGGCAGTCTTGGGTGGTGCACGGCTGTAGCCCTATGACGTATTAGGTCATCGGTGGGATAATCTCCCACAAGCAATTTTGTGGCCGCGGTCGTAGATCGCCTCTTGCCATGTAGAACAAATAATCTGCTGTTGTCTTCTACCCGCTTACTTTCTTGCGGGTTGGTTTTATTAAATATTGTGTCATCGACAGAGAAAACAGATTTGTTGGCTGGCCGGGTTTCATCATCTAAGCACTGTGGGTCCATTATGTCTATCATCTGTGGCAAACTGGTTATGCGCTTGTCGGATGACGCTTCAGCAACTTTCTTGAACTGTCCACCTTTAAGCTTGCTCACAGGTCGCGCATTCTGACTGTCATCCGAGCTTGAAAGCACCAGGGAGAGTTGCTCGGGAAGATCTCGTGGCTTTCTTTCCCTCAAATGGACCGGCACAAGGTCGTTGTCGGCTAACTCATCTTCCGTTAGAAGAAATGATCCGGCATCTGAAGAGTCGAACTTCGCCGGTTTTGGTTCTTTCTCGTTTTTTCTGTAACTGTTCGGAGAGCTTCTGCGTATAATGGGATCCATGTGATTCGAAAAAGCAACCGAACCAACGCTTTTTGGCGAGGACAATAGTGAATTCGTTTTCTTTGCAGTCACTGGTGGATCCAGCGTTTTGCTTGCTGAAGAAGACCGGGTCCGTAAAAACGTTGTGGCCTGTTTGGTTTGCTTCAATTCACTGGTCTCGTGAACTCGAGCAGACTGAGGTCGAATCAGTGTGGACTTGGCAAATTTTTTAGCTGCAATTTTCCTTCCGGGAAGAGTCGACCATTTGGATGTGGGCTTGCTGGGTGGTACCTGCCTGACTAGCCTGATGTCTGAGGTTTCCGATTTGGGTTGTCCTATTGTTTCACCAGTGTTCAGTTTGTCGTTGTATTCACACACATTGGAGTCGATACTGTTTGTGGAAGAAAATGCGGGAGTCACAAAGAAATCCCCGCCACTAGGATCTATCGTTATTTCCTTACTTTCATTCGACAGCGATTGCCGTGACCTGGGTCTACGCGGTAGAAGATGTTCTAAACGGGCATCTCTGTCCGTCTTGTTAGCAAGTCTGGATATCTCCTGCATACCTGTTGATTGGTTGGTTTCTCGGGCAAGATTTGCACTATTTCTGAACACATGACTACTGCCTTTATTTAACTGATTCATGCGATGTGGTGTTGGAGGTCTTAAAGCTTTGCGCGAGTCAGTCTTCTCTGTTTTCACATCGTTGCTGGTAGGATTCAATAGTGGAGGGTTACTGGACCGGAGAAACTGCAAGTATCTCTCCATAGCCTTTGTGCGTTGATTTTCATCTCTAGGTACATCCTTGCTTTCGTCTGATCTTTCACTCTGACGGGACCGACTTCTTGTATCGTTCTTTGGATTCGCATAAGGTAAATGCGGAGAGCTTATATTCTGCTTGATTTTATTTACGCCACTTTTATTATCTTTCAGCGACAAATCTTTATCATTTCCAATGGAAGACGGTGTGTTGTGGCCGCTACCTTCATAATTGGCAACTTCCGCCGATGAACCTGATGTATCTTTCCTTTGAAGTCGCTTTCCCCAGTCTTTTGTATGTACGATGTATTTATTTTCCGTAACATTCTTTCTCCGTTGTGCATAATCTCTGAGATTTACTCTAACGGCTGATGATTCTTGCTCTTCTGAACTCTGTTTAGGTTCTTTCTCTGTCTTGTCGGGTTTGTCAGACAAAGACTCGGCGTGACAGGTAATAGTGTTGTTTGTTTCTTCTTTTGTCACCGGTACTTCTTCATTGTTGTCTACTTGTGGTTGATTAGCGGTATTCATATCTTGGTTGTCTGTAAAGTAGTGTGAATTTGTCACGTTTAGTTGACCTTCTGCACCTAACTGTTCTTGGGTGTTGCTAGCACTCGGGCGCGATCGCGGCCTGTTTAAACACTGCAACATCTGCAGCCTCGTGTTTGCCTCGTGGTTTAAACTCAGAGTCGCTCGTGATGTTTTAGCATATGGAGGCTTAGACAAAGTTACAGAACTCTTCGAGTCTACCAAGTCGCTGGACGAGCTCGACGTCATAGCGCTCGGGTCCAGCTCCATCTTGATTCTAGGGCAGCTGCTACCCCAGGCATCCCGGGCTATTCGATGCTTCTCGCTGTCTGCTTCAGTGTTCTGCCTCAGCTGGGTGGAGGTGTTGAGCCGTGTCTCAAACTTAGTGATCAGATCTTTCATAGTTGGCTTGGGCGCGTTGCCCTGGTTCTCTCCAAGAGATGACTTTGACCGCGCCGCCATTGGCAGCCCAGCTGTGACCAGGTTGCATGGCGTGCTGGCGGGGGGCTGACTGGCAACCATCGCCTGATCTGCAGTCCTGAAAACCCTACGCCTGACCAGATTTTCGGGAGCATCTGAAACTGCGGCTGCAGCAGACGGGCCTGCGCTGGACTCGTCGGCGTCACCCTTGTTGGCGTCTGAGGAAGGGCAGAGGAGTGCATTGCTGCTGGTGCTAATCTTCCACAGTAAAAGGTATGCTAGCTACAACTGTTTTGTTTTACAGTGATGTATAACTATTCACCTAGCAATCTTATTTACAATACGTTAATAACTGTATGTGAAGCCGCACTGGCCAAGTGGCGAGACACACGCCTGCCGTCCGGATGATCCACATTAGGGTGCTGATAATTTTAACAAAATTGACCTTTGCTCACATGTAACACCAGCTTAAAATGGGTACCATGAAATGTTTCGGGAAGTAAAGGCGGGTGGCATGAAACTGCTACAGAAGGGCTAATTGGTCCAAAAACGCAACCAAAAACGTATGGGTCTGCCAACATATGACATATGCGCCTTAAGGAGTATAAAGGGAGTGTTACTTTACTGACTAAATAACTGCATTTTTTTTTTTGCGCTTGCTCGCTTTGAAATCAAGCGTAGTCCATACACACTATTTATAGTAGTGATGGACTTAATTTTTCATGTGAATTCGCTTTGCCTATTAACAGTGTCCATCGCATCAGGCGATCCCACTCCGACTTCAGAGGTGCTTGTAATTTACGTCCCCAAGTCAAGGACGATACATCAACATTTTAGTCCAGCTGTCCGGTGTAGGAGGGGTTGAACCGCTTACCTCGGCTTCAGCACATCCGGATGTTTAAGAACATGCGTTCTTACCCATTCGGCCATGCGGACCTGCAAATAACTGTATGAATGTGGACATCTGGGTGCGTATCAGCGTGAATGTATATGTGCATGTGTGTGTGTTTGTGTGTGTGTGTGTGTGTGTGTGTGTGTGTGTGTGTGTGTGTGTGTGTGCGTGCGTCCCCGTCCGTGTGTGTGTGTGTGTGTGTGTGTCCGTCCTTGTGAGAACATATCTGATGCTGAGGAAGAGGGGAGGGGAAATACGGAAATAACATTGGCCACTTCACAACCACTAAAGAAAATCTGATGGTTTTGTATTGAAATGCAAGAACAACAAACCAGAACAATTCATAGAAAACTGGGTATCAAGAAGAATAAAAACTCCGACATTCTAAGAACATGGAAGAAGTCTGACCAATAGAAAGCTCAATTTCTCGGACACTGAGCTACTTTGGTCAGTTTAAACGTCATAATGGCTCGGTCAGTGGTGGAAGCCTTGTCTGGAAGAAGCGGCGGGGTGGGGCACGGCCAGTTATGGACAGGCTGGGCAGGAAGATGCACGAGGGAGGAGAGCTGAAGAAGGATCGAGAACACTTCCGATCGATTGTGTTGAGAACTTCAGCTGGTTGTGTTCAGAGCTCCGGCTGGTTGAGTTGAGAGCTGGTAGTGTGGATAGCAGTGCTCTACAGTGTATGTGTTACTCTGTCCGTATGTGTATGCGCACGCACGCGTTCGTGTGTGTGTGCATGCATGTGGGTGTGTGTGTGTGCATGTGTGTGGGTGCATACATGTGTGCTTGCGTGCATATGTGTGTTTGCATTCGTGTGCGGTTGTGCGCGGGCGTGTGTGGCAATTGTCATTTACACCTAATGACAAGTTAATGAATGACAACCGTCATTCACATCCAATGTCAAGTTAATCAACTATAACTGTCATTTACTAACAATGACAAGTTAATGAAAGATAACTGTTATTTACAACCAATGACAAGTTAATGAAAGATAACTGTCATTTTCAACCGATAAAAAGTTAGTAAATGGTAACTATCATTTACTCACAATGACAAGTGAGTTAATGGCAACAATCAATAATTTCCAATGACATGTTTATGAAAAGTAACTGTCATTTAGCCGGTCTCTCTGGCTGTGGGGTTACAATACTTTCTCTCTGTAATCCCGTTTATCACTGCAGAGTCTCGTAGCGGAGCGAGAGCTGAGGCGGTTCGACCCCCGCTCGTAACTTGCGGGATACTGAGCCGGCCGCTCAGAAAGCAATGGCAAACTACTGAGCGTAATCTTGCCAAGAAATCAACATACAGCTGAAAGATGCTGGTGTTGACAGCTAAGTCCTGTAAAAGGATATGCTAAAAAAAAATGTCATTTACTATCATTGCAAGATCATGAACGATAACTGTCATTTACTCAAAATGACAACTGAATGACTGGCAACTGTCATTTACTCCAAGCAGTTCCAAATTAGCGAACGCCTGTCATTTACTCCAAGCAGTTCCAAATTAGCGAACGCCTGTCATTTACTCCAAGCAGTTCCAAATTAGCGAACGCCTGTCATTTACTCCAAGCAGTTCCAAATTAGCGAACGCCTGTCATTTACTCCAAGCAGTGCCACATTAGCGAACGCCTGTCATTTACTCCAAGCAGTTCCAAATTAGCGAACGCCTGTCATTTACTCCAAGCAGTGCCACATTAGCGAACGCCTGTCATTTACTCCAAGCAGTGCCACATTAGCGAACGCCTGTCATTTACTCCAAGCAGTTCCAAATTAGCGAACGCCTGTCATTTACTCCAAGCAGTGCCACATTAGCGAACGCCTGTCATTTACTCCAAGCAGTGCCAAATTAGCGAACGCCTGTCATTTACTCCAAGCAGTGCCACATTAGCGAACGCCTATCATTTACTCCAAGCAGTGCCACATTAGCGAACGCCTGTCATTTACTCCAAGCAGTGCCACATTAGCGAACGCCTGTCATTTACTCCAAGCAGTGCCACATTAGCGAACGCCTGTCATTTACTCCAAGCAGTGCCACATTAGCGAACGCCTGTCATTTACTCCAAGCAGTGCCACATTAGCGAATGCCGAACTGTGTCAAAGATCACATTTGCGTGTTCTTGTATTGCAGTTAGTAGACATTAATCAATTATCTGCTACTGCTGCTTCTTTTTATGCCCTCAACTTTTACTATGCCAATGCCCTCAACTTTTACTATGCCAATGCCCTCAACTTTTACTATGCCAATGCCCTCAACTTTTACTATGCTTCCATTCCGGCAAGGGTCACAAACAGGACTGCTCACTTAATGTCTTCCCCATGTCCCCAGAGCTTTTCTCGAAAGGTCGCTCCCGTCGGCCAGATCTCTCTCAGTTCGGCGATGTCATGTAGGACGTGATTTAGGGGTTGCTTGAGTGCTGCACATTTGCAAGAGGCAGAGTCAGTGAGGCCCATTCGGCAGACGTGTGCTTGTAGTCCAAAATGTCCTGTTCTGATCAGAAGATTTTGGTAATCAACCATCGATACACGAACAACCCCCCACCATTCTCGCAATATGTTTAGGACATCTGGCCTTTGCGTTTCTGAATAATTCTTTGGCTTCTTTTGTTGTTCTGGTTGTGTCTTCTTGATAGCCCGTGACATTTACTCTAATCTCATCTCATCATGTTCCTCTTGTACCTTGCGGTGTCGAGGTGAAGTATAAACAGCGGGAGAGTGTCCGCTTATGGGCTTCATGTATCGATATTCCCATGGACTCTGTTATTCCCTGCGTCCATCGTTTACGTGGTCGGCCTCTTTCTCTGCCTCCCTCTGGTCTGTACATCATTGCTTGTTGTGGTGTACTGTTAGCTGGTAACCTACTTGCTTAGTCAAACCATTTGACTTGCTGCCTTCTAATAAAATCTAGCGCAGCTATAACCCCCACTTCAGTCCTGATTTCTTCATTTCTGACTTATCTCTTCTTGATACATTGAGTATTCTCAGGAATCTCATTTCTGTTGTTGTGATTTTTCTTTTCTCTTTATCTGTCATTGTCCAGGTTTGGCATTGGTAACATAGAGTTGGTAGGAAGGTTGTGTTGCAAAGTGCTTTCTTAGTAGTTATTGATACATGTTTGTTCTTTAGTATTGGTGCCATTTGTCCAATGAGTTGGTTTGCCTTATTGCATCTATTTTCGATCTCGTCTTCTGATTTGCCATTTGATGATATTATACTTCCTAGGTACTTGAAACTCTTTACTTGTTTCAAGGGATGTTCGTTTAGGTGAATTGTTGTTGTTTCTTCTTCTTTAGTTATAGTCATTACCTCTGTTTTACTTGTGCTAATTTTCATGTTATGTTCCCTACACATTTCATTTAGACTATTCATGTGGTCTTGTAATTCAGCTTCTGATTTTGCTATTAGTGCTTGGTCGTCCGCAAACAGGCGTTCTCTAATGGTTAGATTTGCAGATGTTTCCTCTTCTGTGTTCACGTTATGCGGTGTTTTTGCGGTCTCTGTTTGGCTGGTTTCTTTACATATGTTGTCTATATATGTTATGAACAAGAGAGGGGACAGGACACAACCTTGTTGTACTCCGGATCTTATGGTGAAGGGTTCTGAGTGTCCTCCAGTTGCTCCAGTGTGCATTCACTGTTGTTGTATAAGCTTTTAGATAGGTTTGTTAGATGTGTACTCACTCCATATTGTTTAAGGATTTCCCACAGCTTGTTTCTATCTACTCTATCAAATGCCTTTTCTTGACCGACAAAGACTAAGTAGAGTGCTTCATTAAATTCGATTGATTTTTCTATAAGATGTCTAAGCGTAAAAATGGCATCTATGCATCCTTTGTTTTTCCTAAATCCAAGTTGTGTTTCGCAAAATATTTTCCCAGTATGACTCAAAAGGGAAATGTCTCGGTATTTTGTGCAGTCTCTTTTGCTGCCTTTGTTTTTTTTTCCAATTTGGTACTGCTTCTAAAAGCAAAGGGCGCCCCAGAGATGTCTGCTTATCCCGGTGGATATTCGGTTCACACAAATCCGTTTGGCATATCATGATGTGTTTCCCATCGTCTACCACTGGGATAACTGATCGAACAGAGGTACATACGATGACAATTACCTAACGATCACATAAAACACTAGATGTGTGTTGCCAAAACCGAACGGCTATGAGAGACAAAGTACATATTAAAATAACCGAACGACTGCGATTTATAGAACTCCAATCCCCACTCCCATAGATCAAACAAGGAAATTCTCAGTACAGTGCACAAACTCCTTAACTATCAGTGATGATTCAAAAGTTATACACCATTATCAAACCAGCTGCAAATATTCTAGTATGGGTAGATCAATGTGAGAGGTTGCCTAGTAGGTCAGCCATTTTCGATCGCCAACTGACATGATGGTAGATATGTAATCTATGCACGATAGGCACACGTTTTTCCTGCTTCACCCTCATCATAGAATGCTGGACGTCTAATTGACTACCCATGGATCTGGGTGGTGGTCATAACACCAACACCATGAATCGTACCACCTCTGTTCCAGTTAGAAGCTGGACGTTGCACCTCTATACCACACACTCCAGACAGTGTGTACGTGTCAATAACCTCAAGTTGACTGCCCATGTTGACATCTGAAGTTATACGCTGGAGAAGGTGCAATTAACAACGGGTACATTTCTGATGACGATTGGAAAAATCAGCGAGTGAAGAGGCGCAAGTGCATCAAGAGAAATAAATGGATATTCTAAAGACGATGGCATAGATGAATAGCATCAATAGAATTGGTCCAGAAACCAAAGACCGAGAACTGTGGACAGATGTGAACGACTGTCGCCATTCTATGGGACTCGTGTTGATGATGATGAAAGGCTGGTGGGTTTTGTAGACATACAGTGCCATTGATGAAAATAGAAGGATTATGGCTGTTTTCGAAGAATGTTAAGAATATTTTGAGCTGGAGAACAAACATCCTGAAGTATTATCAGCCGCGGGATCACTAATCAAAATCATAAGGAATGTTAAGTTAATCGCAAATACTTTACAGGACGTTGCAATCAACCCTATAATTTGTTGGCTGTTTGTTATGAGTGTTGAGATGCTACATAGAACCTGTACTTTTATATGGATGTGAAGCGTGGACAATGAGCAGTCAGGCTTAAAAACATCTGATGGCTGTAGAGATGTGGTTTCTGAGGAAAATGCAAAGAATACCATGGACAGCCAGAAAGACCAATGAACAAGTTCTTCAAGAAACAAATGAAGATCGTAAATTGATTAGAGAAATTAGACGTAGACAGTCAAAATTTTTTGGGCATGTTATGAGAAGAAATGGATTGGAGAACTTGGTGACGACTGGTAAGATCGAGGGGAACAGACCAAGGGGAAGTCCTAGAAGCAAGTACCTGGATGGCTTGGCCTTGTGGCATGGTCGAGACAGAAACACGGAGCTGATCCATGACTCTGGTGATCGAGTGAGATGGCAGAACATGACCGCCCACGCTTACCGGCATGGCACATGATGGATGGATGGTTTGTTATTTCTTGGTAGGTTTATGTTTAGTAGTTTGCCGCTGCTTTCTGAACGACAGGCACTCATTCGATAAAAACCAGCGGAAGTCGGTCTGCTTAAAGATAGAACAAATAAAATGTATGAGCTTCAAAAGAAGCGGTGAAATAGAGAAATGAACCATGCTGTTAGAAAACACTAGGTGGAAGAGACAAAGGACGACAGGGAAAGATGTGTTTGAAGCAATTAAACAGATGGACTATCAAATACTAATGTCAACTTCATCAAAATATTACATATTAAAGATTACTGTTGAGCCGTCATCACCAATGTCTGCTCCAGACCATGAAGAAAGTCTCTTTTGGGGGCAGAGGCTTGCCCTGTATGAATACTTTTGCGTGGGAGGTGAGTGACGTGTGTAGACTTACTTGCCAGTGTAAATCCCATAGATAGACGCTCCCTGTACCTGGCAGCCATCTGGCCCTTAAATGATAGGGGTTCACATTGCTCTTGTTCGTTCATGTTCACTGTTTGTCATCTGAAGTAGAAGTTATAACGAGGAAAGTAATGTCAGTTACAATAGGTGTAACATGTACGTTGCTGTAGCAGTATCTATAAACGCAGTGAGAGTGTGCAGAGATGATACGATAGCTGTCCTATTACTGTAGGTTAGATGCATAATCTTTATATGGCCTCACAGTAAATCCCCTGCACTCTTTGGCTGTTTGAGATTTTCTAGAGAATTTCTTTTCCTTAGTGTTCCATCATTTTCTAAACGGTTACGCTAATACCATTGTGAAAATCAATGGAAGGCGAGCTGTTTACAAATCGCCTGCGGCTGATTTCGAGCCCGATATGATGGAATTGTGAGGTAAAGCACTATTTTCTGTCATGAGCCATTCAGAGTATATGGTGCTAAGTCCATATTTAAATCAATCAACCAGCACTCGATGGATGATGTGGTCAGAAACACATCGGCCGTCTTTATTCTCCGTGGGAACAATGTGCAGAAATAATGTGGAATGTTGGCTGCAACGGAGGACTGAATACTCACGGGAATGTCCAATGTGCAGTGGCATCGTTCCACATAACAATACGTGACATAACAGGTCTCCTCTAACTATGACACTGGCACCACCTGGTCTAAACAAAGCCATATACCACGCAAAGAATGTTTCGAATGCTGACCTTTAGAATTTCAGAAGTATCACTATGTTTATCGAGTCACTATTTCTGCTTCCGGTTCTAGAAACGAAAAGAAATTGCAGAAGCAGATATAATCTGTCCAAATTCATCCTAGAAATGATGAATTTGATCTCAAACAGTTTTCAAATAATTTTGCGGTAGATCTCAGGATGGTCAAATATGCATTTATAATGACAAATAGACAAATACAAGGGGAGCCATTATCCCCAGCAAAGGCCTTATATACAGCTGAACAACTCATGAAAGAAACAAGTCAAACAAGCAAGAACACGTGACTTAACTTGATGGAGGTATGCAGGTACATGCGTAATCTCGCCCTCAAAGTCAACATCGAGGACTTTCCAAGGAAACACTTGTCCTGTACATGACGTAACAATCAACCTCTTTATGTTTTTATTTGGCCGTTTGTGATTTTCTAGGCAATCGTACGTTCAGTAAATTGCCATTGCTTTCTCTCCGGATGACTTCCACATCGGTAATTTTTCTGCTCACTGTATTTGCTCAAGGTATTTCTGCTCACTGTATCTGCTCAAAGTATTTCTGCTCACTGTATCTGCTCAAAGTATTTCTGCTGACTGTATCTGCTCAAAGTATTTCTGCTCACTGTATCTGCTCAAAGTATTTCTGCTCACTGTATCTGCTCAAAGTATTTCTGCTCACTGTATCTGCTCAAAGTATTTCTGCTCACTGTATCTGCTCAAAGTATTTCTGCTGACTGTATCTGCTCAAGTATTTCTGCTCACTGTATCTGCTCAAAGTATTTCTGCTCACTGTATCTGCTCAAAGTATTTCTGCTCACTGTATCTGCTCAAAGTATTTCTGCCTCACTGTATCTGCTCACAGTATTTCTGCTCACTGTATCTGCTCAAAGTATTTCTGCTCACTGTATCTGCTCACAGTATTTCTGCTCACTGTATCTGCTCACAGTATTTCTGCTCACTGTATCTGCTCACAGTATTTCTGCTCACTGTATCTGCTCACAGTATTTCTGCTCACTGTATCTGCACAAAGTATTTCTGCTGACTGTATCTGCTCAAAGTATTTCTGCTGACTGTATCTGCTCAAAGTATTTCTGCTCACTGTATCTGCTCACAGTATTTCTGCTCACTGTATCTGCTCAAAGTATTTCTGCTCACTGTATCTGCACAAAGTATTTCTGCTCACTGTATCTGCTCAAAGTATTTCTGCTGACTGTATCTGCTCAAAGTATTTCTGCTGACTGTATCTGCTCAAAGTATTTCTGCTCACTGTATCTGCTCAAAGTATTTCTGCTCACTGTATCTGCTCAAAGTATTTCTGCTCACTGTATCTGCTCAAAGTATTTCTGCTCACTGTATCTGCTCAAAGTATTTCTGCTCACTGTATCTGCACAAAGTATTTCTGCTGACTGTATCTGCTCAAAGTATTTCTGCTCACTGTATCTGCTCACAGTATTTCTGCTCACTGTATCTGCTCAAAGTATTTCTGCTCACTGTATCTGCTCACAGTATTTCTGCTCACTGTATCTGCTCACAGTATTTCTGCTCACTGTATCTGCTCACAGTATTTCTGCTCACTGTATCTGCTCACAGTATTTCTGCTCACTGTATCTGCTCACAGTATTTCTGCTCACTGTATCTGCTCAAAGTATTTCTGCTCACTGTATCTGCTCACAGTATTTCTGCTCACTGTATCTGCTCACAGTATTTCTGCTCACTGTATCTGCTCAAAGTATTTCTGCTCACTGTATCTGCTCACAGTATTTCTGCTCACTGTATCTGCTCAAAGTATTTCTGCTCACTGTATCTGCTCACAGTATTTCTGCTCACTGTATCTGCTCAAAGTATTTCTGCTCACTGTATCTGCACAAAGTATTTCTGCTCACTGTATCTGCTCACAGTATTTCTGCTCACTGTATCTGCTCAAAGTATTTCTGCTCACGTATCTGCTCAAAGTATTTCTGCTCACTGTATCTGCTCAAGTATTTCTGCTCACTGTATCTGCTCACAGTATTTCTGCTCACTGTATCTGCTCAAGTATTTCTGCTCACTGTATCTGCTCACAGTATTTCTGCTCACTGTATCTGCCTCAAAGTATTTCTGCTCACTGTATCTGCTCACAGTATTTCTGCTCACTGTATCTGCTCACAGTATTTCTGCTCACTGTATCTGCACAAAGTATTTCTGCTCACTGTATCTGCCTCACAGTATTTCTGCTCACTGTATCTGCTCAAAGTATTTCTGCTCACTGATCTGCTCACAGTATTTCTGCTCACGTATCTGCTCAAAGTATTTCTGCTCACGTTATCTGCTCAAAGTATTCTGCTCACTGTATCTGCTCAAGTACTTTTCTGCTCACTGTATCTGCTCAAAGTATTTCTGTCACTGTATCTGCTCAAAGTATTTCTGCTCACTGTATCTGCTCAAAGTATTTCTGCTCACTGTATCTGCTCAAAGTATTTCTGCTCACTGTATCTGCTCACAGTATTTCTGCTCACTGTATCTGCTCACAGTATTTCTGCTCACTGTATCTGCTCACAGTATTTCTGCTCACTGTATCTGCTCAAAGTATTTCTGCTCACTGTATCTGCTCAAAGTATTTCTGCTCACTGTATCTGCTCACAGTATTTTCTGCTCACTGTATCTGCTCACAGTATTTCTGCTCACTGTATCTGCTCAAAGTATTTCTGCTCACTGTATCTGCTCAAAGTATTTCTGCTCACTGTATCTGCTCACAGTATTTCTGCTCACTGTATCTGCTCACAGTATTTCTGCTCACTGTATCTGCTCAAAGTATTTCTGCTCACTGTATCTGCTCAAAGTATTTCTGCTCACTGTATCTGCTCAAAGTATTTCTGCTCACTGTATCTGCTCAAAGTATTTCTGCTCACTGTATCTGCTCAAAGTATTTCTGCTCACTGTATCTGCTCAAAGTATTTCTGCTCACTGTATCTGCTCACAGTATTTCTGCTCACTGTATCTGCTCAAAGTATTTCTGCTCACTGTATTGCTCAAAGTATTTCTGCTCACTGTATCTGCTCAAAGTCATTATCTGCTCACAGTATTCTGCTCACTGTATCTGCTCAAAGTATTTCTGCTCACTGTATCTGCTCAAAGTATTTCTGCTCACTGTATCTGCTCAAAGTATTTCTGCTCACTGTATCTGCTCAAAGTATTTCTGCTCACTGTATCTGCTCAAAGTATTTCTGCTCACTTATCTGCTCACAGTATTTCTGCTCACTGTATCTGCTCAAAGTATTTCTGCTCACTGTATCTGCTACAAAGTATTTCTGCTCACTGTATCTGCTCAAAGTATTTCTGCTCACTGTATCTGCTCACAGTATTTCTGCTCACTGTATCTGCTCAAAGTATTTCTGCTCACTGTATCTGCTCACAGTATTTCTGCTCACTGTATCTGCTCACAGTATTTCTGCTCACTGTATCTGCTCAAAGTATTTCTGCTCACTGTATCTGCTCAAAGTATTTCTGCTCACTGTATCTGCTCAAAGTATTTCTGCTCACTGTATCTGCTCAAAGTATTTCTGCTCACTGTATCTGCTCAAAGTATTTCTGCTCACTGTATCTGCTCACAGTATTTCTGCTCACTGTATCTGCTCAAAGTATTTCTGCTCACTGTATCTGCTCACAGTATTTCTGCTCACTGTATCTGCTCACAGTATTTCTGCTCACTGTATCTGCTCACAGTATTTCTGCTCACTGTATCTGCTCAAAGTATTTCTGCTCACTGTATCTGCTCACAGTATTTTCTGCTCACTGTATCTGCTCAAAGTATTTCTGCTCACTGTATCTGCTCAAGTATTTCTGCTCACTGTATCTGCTCAAAGTATTTCTGCTCACTGTATCTGCTCAAAGTATTTCTGCTCACTGTATCTGCTCACAAGTATTCTGCTCACTGTATCTGCTCACAGTATTTCTGCTCACTGTATCTGCTCACAGTATTTCTGCTCACTGTATCTGCTCAAAGTTATTTCTGCTCACTGTATCTGCTCAAAGTATTTCTGCTCACTGTATCTGCTCAAAGTATATCTGCTCACTGTATCTGCTCAAAGTATTCTGCTCACTGTATCTGCTCAAAGTATTCTGCTCACTGTATCTGCTCAAAGTAATTTCTGCTCACTGTATCTGCTCAAAGTATTCTGCTCACTGTATCTGCTCAAAGTATTTCTGCTCACTGTATCTGCATCAAAGTATTTCTGCTCACTGTATCTGCTCAAAGTAATTTCCTGCTCCACTGTATCTGCTCACAGTATTTCTGCTCACTGTATCTGCTCACTGCTCAAGTATTTCTGCTCACTGTATCTGCTCAAAGTATTTCTGCTACTGTATCTGCTCACAGTATTTCTGCTCACTGTATCTGCTCAAAGTATTTCTGCTCACTGTATCTGCTCACAGTATTTCTTGCTCACCTGTATCTGCTCAAAGTATTCTGCTCACTGTATCTGCTCACAGTATTTCTGCTCACTGTATCTGCTCAAAGTATTTCTGCTCACTGTATCTGCCCAAGGTATTTCTGCTCACTGTATCTGCTCAAATTTCCCGCTCCGTGGCGAAGGTGTTACGGACGCAGTTCGTAATCCCGCATACCCGCGTTCGAAACACAGCTGTGGTCGATTTGGCAGCAGACCGCCTTATGTTGGTTTTTACGAAATGGTATGGGTGCCGGTCGTTCAGAAAGCAATGACAAACTACTGAACGTAAACTTGCCAAGTGATCACAACAGCAAACAATGCTGGTGTTGACTGCGACGTCCTGTAAAGGATATGCAACTAACTAACTATAATTATGTATCTGCTCAAAGTATTTCCGCTCATTGTATCCGCTCAAAGTATTTCCGCTCATTGTATCCGCTCAAAGTATTTCCGCTCATTGTATCCGCTCAAAGTACTTCCGCTCATTGTATCCGCTCAAAGTATTTCAGCTCATTGTATCCGCTCAAAGTATTTCCGCTCATTGTATCCGCTCAAAGTATTTCCGCTCATTGTATCCACTCAAAGTATTTCCGCTCATTGTATCCGCTCACAGTAATGTTTCCCTATACAGTGAGAATATTTTTAGAAATTTAGAAAATATGAAAAGAATCACCATTGGGTGACATATCACCAATAACATTATATATTTGCAAATGATACAGTATTGATTGCAGACAATGAGCAGGATTTGCAACATTTAGTAGATGTGGTTATTGTACACAGTGAATAACTAGTGTAAGAATTAAATTGTAAGAAGACAGATTGTGGTCGTTACTAAGAAGAAATAAATACCGCAATGTAATATACGGGTATATGGGAATATTCTTAAGCAAGTGAATCGGTACACCTATCTCAGAAGAATCATAACATCTGATGGGAGGTATTTTGAAGCGATTAGAACAAGAATCGATATGGTAAAGATAGTCTTTTGCAAAATGGAAAACATGCTAAAACATGCTGACAAATTTTTTTAAAAATGTAAATTGCAACGCGAAAAAGAGTGTGGAAGTACTACATAAACATACTGCCTGTACTTTTGTATGAACGTGAAACGTGGACAATAAGCAGACAAGCGGTAAAAACATCTAATGACAGTGGGAATGTGGTTTCAGGGGAAAATGCAAAGAATGCAATTGATAGACAGTAAAACCAATGAGCAAATCCTACAAGAAGCAAATGAAAACCCGTAAACTGATGAGAGAAATTAGACGTAGACAGTCACAATTTGTTGGGTACGTTAGGACAAGACATGAAATAGAGAACTTGGTAACAACCGACAAGATTGATGGGAAAAGGCGAAGCTGAAGGGAAGCAAATACGTGGCATGGTCGAGACAAGAACACAGAGCTGATCCACGACTCTGGTGATCGTGTGAGACGGCGAAACATGACCGTCCACGCTTATAGACAGGCACATGATTATGATGTTTTCTTGAGGAGTTGGTTTGTTCGAGCAAAAATCCCGTCCTACACCGAGCGCTCACCATCCACCCGTTAGGGTACTGAATGCAGTCAGCTTTGAAGGTGGCTGGCTTTACATACTGACGCATTTATCAGTACAGACATGTCTCCATTTTTTTTTTTTTTCTACTGGGACCTACATGTTCTGTGGTCATGTGTTCTAATCCATATCGAAACCGGGGTTTACCAAAAATCTATATAACCCCGCACGTCGACTCAATCTTAAATGGGTACCAGGAAGTGTCATGGAAAGTAAAGGCTGCCAATGTGATACTGACCATATCATCCATCCAGTTTCAATTGGTCTATAAAAACCTGGATTTAGAACATGATTCCTAACAGACTCTACGTGTTAAATCGAGAAGATGGAGTGTGGGATGTTAAGGGCAGAGTGAGAAATTGCTGGGTAGGTTCAAAGAGTGGCAATGGGGACGATCAGAGATAGAAGTTTTCGAGTATACAAAGGGCAGATGTTGTGGAGCATCGTGATCTCCTGATAGCACATTATGATGAATGGCATGTGTCTACACAAATTTTGTTTCGTGACTTGTGATATAACTGCGGCGCTATGATTTCTAGCAACTAAAACAATGTATGGGAAACAAGAACAGGGTTTGGTAAAGGCACTGCAGGCCTCATGTCAGCTGATGGCTTTTACTTACGAGATGTTACGGACTGCAGGCCCATATCTGAGAGAAAGAGTACACCCGCCCAGGGCATGTCTTGACGACAGCGTGCCCTTGACGCTTCCATCATTGTGTTCACAAACACGCGAACTGAATCAGGATAAAAATAGACGTGATGATTTCTCACTTGGTGTGCATGTTTGGGCGCCACATCCCTCAATTCAAATATCAAAGACAGAGAGAATCTGTTGGATATTTTTCCCAGGATGTACTGGTGTGCTGGGAACGAGCAGACGGTCAGATTGGCTGGGTCTGCACCGCTGGATGAGATATGTTAGTTAGTTAGTTAGTTGCAGTTCCAACTTCACAGCAACGGGTCGGCCCCATTATGTATGCAAGATAATGAGGTATGTATGCATGATAAGTTAGACGTGTCAGGGCCCTTTAGGATCATGTATACATTTTTTGCGCTCGCTCGCTTTGAACTCAAGCGTAGTCCATTACACTACTTTTAGTAGTACTGGACTGGATTTTGCGTGTGGATTAGCTTTCCCTATTAACAGTGTCCCTCACCATCAGCCGAACCCACTCCGACTTCAGAGAGAACTGTAATTAACGTCCCCAAGCCAAGGACGACAGGTCAACATGTTAGTCCAACTGTCTGGTGTAGGGGTTGAGCCCCTTACCTCGGCCAGTAAGCATACCGGATGTTTAAGAACATGCGTTCTTATCCATTGAGGAGCGGCTAGCCAAGTGGCTAGAATGCCGGATTCTGGTTTGGGAGACCCGGTTTCGGAATCCTCGGTAAGGTGTGGAGTTGTTTTCTGTCGGGGGCTAAAAGAAAACTCTAACTGCACAGTTCGCGCTGACTGCACTAGCCAGGCGGCCTGAATTAATCAGGCTCAAGACTCCCCTGCCATACACCGCAAGGTACTATATTGGCAGTAAATGTAAATGACAGTTCTTATCCATTAGGCCATGCTGGCATTGGATCATGTGTATATTATGACAGACCAGATCAATGGTCATGAATTAGAGAGAATGGAGTTGCGGGGATTGACCGAGAATCTGGTCAGCACCCAGGTCTCCGAGGAACGGCCAGTCAGACACATAATCAAATTGCAACTGGTACAATTAGTATTGGGGCTCTTCGTTTCTCTGTTGAAGGTGAAATAACGAAGCGATTAGAACAAGCATATGCATGCTGTTTAAACGTCTGTCTTGGTGTGAGTAAGTTGACTAGGCTTCACTGCCATAAAGAAGAGTACTAAGGGCACAGGCTTGATAGACAAGGACTTTTGTTTTGGCAGTAAGCTTCCTGTTCTCCCAGACTCTTTTTGTTAATCTGTTCATTGTTGTTGTTGAATTACCAACCCTGGTGTTGATTTCCTGATCTAGGGATAATTTGCTATTTACCTCTGATCATAAATATGTAAAATGGTCTACAATCTCCAGTTAGGCGTAGTCAATACAGATTTATGGTACCCCACGTGACCTTGTGACATAATCTGTGTCTTCTTTTTGCTAATTGCTAAACCACATTGAGAACAAGCATTGGAGAATGCAGATAGTAGACGTTGTAATTCTTTTTCAGAGTGGGTCGTTATTGCAGCATCACCCGCAAACAGCAACTCTCTGATCAGTATCCTCCTAATTTTGGTCTTTGCCTTCAATTTGTGAGCATTGTAAAGGCCGCAATCTGAGCGTGAGTGAATGTAAATACCACCATCCTGATCTCGAAAGGCATATTTCAGTATAAGTGAAAAGTATATTCCAAAGAGGGTGGGAGCTATAGTCTGTTTACTTTTGTCTGCCCCAAAATAAAATTCCATATCTCAGTAACCAACTGAGAGAAAATGAAGAGATTTATCATATGACCTTATCATTATGTCCACTCAAAACAAAAACAAACAAAAAGATTGTTCTGGAGATTGTACAGCAGATTTCAAAGTTCGTTTATCTGCTGAATATAATTTACGTGTCAGAGATGAAGTGCACGTTATTAAATGTATTACAAGGAAACATTAGCGTTGAATAGTTAATTTTCTCGTGGGACATGCGATTGGCCTTATGACAAGAGCCTCGCGTAATGCAACGGGGCATTACTGTAAATCAAGTTTGATAGCGAAAAATCACTAGTTTTTCACCAAACATCAAAGAAGTGTCGCCGCTTTCCATGATTTCAGTTGCTTTTGGACCTGAGTTGTTGAGTTGAGTTAAGAACCGACATCACTGCACTCAGGACATTCCCATACGTGCTCCGTCCTCTCGTTCAACAGCCAGCGAAGAGTCATACTACTAATCGTTCCCACCGCTATCTGATTAAAAGTTCTCCTGGTCTTCCCTCTCAGTTTTGAGATTCTTCCAGAATCTCATCCCCCGCAATCTCATTCTTTCCACATATGGGTTCTCAATCTGTTCCTCCGCCTTCTTCACCTGGTGCCACAAGCGCACGACCACCTCCCCCTTGTTCATAGGCAAGAACCACCAAGAGGTGTTTTCCCTGCTACCCTATCAGCCTGTTCATTCCCCCGTACACCCGCATGGTCAGGGCAAAATATCCATATAATTCTCACAATATGTGACCTCTGAAGCGACGAGGGCCTATCAAAGACATATTCCTTGGGTCGGGGTAAATATAACACAGCAGGGAAAATTTCATAACGATGCAACAGACAGTTTTCAAAATAATTGATTGTGAATGTGGGCATTCATTTTTGGACAGACTATAAGTATTTTTCCAACTGGCTCTCCATGTGGTTCCACTTAGCTTTCTCAGGATGGCTAATTTCCTTCTGGCTTTTGCTACTGCTTTACTGGTGTGCTTTCTTCATGTCAGCCTGCCATCAAATGTTACTCCAGGGTATGTTGGTTCTTTATCTTCTCTTAGAGGTGTTCCATTTATCTGAATGATCCCTGCCTTTTGTTTTGGAGAGAGGGTAAATAGAGTGGTACTGCACTTGTCAGTGTTTATGCTGACACACCATATATTTGCCCATGCAACAAATCCATCTACAGCTCTTTGTAGTAATCTGGTGGCCACTGATGCATGTTCATTTGTGCTCCATATAACCAGGTCATCGGCGTACATTGCCGCTTTAATTCCATGCGGTAGATTAGCAGCGAGATCATTGATGAAGATTAGGAAAAGTGTGGGGGACAAGACTCCGCCCTGGGGAACACCGTGACGCAGTAGTACTTTCTTGCTCTTTATTCCGTCTATCTGTACTCGTGCTCTTCTGTTGTGCAAGTATGCTTTCACCCATTTGTACAATCCTCTATTGATTTTGCAGTTACTCAGTTTCTTCATCGGACCTTCTTTTCAGACTTTGTCAAAAGCTTTCTTCAGATCTATCGATACCGCAAGCACCAGCTTCTTCTCTTTGAATGCATCCTCAGTTTCTTGAGAGAGGTAGGTTGTCTGATCTTCCGTATAGTAGCACTGCCTAAAGCCAGCCTGCTGTGGCACAAAGATATTTTTACTTTCAATGTACCATTGCAGTCTGTGATTGATGATGCGCTAAAGTGTTTTGCAGAGACAACCGGTGAGGCTAATTGGTCTGTAGCTAGAGGCAATGGAACTATCTTTCCCTGATTTTAGGAGGGGTATCATGATTGTTTCTCTTCAGGCTTGTGGAACACAGGCTAAGGTCCAGCTGTTATTGAAGATCTGCAACAGCTTTGCTTTGGCCTCTATTCCTAGGTTCCTGATAATTTCATTGGAGATACCATCAGCTCCTGGTGACTTTCTCATTTTCAATGTTGATATGGCTAGCTCCAGTTCGCTGATTGTGATGGGTGCCTCCAGAACCTCATGTACTATTTCCTTCTGTCCTGTATGTTGCTGTTTCTCTCGAATCTCTTGTTGTTTCTCTGAAATAATTTTGATATTGTTATCTTCTGCGAATAAGTCCGCAAAATGGTCAGCTGCTTGCTTTCTTGTTAAGATGTTTCCATCTTTATATAGTGCAATTTTTGAGTTTCTCTTTTTACCCTCATCGTTAAGTTGTTTTATTAGCTTCCACAATTTCCTTGTGTCTCTTTCAAAGTTCAGAGACTCCGTTTTCTCCTGCCAGCTTTTCCGCCTAGCCTGCATCGTGGCCCTTTGAAATTTGGCCTTTGCGTGCTGGAATTTATTGTAGTGCTCTTGGCTGGGTGTGGCCTCTGCTTGCTTTCTACACACTTCCGCATCATTAAGCAACTATTCCAGTTCACTACTCCAGTAGGATTTATATTGTTTACGGGCTCCTCTTGGTACTGTTTCTAGCGCTGCCTGTAGTATGCATTTCCCAAACTCTTCAACTACTTTATTTATGTCTTTCTCAGTGTTCAGGTTTCTAACCAGTATGCTGGTGCGATACTTATACATTGCCCAGTCTGCTTTCTCGTGGTTCTACCTCGAGAGGGTGCTGCTTTCACTTACAAGCTCATTTTCTACAGTTAGAAAGACTGGCCGATGGTCACTGCCACCAAGTTGTTTCCCAACAATTCGTGTAATGTTCCATTCCAGGTCTGGTGAATGAAAAGCCAGGTCAGGTGTAGTTGTAGTGTGCCATGATCTCAAGTAGAAAGTAAGTGGGTCGGACGACTTTTTAATCCACATGAATCTATTCTCATCCTGCCAGTCTTTCAGTCTCTCTCCTCTCTGGTCCATGTGATCATAGCCCCAGCCCTGCGAGTGGCTGTTGAAATCGCCACACACAATCAGTTTTTCAGTTAATGGTAGTGTGCCCAGTGCCTGGAGGCCGTCACGTGGACAGTAGTATTTGATCAGATGTAGGTCGGTATTGCCTGTCTTAAGTTTAAGTGTCTGATACTCAGCCCCTTCCTTGTAGACTTCGATTTGGGAAGCAGTGATGTTATTTTTTACGAGGGTCAGTATCCCACCTTTTCGCATGTCCTTTCGGTCAGATCGGCAACACCAGTAGCCTCTGATTTTGAAGGCTATATTTTCGTTGAGGTGAGTTTCTTGCAAGCAACATACGATTACTTTTTCTTGGTCCAGGATGTTTTCTAATTCTAGTTTTTTTTTTTTTTTTTTTTTTTTTTGCTGACTCCCTCCGCTTTCCATTGCATTATTTGAAGTCTTTGTTTAGTATGGCCAGACGGTCTATTCTCAGGTTCCCTGGCTCCTCAGGACATCTGAGAAGGACCTCCAGTAGTTGTGGTTGGACCCTTTCGAGACATAGGGCCCGGCACTGCACCTGCCTGTCCAACGCAGTGCGAGCACCATAACATTGAAGAGTTTGGGAAATGCATACTACAGGCAGCGCGAGAAACAGTACCAAGAGGAGCCTGTAAACAATATAAATCCTACTGGAGTAGTGAACTGGAACAGTTGCATAATGATGTGGAAGTGTGTAGAAAGCAAGCAGAGGCCACACCCAGCCAAGAGCACCACAATAAATTCCAGCACGCAAAGGCCAAATTTCAAAGGGCCAAGATGCAGGCTAGGCGGAAAAGCTGGCAGGAGAAAACGGAGTCTCTGAACTTTGAAAGAGACACAAGGAAATTGTGGAAGCTAATAAAACAACTTAACGATGAGGGTAAAAAGAGAAACTCAAAAATTGCACTATATAAAGATGGAAACATCTTAACAAGAAAGCAAGCAGCTGACCATTTTGCGGACTTATTCGCAGAAGATAACAATATCAAAATTATTCCAGAGAAACAACAAGAGATTCGAGAGAAACAGCAACATACAGGACAGAAGGAAATAGTACATGAGGTTCTGGAGGCATCCATCACAATCAGCGAACTGGAGCTAGCCATATTAAAACTGAAAATGAGAAAGTCACCAGGAGCTGATGGTATCTCCAATGAAATGATCAGGAACCTAGGGAATAGAGGCCAAAGCAAAGCTGTTGCAGATCTTCAATAACAGCTGGACCTTAGCCTGTGTTCCACAAGCCTGGAGAGAAACAATCATGATACCCCTCCTAAAATCAGGGAAAGATAGTTCCATTGCCTCTAGCTACAGACCAATTAGCCTCATCCGGCATGTCTCTGCAAAACACTGGAGTGCATCATCAATCACAGACTGCAGTGGTACATTGAAAGTAAAAATATCCTTTGTGCCACAGCAGGCTGGCTTTAGGCAGTGCTACTATACGGAAGATCAGACAACCTACCTCTCTCAAGAAACTGAGGATGCATTCCAAGAGAAGAAGCTGGTGCTTGCGGTACATAAGGATAATTGGTTGCGTCCACAGTGAGTCTCGTGGTCAGTGGCTGCACACCTGCCTCACACGCCAGTGATCCAGAGTTCGATCCCGGGTCAAGTCAGGGATGTGCACTACTGACCAGCTCAAACTAGAGCGAAACTCGAGTCTAGGCTTTCAATCTGACATGGACAAGGCTTAAGGTTCATGCCGGAATACGATCAGCGTTACCAGTAGTGGGTTGTGCTCAATCTTTAAACCTCAAATCCCGAAACAACCAAATAAATCAAATTGATACAACTGTGTCAGGATTTACTCAGATATGACTGAGCTACTGTATGATAGTAGACGGAACTACCTGCTTTCTGTTAGCGCCGAATGTTGGGTGGCAAATACCAAACCCGACACCCCACATTCTGCCTAACGGTTTCGGGCGGAGGAGCGAAATGGGAGGACACAAACCTTATCCTGGTGCGAGGAAATGCAACCTGAAGACAAGTTGTCATGGCAGGGCAGACCAAGCCCTAAGTCTTGGTTGGCAGCTGGTCTAGTATCGAAGCTCTGATATGCGGACAGTTAGAGCAGTGCTTTGCTGATCCGCAAGCTTCTGCAGCTTGTCTTGTTCCAGACGTATTGGTGTCACCTTTTCTCTGGAGTGAACTATGCAGGCCGATAGAGGGGTCAATGCTGCATGGGCAATACATGGTCTCTATATTTCAGCACAGCCTACAATGTGATATTCTAGTATGATAATTGGTCGCGTCCAGCGTGAGTCGCGTGGTCAGTGGTTTCTGGTTGCACACCCGCCTCACACTCCAGTGATCCTGAGTTCGATCCTGGGTCCAATCAGGGATATGCACTACTCAGACTACTGACGAGCTCAAATGAGAGCGGAACTCGAGTCTAGTGCTTCCAATCTGACGTGGACAAGGCTTAAGGTTCGTGCCGGAATACGATCAGCGTTGCCAGTAGTGGGTTGTGCCCAGTCCTGTAAACAATTGTATCCGTTAACAGTAATGAAGGTTTCAGAAATTCAAAACAATGTTTTCCCGTAGTGAATTTGAATAACGAAGACACAAACCATCAATTGCACGATTTATTGTCTGGCATATTTCGCTGCATATCGTCAGGTACTCGTCGGCCGTGTGACTGACAGAGACATTGCCTTTAGCGTGTTGTTTAACACACAAAATACTCGCTTGTTAAAGTTTGCAGAAGCAATTATGATTAATCTACGCAAGCCAGATTTGTTCAAACAGAAAGACATGATAGTCAGCTTGAAATTACGGTGGTTGACAATTGACATTACTGTGCGAACATGTGTACATTTCAGCTTGAAGGATTTATCTAGTTAATTTA
The DNA here is from genome assembly GCA_014155875.1 of Cepaea nemoralis. Lineage (NCBI taxonomy): Eukaryota > Metazoa > Mollusca > Gastropoda > Stylommatophora > Helicidae > Cepaea > Cepaea nemoralis. Next base: position 44,744 of record JACEFZ010022917.1, read on the forward strand.
CTTTATGTTGTGTGAATTCTGCAGTATGTACCTGGCGAGATTCAGCGAAATATGCCAGGCAATAACTCGTGCAGTCTAGGGTTTGTGTCTTCGTTATTCAAAGTAATGAATAACGAAGACACAAACCCTAGACTGCACGAGTTAAATTTTCAGAGCTTCACACCTGTCCAGTACAAACGGGGCTTAGTACGGACCTTGTTTGACCGTGCTAGAAAGATATGCACCCAGGACACACTGACAGAGGAATTTGAAAACTCTGAAGAATGTCTTAAACCTGAATGGGTACTCCACAGGATTTATAAAGCGCCATTGCCAACAGCCCAAACCCAAAGCAGACGTAACTACAGTCCCTAAACTCAAGGTATTCATCCAGCTAACCTTTCGAGGGGATGACGTAATGCAACGTCTACAAGACCGGCTTACTACAGCAGTAGGTCAAACATTCTGTGCGGCAACTCCAGTCATTAGATGTAAAACCGTACCCATTCCTACACCAACAGTCAAAGAGCCTGTTCCTCTGTACGCCACAAACAATTGTATTTACCAATTCACATGTAGATGCCAGGCCGTTTACATTGGCCGAACGGAGAGACAGCTTAACAAACGGGTGTTAGAACACATACCTCAATGGGTCAACAAGATACAACACACAGGAGATGATAGCCACGAGGAGCCGACACACCGGAAGCTCCCGGCGTCTTCAATCGGCAGGCACATTGTTGCCAGTCGCCATGTTGTGTCCAGAGAGACTGCATTTCGCGTGTTGTTTAGAACACAGAATACTCGCTTGTTAAAATTTGCAGAAGCAATTATGATCTATCAACGCAAGCCAGAATTGTGTAAACAGAAAGACATGTTAGTCAGCTTAAAATTACCGTGGTAGACAATCGACATTACTGTGCGAAATTGTGTATATTTCAACTTGAAGGATTTATCTAGTTAATTTCACGTAAGTTGTGTGAGTTCTGCAGTATGTACCTGACGAGATGCAGCGAAATATGCCAGGCAATAAATCGTGCAATCTATTGTTTGTGTCTTCGTTATTCAAAGTAATGAATGTCTCAAGACCGGCTACTCCCGTCGCCTCAGACAGGAAAAAGCTCTTATTAAACGAAGGTATATTTATGTACCTGCTTCAATATTTTGATAGACGACTTGAAACGTTGAGAGCTTCCAAGAGACATTGGTAGTCTAGGCCGCATCGCACCGAAAATATGGCTAAAGATATATTTAAAAAAGATCTCTACTCTTTTCTGGATGTTGCAGAAGATGCAACAGATAAAGAAATCATCAGTGGTTATCGTAAAAAGGCTTTAAAATGTCACCCAGACAAGAACCCCGATAACCCAAAGGCAGCCGAGTTGTTTCACGAACTATCCAAAGCTCTTGAAATACTCACCGACGTAGCTACCAGAGCAGCTTACGATCAGACGAGAAAGGCCAAGAAAGCAGCAGAAGAAAGGAACAAAGTGCTTGACTCCAGACGAAAGAAGTTTAAAGAAGATTTGGAGGCTAGGGAAAGAGCATTTCTAGAACAAAAACAGAAGACGGAGGCAGCAGAAAAGAAACTTAAGCAAGAAATAGCGAGACTGAGAGAAGAAGGCTCAAGGTAAGTTTTACTTTACTTAACATTATAAGTATGTTATTAATTTTGCCATTGGAGATAAGTGAAAAGTCTACTTATTGCGAATAATTGAATAAAAAGTGAAAAGTTGAATAATTAACTAGCCACAGGCATACAATACACGAAGTGTCTATTCATAGTGCCCTAAGTATAAAGTATTCCTTTATACATAGTTAACTGTCCAGGTTGGTCACGTGATTTGCCAAGTCACGTGACTTAACATAAGTGTGTGGCTATATTATACATTTTCGTTGATTCGAAAACATGTCGTCAGTAGCATGGTTGATAGTGTCTCCGTCTGATGGGCGGGGAGCTCGAGGTTCGTTTCCTTGCCGGACAATTTTTTTTTTTTAATTGTTCAGCAATTAATTGGGTGAAAGTCAAATGTCAATCGTTCGTTTCCTTGCCGGACAATTTTTGTTTTTAATTGTTCAGCAATTAATTGGGTGAAAGTCAATCCTTTATCTCTTTGGGTTTGTGGGGTTATATGCAAACTTTTTATATTTATAATTGTGTTGTTTAAAGTGAGTGTTAGTTGGTTAGTCTTTCCTCTTGAGCCCTGACTGTACTGGACTTAGGTATCAGTACAGAGCAGGGTAGGTGGTCGCTTCTATAATCCCCAAGGACACTCCATTTTATGTCTGATGCCGCCTCTTGTGATACAAGTGCCAGGTCGATGGCCGTGTCAGGGTCCCCCGGTCTCATTGCCTACCTAGTTGGTGTCCCATCATTTAGACAGACATCCGTCTCAAGCGAGACCTCAGCAAGAGCAGTGCCCTGTGTTCACTTTTTTATGTCTTTTAACACATTTTTCTCATATCTCTGTCTCTCACACTATCTTCGTTATCTACTCTCTCTTTCAACCTGCTTCACATATACCAAGTTTTCATGCACTTTATATGCGTTGCATTTCCTTGTTTATTTGTTATAGCCAGGGCACTTAAAAGAGTTCGTATTCAGTTCCTGTAACATCAGGACATCAAAATCGTAGACCAGTTTCTCCAGTATTTGTCCTCGTTGCTTTGCACTACGGCAATTCCAATACCCAACCCGTACATTTTTTAGTCCCAAACGATCCGTTTTCCTTCTACCCCTTCTGGCTCCAGCCCTCTTCTTCCTTTTCCTTCCCCCCTCTCCCCTACCTCTTCTCCTCCGCTTCATTCTCTCCCCGCTGAATGTTGTCAAAAGTATCGAGCACAAAGCATGTATTCCGTTGCTTCGGCGATAATTCTTTGTATTATTCATAGTTGGTTAGGTAGGTGGGTAGTTAGACACGAAAGTGGTTAAGTAGGCAGGTAGGTGGGTTGTTAGACAGATAGATGGTTAGATAGGCAGATATGTGGGTAGGTAGACAGGTAGGTAGTTAAGTAAGCAGGTATGTGGGTAGCTAGGCAGGTAGGTGGATGAGTAGGTACGCAAGTAGATGGATAGCTAGGTCCAACTCGACACTCGCTCGTCGATCATCTGTGTTCCACCATGCCAATTCATACATCTCTTTCAACCTCTCCCTGCAATACTCTGAACAGGCAGGTTGACCGGCCGAGTGACCGAGAGAGAGAGGCAGTCAGAGATACAGACAAATAAAGTATATAAACTGGCAGACAGACAGCAGACAGATAGAGAGTCAGACACATTCATACATACACACAGAGTCAGCCAGACATACATATGGAAAGACAGACAGTTTGTTAGACAGAGATTCAGATAGACATATATACAAATGGAAAGTAAGACAAATAGACTGACAGAGAACAAGAAATTAGGCAGGCTGTCAGACGGACGGACAGACAGAGAGACATCCAGACAGGTGGACATATAGAGAGGCATACAGACATCTCTCCCTCTCTCCTTCTCTACCTCCCTCCCTCTCTCTCTCTCTCTTTCTTGTCTTTATCACTTTTTTATGTCTTTCAACACATCATTCTCGTATCTCTGTCTCTCACACTATCTTCATTATCTATCTCTCTCCTCTCTCTTTTCAACCTGCTTCACATATACCAGGTTTCCCTGCACTTTATATGCGTAGCATTTCCTTGTTTATTTGTTAATTCATGAGGTCAGTCAGTCGAAAGCCTGGTGTTTATATTGCCTAACGACCCTAATCATGTCTCTCTGAGGTGACGCATATTACTGTCAGCTTGGACCAGAATTATCAGGACATAAATAGTAGGAAATAGTAGGTCGGTAACGTAAACAAAGAAAGATGCCTGTAAACAGTAAGTGTACAGAAACGCAAGGTAGCAATTCTTAAACTCGCCTGGGTCACAATTATTTGTATTGGGGATACCAATCTGGAAAATTATTCTTTATATTTAACAGCCATACTTCAACTATGTATAAAGTATCGAAATGTATTCATAGCGCTCTATGTATAAACAAAGTGTCTATTCATAGGGCACTATGTATAAACGAAGTGTCTATTCATAGCGCACTATGTATAAAGTCTCCCTACAATAAATGCTTCGCTGCTTTATTTTGGTTAGAATTTATCTTCGACCATGTGCAGTCATTTGTATTATTTCTACTTCTATCAGGTCCATTAGTGACTTCAACAAATTTTTATCAAAGTCCACCAAAAATTTTATTAGCATGTGACAACTTCAGCAAGTACTTAGATTTCTGAACCAGATCACTGTCAAGAGTATTACATCAACTTGGGGACAGAGATTTATTCACTAGTCTCTTTAAGAACATTCTGCAATGTGTTACTGTTTCTACTTCCCATCTTCCAAGTAGAGTTAGCATTAAAGACATTGAAATCAGCCTCATACACACCACTATCTAACCATGTGTGAGGCTTGCTGTGTTCAAGAAAAATGATTAAACACATTAGAGATTTCTCACAAGTTGCATTCAACTGCAGTTCAACTCTCTGGTGAAGGGGTTACGGATGCAGCTCGTAATCCCGCATACCTGCATTCGAAACACGGCGGTGAGCGATTTGGCAGCAGACCGCCATATGTTTATTTTAATGAAATGGTATGGGTGCAGGTCATTCAGAAAACAATGGCAAACTACTGAACGTAAACTTGCCCAGGAATCACAAACAGCCAAAAAATGTGGGGTTTATTGCAATGTTCTGTAAAGGATATGCAACTAACTTTCGTAAGTAGAATAAAGAGGTGTTCTATCCTAGCTACGTCTATGTGTAACTGTGTAGTTGATCTATGTGTTTGAGCTATGTATGTAGTTCTTCGCTCTCATACACAGTGCTTGATTGGCGATTCTTATAGAACAAAAGCCATGCATCAAACTTTCGACCTGATACTGTCTGTAGGTTCAGTTTTCTGTTGTCCTAACTCCACTCTCAATAAGATATGCAGATGTATATTTTCTTGACTGAAACAAAATCTTCAAGAAATAGTAACTCAAATATAAAGACTAATTTTTTTTAATGTCTTTAAATATTAGGAAAATAGAATATATGGTTATTAACAAATATAATATCAAACAGAGGCAGGAAAAATGAAACATAATTAAGGAGCCAGCACTTTTTTCTCAGGAGCTAACAGCTTTGTTTTGTTGTGTTTGTTTGTGCTAAGAAAACTGATTGGCATTTCAGGTGCCAGGTAAAAAATTTTCCAGGCGCCATCATGACCAAGCACTCTGAATTTATCTCCCCCTGTCACCAAGTCAATTTTGAAAAGGGAGACTTCATACCCAGAATAATGCTTCTGCACTATTCACAGATTTGACTGGTCATGTGAGGTCACTGAGCGTTATTCTCAATGCTGCCAATCGACAGTATCACTGCAATTTTAAAAAATGGGCACTCTTCCGAATATCGGTCCCAAATCATTTATTTTAAAAAGTATCCCTTACAGGGCCTAATTAGGTGATTATGCTAGTTGCAATATGCTGATTCAGGGGCGATATTTTATGCTTCCGCCAATTTTCGCCCATATTTATGCAAGTTTGGGCTCTCACCCCAACTCTGCTCCCCCGGCTACATAACAACATTTGGAACACCATGAGTGCTCTGATATTGGTTCTTAGCTCAACATCATCATCATCATCAAGTGCCATGTCGACTGGTGTAGGTGTTATGACTTTCCACAGATCTAGTGTTTGGTTTTCTGGATCCACTCTGCTGTTGATAATCCTCCATGCCACCGTCTCAATCCACCCAGCATCATTTCTCTTGGTCTGCCTCTTATTTGGAAATAAAATTCGCATTAAACAAAGACATCTATTGGATTCATCGATTCCGACACTCGATCACTCCGTCGCTGCCTGGTGTATTTTTGTATTGTGCAGAAACACTGGCAGTAAGTAAAAAATAAGGGCCAGAATTGCATTTACTGGAAATTTTGTTGTATAAATGACAAAAAAGATAGAAGAAAAAATATACAGAAATATTTGTAAAAATTTGAAGAAATACGAAAAGGGTGAGTGTTAAAGTGGTTTAGGCATGTAAAGACACAGCTTGTTTGTCTGCGACTGTTAAGTTCATATGGCTCTCCACAATCTTGGTTGAAAAGATAAGAGCACTTGCTCTTAAACTTCTGGTGCACTGATGGAGAGATAGGCGGTCCACCCCTACACCTGCATGAAGTTGGAATTAAGGGTGGACTTCTCATTCAGAAAGCAATGGCAAAGTTCTGAATGTAAAATTACCTAGAAAATCAACAAATCAACCTGGGGTTAATTGCAACATCCTGCAAAGGAAATGCATATTTTTAGATGGTCGTTGTATTCTGATCGGCCAACACACATACCATTGTGAAAACAACACAAAGCCATCTTCTCCCACATCAGTTGCATCAGACTTTAAACCCACCTTGCTGGGATTGTGAAGCTTAATTCACGACCCCTAAACCAGATGCACTGACACACAGTGAAATACTTCCACAATAAATGTTCACAGAAGAAAGGGAATCTGCTGTGATTTGTCATTAGTAAAGTTGTGGTGTGCAAACTGTGTCTTCAGAAAATAAACTAAGGCCATATAAAATGATGTGCAATGAGATAATGTAACTGATAACCTGCTGTCACAATATTTCTTATATATCAACAAATAAGTGTATTTGTGGTGGATTAAATACTTACCTTTCTTTAGGGATGTTTTATTACTATATTATTTATGTTGTTTTTTTTAGAAAAAAATATGTGTTAATGAGGAAAATTGGAGACGTTGGAAAATTTCAAAATCTTGGGTCATTAATTACAAAAGATGAATATCCATTGCTCTTCAAAAACTAAAACAACTTAATAAATTGTGGTGTGGGACAGATAGACCTACAAAAATTAGATTTTTAAGAGCATGCCCATTGCAACACACACCTGTAAGACCTGGATACTTACTAAACAAGCTGAACAGCGCATAAATGCCTTGGAGTATAAATGTTTAGACGAGTTCTAAGAATACATTGGATAAAGAAAAGAACAAATGCATCCATACTTCAAGATCTGAATATTAAAGAAGGTTGGCTACTAAAGATGATAAAACAAAGAAAATTGAATTATTTTGGTCACTTGGAACGTCCTGAAAGTTTGGAGAGAGCAATAATGGGGGAGGGGGGAGTATATGCCCGGGAATAGAGGAAGAGGAAGGCCAAAGAGAAGATGGGTGCAGGATATGGCAGATGGGTGTATCGGATGCGGGGCGTCTTGCTTATGACTAAGAAGTTTTCTGGAAGGTTGTTATGGGAGCGAGGTTCTGCAAAGGACATACTACTGAATGAGTGAACTTTGTTTTACATTTGTTGGAGGAGGTTTTTCCATTTTCTTGTTTCTCATGTGCATCTTGTGACGTTCAAAGGTACACTAGTTTTCATTTTTTTTCTTTTCCAGACTGCTTGAACAAGAGCAGGAGCGGCTGAAAAAGACCATAAAAGATGAAAGTTGTCGAGAAGTGGCTCGAATCAAGCTGAGGTGGAAAGTAAGAAAAGATGATCCTTTCAATGGAGGATACAATATGGACATACTTGAAAACATTTTTAGTTCTTATGGACGTATCAGTGCATTAATTGTTTCCAGCAAACGTGGCGGTAGTGCTATTTTAGAGTTTGAAGGTTCAGGTGTGGATTCAGACATTTTAGATGAGTCTGGTTTGAAAGATAATCCGTTAACAATTGTGTGGCTTTCAGGAAAGCCAGTCACCCAGACACCAGAATTTGTAGCAGGAGGTGTCACACGTGATGCTTCTGTTGAGTCTCCATGTTCTACAGACTGCAGCTTTGTTAATGAGAACTGTGCAGCATCAGGCATATTTAATGGTGTTAATAATCGTGGAAAGAGTGGTTCTGAATATACACAGAGTGCTGCTGAGAACAGCAGAGACTTTGAAAGTCTTGTCTTAATGAAGATGCGACAGGCAGAAGAGAGAAAGAAATTGATAGAACAGATGAAGAAGGAAGATGAAGACGATGAGTGATAAGATGTCTGTATATAGCTATGTTTAATGATTTGCATTCTGTTTGTTGTGTGCAGTGAGTTACTTCTGCTAACTCATCATTATGTGTCATTCTTGTAAGTATGGGTGAAAATGGAAAATATGATGATAGATATATATATGATGAAAGGTGATAGAAAATGGACTTTCAATTGAATGAATCGACAACATTTGTCGGAATGCAGGCATTCTGACTGAAGATAGGAAGCATCAGATCGCCATGTGTGTAAGAAAGCTTGTTAATCAACAATGGGTGGGCACAATTAGTCACTGTATGCTGAAGGATGTACTGTGGAGCGGATCAAAGCATATGTGGACATGTCCAGGGTGCAAGGATGATCATCTGAATGGAAAATTTCACAAATAGGTATACCCAACAGACAGTAAACAGGTTTAAGATTGCTGTACTTCAACATCAATCACCCCTTTGCCCTTGTGCGTGTAATAAATACTGCAGTAGGTGAGAGGACATTTTCTCTTCAGTTCACATAAAGTCTGGGTGATTGATCATATCTTTAAATGTAGGCATGTTCAATGATTACTGGATGCTCTTTATCTTAGCATTCTGTTGTATACATTGAATTATGCTAAAAAAAAAGGTCTTTAAACGAGTCGTGAATACATTTTGTCTATGGTTGCTGTGTCTTCACTTGTACCCATTTTATCAAAACTTATGGGGGGGGGGGGGGGGTTACAGCAGCTAAACGATCTTAGTGGTGTTTTTGAAGGATAGAATTATTGCTTTCAAATGTTGTGTAGAGTTATCTGTCTTCAAATATGCTACGAAAGACTTCACATAGGATGACATGTATGCTTGTATTTTCACTCATTTTAGTGAGGACGAAAGCTGTACCATAATTTATAAAAACACTTCCTTTTTGGGTTATGTTTTTTTCTAATAATATTTGACATTTCATGAAAATGATTATTTGGCAACTCTAATTTTCAATTTGCGTCGGGTGACCTAATTCTGTAAATTCTTTGCTTCTCGTGGTAGTAATATAATTATTATAACATACATAATCTCTCTGTTCCTCTCTGGAAGTTGCAGAAAAGACAAAATATCCTGTGGATTTGTGAAATGTTAGGACCATCACATTTTCAGGCCTGATTGCACAAAGGAATAGTTGACAAGTCTATCACTACATTTAAGCAATTGTTTATTGTTTGTTGAATACAGTATACAAAATGCTTTTTCTTTGCTCATGCTATGACCGCATTTTATTAGGTGTTGAGAAATTTGACAGTGGTAGCATTTTATAGCTTTTTTACTCTACAGGGATTCCTGAAGACAGGTTAATTCTCTTTTCCACCCCAATGCTTGTGATTGTGTATTTTTATTTTGTCAGTTTAAGTATAATTAATGTATTCACTCCATATAATATATAACTCTGCAGTATACATCTGACGAGATGCAGCAATATATGCCAGGCAACAAATTGTTTGTGGCATCTGTATGAATGTCTAGTTTTAACGAAAGTGCACCAAGCAGAAGATACAGTTTGATAACACAGATGAAGATGATGAATAATAAGATGTTTGTATATAGATATGTTTAATGAATTCCAGAATGTTCTTTCTTTGCATTCTGTTTGCTATGTGCAGTGAGTTAGTTTTGCTTACTCAGCATTATGTCATTTTTGTGAGCATGAGCGAAAACGAAAAACAATATGATAATTGAAATAGGACTTTCAGTTGAATGAATCGACATTAGTTGTCAGAATGCAGGCGTTCTGACTGAAGATTGGAAGCATCAGATCACCATGTTTGTGAGAAAGCTTATTAATCAACACTTGGTGGGCACATTTAGTCGCTGTATGCTGAAGGATTTACAGTGGAGTGGATGAGAGCATATGTGGACATGTCCAGGTGGCAAGGACGATCATCTGAACCATAAATTTCAGAAATAGTTAAACCCAACAGACAGTAAACAGGGTTTAGATTGGGAAGGTTAAACCGGTCAACAAATGCCCGCAGAAGTCGAATGTGTTGGCCTAGCGGCGTGAGAACACAGCTCTACTGTAAACAGGCACAATGCAATCGCGTCTGAAAAAACTCTCGCAGAAGAAGAAGAAGATTAGTGTACTTCAACATGTCACCCTTTTGTCCTTGTGAGCTTAATAACTGCAGTCATTAATACTGCAGTAGTTGAGAGGATATTCTCTCTTCAGTTCAAACAAAGTCTGGGTGATTGATCAGATCTTTAAATGTAGGCATGTTCAATGATTCCTGCATGCTCTTTATCTTTGCACTCTGTTTTATACAGTGAATTATGCTAGAAAAGCTCTTTATGCAAGTCATGAATACATTTTATCTATGTGGATTTAAGTTAGATGGATTTCTTGTAGCCATTTTATCAAAACGTTATTATTTTTTTTTTTTTGGGGGGGGGGGGGGTGTTGTTACAGCACTGGTTTTTGTTTAAATGGTGTTTTTGAAGGATAGAATTATTGCTTTCAAATGTGTGGAGTTAAATGTCTTAAGGTGTGCTAGGAAAGACTTCACATAGGATGACATGCATGCTTGTATTTTCACTCATTTTAGTGAGGACGAAAGCTGTACCATAATTTATAGAAACACATTAAAAATTATTTGGCTTTCTTCTGGCTTGTTTTTTCTAGTAATATTTGGCATTACATGAAAGAGATTACTTGGTAACTCTAATTTTTAGTTTGCATCGCGTGACATAGATCTGTAAATTATGTGCTTTTTATGCTAATATGATTATAATATAAATAATATCTCTGGATGTTGCAGAAAATTCAAACATCCTGTGGGTGTGTGAATTTGTAGGACCATCACATATTTAGGCCTGATTGCAGAGAGGAATAGGTGACCAGTCTTTTTCTGACCCATAGCATGCGGCGACTGCAGGCATCGAAAGTTCATCTGACAGGAATTGCAATATTGTCAGCATAACTTTCTAACCATTACACAACAGGCCCCCCATCAGACAGTTCAGCAAACAAAGAAATCATTAGTGGTTATCATGAGTTCTTAAAATGTCACCCAGACAAGAACCCTAAAGGCAGGTAGCTCTACATGGGGGAGTAGCTTGTCCCATGCCAATCTTCCTTAGCCACCTTTTATGACATGTAAGGCAGGTATAGTGTTACTATTCTTTGCTTTCCTTATGGGTCCCTGCTGGTAACTTTTGCGTGAATGGTTTGTTCTTTCATATCCATAATGTGCTCCATAATATCCAGTGCTGTAAATATCATTCAACATTGTGGTTAATATATCTACTCTGAATTCTCCCAATACAATTCTTCTATTATGATTTCATCTGGCCCAGCTGTTTTTCCTTTCTTCATATGTTTTACAGCGTCAGAGATTTCTTTTGGAATAGGTGGGCCTTCTGAGTTTCTTCTGTTAATTCTTCCCTTTCTCCATCATATAATTCTCTTATATACTCATTCCACCTCTTCATTATAGCACCTCCCACCAATAATATCTTTCCTGTCTTTGATTTCAAACAGCCTGTATGTATTCTTATCTTTCTTCTCATGAGTTCACTGATTTGTCTATGCATATTTTTTTTTATCTTTAATGGAATTTAATTCAATTTTTTATTTTTGCACTGCTCGTTTAACCAACTTTCTTTTGCCTTCACACATTTATCTCTTATTTCTTTATTTATCTTAGCAGATTCTTGTTTGTCATTTTTACTCTGCTTTAGTACATCAGCATTAAGATTTCTTCATCATAGTTTGATGAATGGAGTTCTTGTGTGGGCTGTATAAATAAATAAATGCACTGGCCCACCATTGAAACACATTTTGGGAAGGGGCGCACTCACTGGCTTTGAACTCAAGCATAGTCCATACACGTGCTACTACTTCTAGAGCACTGGGATGATTGTTGTGTGTGGATTAGCTTTCCCTATTACCAGTGTCCCTTGCCATTGCGTGAACCCACTCCATCTTCAGAGGTGATGATACAAATGTCTACACAAGTATGGAGATCCTGTAATAGTCTCTTATGTTGATTACTGGTTATCTCATAAGACATGTATTATTGCCTTGTTTATTGAAACACCCTCAGAATATACCATTTCACAATCAAGTCTCCGAGTACAACTATTCACTCATCAATTCAATGAACTGTATTCAATCGATCATGTGCCATGCCGGAAAGCGTGGGCGGTCATGACTCGCCATTTCACTCGATCACCAGAATCGTGGATCAGCTCAGTGTTCCTGTCTCGTCCATGCCATGTGGCCAGGCCATCCAGGTATTTACTTCTCAGCCTTCCTCTTGGTCCATGATGGTCCTTCAATCTTTCCAGTTGTCACCAAGTTCTCCAATTTATTTCTTCTCATAACATGTTCAAACAATTTTGACTATCTACGTCTAATTTCTCTAATCAATTTACGATTTTCATTTGTCTCCTGTAGAACTTGGTCATTGGTTTTTCTATCTGTCCATGATATTCTTTGCATTCTCCTCAGAAACCACATTTCTGCAGCCATCAGATGTTTTTCAGCTTGACTGCTCATTGTCCAAGTTTCACATCCATACAAAGAACCGGTTATATGTAGCAACTCAACACTTTTTCTCATTTCAATTGACATCTTTTTATTGGTCAGTATGTTTTTCATCTTGCTAAAGGCTACTTTCGCCATGGTGATTCTTGTTCTAATCTTTTCAGGGCATCTCCCATCAGATGTTTTGACTGTTCCGAGATAATTGTACCAATTTACTTGTTGTAGAATATTCACTCATCATACCTGTATAAATAATACACAAACTAACCCAGTATTGATAATTATAAATGTAATTACTTGCATTCACAGTTTCCAGATTTATGTCCACAAATGAGATTTGAAAACTAGAACCAAAGACATCTCAGGAAAGATGGACGGAACACAGACAAAGAATACATATAAGATCCCATCTCTTTACATAAGCCAATTCACATTGGGGGAACAATAGGCTGTGTGTTCGTGCGTTTGTGTTATGGAACTCTCAATGTGGTTTGTTTCTGAAGATCAGTTATTTAGTATTTGTGTGATATAACTGTTTGTGTGACATTATTGGGATACTACTGATGTAAACCGTCAATTAACATCTAGAGCAGATTGGGAGGGATATTTCTCTGAGAAAGCCTTCAGTCTCCCATCTCTGTTTCACATCGGATCCTGATCACCCCACTCTGAAATAAGTGAGCTTATATGTATAATATCTCCCACCCCCCTACCTGAGCAATATCGACAACATAATATTGGAGCCATAATATATGAGATATTATATAGCTATTGGAAACATCAATAAGATTGGACATAAATTATATCTTATGTTCAAAGCTCATCAATAAATCTTGTCATTTAAGATAAATAAAGCTTTATTAGTATGCATAAAAATAAATGGCTAGGCAGTTAATACAGGGATAACAAAGATATAGCGACACCAGTGAAGAAACACAGATTTGTTAAAAGTGTTCACTGTAACCATTTCAAAAAACAATTTTGACATGTTAGAAAATATCACGGAATAAACAGCGTGACAGTGATTGTATCTAAGAGAATACAATAATTGGAAAATCGGTGAAAATTACAGATAGCTGAGGCCAGTAAAATTAAGTGAAAAATCATTTTACATGCTTTAAATTGAACTGGGCAAATGTTGCTAGATCCATTCAATGTGGTCAGTATTACACAGGCCGTTGAGGACCTATGACAATTTATAAAAATTCCAAGGCCTAACTGCTTCTGCTCAAGCTAAAGACATGAATCAATATTTATGATAAAGTTATGTTAGTAGCATATTCTTTCCAGGACGTTGCAGTCAACACCAGCATTTTTTGCTGTTGTGATCTCTTGGCAAGTTTACATTCAGTAGTTTGCCATTGCTTTCTGAATGACCGGCACCCATACCATTTTGTATAAAACCAACATAAGACGGTCTGCTGCCAATTGCCCACAACTGTGTTTTGAGCGCGGGTATGCAGGATTATGAACTGCGTCAATTATCCCTTAGTCACGGAGCCGACATTTATTATTAACCAAGATTAAATTAAGGTGGTCAGCCTACTGACTACATCCTTATCACTAAGAATAGGATCCTTACAGCAGTTTCTAGATACACCTGAGGGCATGCAAAATTCGTGACTATTTGACATCACATTTGGCAGTTTTCCCATTATTTTTTTAAAAACTAAACAGACAACTTAAAATTGTTGTGTTACGTTCTTCCACAGGGAAACACTGTCTCAATTCTGTCAACATAAATGATTAGCATAAGTTAGTTTTAATTTCCTCACAACTTGATCAAAACCTATTCTGCAAAGACACCACTCTCTCCTGCCATACTTAAAAAAACATAACACAATAAACAAAACTGCAACTAAACCTGAGCTATGCCCTATTGTTTCACAAACCCATGTCATACTATCATCATCACCATCAGAACAATGTAGTATACAAACAACTAATTTATGTACATCTTTATTTTGTTTGTTAAATCCTGATCCCCATAAATTGCTAGAAAACTAATGTCCCTCAAAAACACAGTCAGCAAACAAGAATTGTCTGAAGAATAATTTTATACCTAGGTTTGGCCAAAGCTAATCAGATACTCTGATCTTCTCTAACAAAAGAACCTGCACTCAACAACCTGGTCCACCAGACACAACTTGGTTGGATATGATACTTCATGCATCCGAAGCTGATGATTCACATGGTAGTCATGTGTTTGAATGTCCATCTTGGCACATCTTTTACAAATTGACCAGGGCTCCCAGGCTGACTCTGACTGGAATGAGTACCAGGGAATTCCTAGGAAGTAAAGGCGGTCAGCATGATGCTGAGCACACACCCATCAAATGTGGATACACACGCCCATCACATGTGGATTAGTTTAAAAAAAGGGGGAGTGAGGAGGAATATCACCATATACTCAAATTTCCTCAAAGCATGTTAGTTTTTTTTAACCTTTGTCAAGCTTTTGTGAACAACTGACCTGGTTAACATGTGAGTTCTGAGCCATACACTGTTATTCATATTAATTGATGCAATTGTCATGTCATCATCATGAGACAAGCCCAAACATGTGTATTTTGGTGACTGTGGTCCACAATGTCACTGTTAAAGAACATGTGTATTTTGGTGGCTGTGATCCACAATGGAATTCTAAAAGAACGTGTATTTTGATGACTGTGGTTCACAATGTCACTCTTAAAGAACATTTGTAATTTGGTGACTTTTGTTCTCATTATAAAGCAAACTTTCTTAGTTCACTATTCAACAGTGAAGTGGATGGGTGTGTATGTTAGTCATCACACACCCCTCTGCTCTGACCACAATGCCCACAAGTTTATTGTTATGTACACTTGAAGTGGTGAATATTTCTGATGCCTCCTCCAAACTGCAATAAGTTACTGTCATTAGAGAGACCAACCCAGGATGTCACTGTCATTACAGAGGCCAACCCAGGATGTCACGGTCATTAGAGAGACCAACCCACGATGTCACTGTCATTAGAGAGACCAACCCATGATGTCACTGTCATTATAGCAGGATGTCACTGTCATTGGATAGACCAACCCAGGATGTCACTGTCATTGGAGAGACCAACCCAGGATGTCACTGTCACTGGATAGACCAACCCAGGATGTCACTGTCATTGGAGAGACCAACCCAGGATGTCACTGTCATTGGATAGACCAATCCAGGATGTCACTGTCATTAGAGAGACCAATCCAGGAATTAAGAAATCAATTGCAAACCACAAGAAGTTTTTGTGAACATGATGAAGATGTGACTTACATAAGAGAGAAATAGATTGATAGGGCATGTGAAGAAGGAAGATGAAGATTATAGATGGTATTTCAATATACAAATAAAGGTCCTGGGGGTGTTTACCAGAAACTTTGAGAGTCTAGTCTTCATGAAGATTCGACAGACAGAAGAGATGATATTACAATATACTCTTAAGAGTGTTGGAGAGTTTGCTGTAAACTATGAATGTCTAAAACAATGGGAATTAGTGAATTCAAACACAAATAGTTGGCCATTGCATTAGTGACACTACCACATGGTCAGTGACTATAAAAAACATCATCACTCATGTTCACTGACTGAAACAAATATGGGTCTATTACAATCATTGCTAAGAAACACCACTATACAGTCAGTTAGGATTATTAAAACAACAGCACTATATAGTTAGTCATCACTATAAATGTGGTCCATTAAGCCACTATAAATTGCCACTAAATGTATCAATCACAAAAAATATCACCATTACATTGTCATTGCTGAAGGCATTGCCACTGGTAAGCCAGCCAATCACTACTAAATAGATCACCATTATGTGGTTAGTTAGTGAACACAGCCACTAAATAATTAATGATAATCATGTCTACAAACATAATTGTCTACGTTGACACAACAGAGTTCTTGAATCAAACTTAAGTTGCTATCACAAAGTATTGTGACTGTTAGTATGAAAACAGTGATGCTGTTAATATTCTTTCTATGGTCATACCAACTCTGTTGAGTAAACAACAGCCTGTTTTAGGATCACAAGTGTAACATTAACTGACCAATGCATGTGAGGCGAGTTCAAGCGGTATATAATATTCATTTATGTTCACACACTCAACAGCTGACAATGTCTGCATGCAACAGCATGTTGGTGATTTCTGATTGTCATTTGTGTGTGTACTTACTGAAACAATTCCTTAAACCTGAAGAGCTAACTCAGATATAAATTAGGTTTAACAGAAAATATATATACATTCTACAGAGTTTATGTCCCTCGTTAAGTTGTTGGAATATTTCAATATTGTGTCCATTTCAGCAGCGATATCTGCGACTCTGGCTCTGTTTATTTTACTTCTTTCTACTACTCGTAATGTTTACAGCTTTACTGCAGTTACACTAATTTCATTTCTCTTCGTCACCCCTTTCCCTGAATTGTACTTTTTGTTGCACGAATTGCTATTTATTGCTTTTGTCAGTTTACAGTTCACTTTTAATTACGGCCGTTCGGTTTCAGTGCAGTCTTTTTTACAGTTGGTTTTTGAAGTTCTATCGGTGTATGATTATTGTCTGCCTGTTGATGAAGACTGGTCACAATGTCCGTTTTGTCATTTGGGATTGTGTTCTAGTATACCAGTTCTATGTCTCATGTTTATTGATTGTACTTTTCTAAAGAAAACGTCGTTAGCATGTTTAACCCAGATCCTTCGATCAAACCTTTAAATCTACAGTCTCATCTTACTCACACAGCAAATTGTTTACCATACGTTTCTGTGTATCAAAATCAATCAGGATGGTTTACAGATGCCTCAAATGCTCCAAAAAGTAATCAACGTATAAAACAATATACTCCCCAAAACTAATCTCCCTACAAATAAATGAAATAGATTAAATGATATTGCAACAAGTCCTGTTTCCAATTGTCAACACTAGTGACGTCAAAACATTTTTCTAGTATTCATGTTCACATTTAGGTACATATGCAAAAAGAAGAACTATTTCAAATTACTACTTCTACACTAAATAAATAATACTAAAAACATGACGATTAGAAACATCTGATCAGTTCTCTCTGTGTCCACACATAACGCTATTTTTGAAGGAAAATGCTAATCCAGTGTCCTCTACACTGTATTCAACTGCTATTTTATAATCATATGCCACCACATGATCTACAAGCCTTATCTTTTATAAGGCATAGCCACATTACTTTATGTTATACAACAATACTTTTATAAGGCATGGCCACATTACTACGTGTTTTATAACGCTATCTTAATCAAGTATTGCCATGTTACTGAATAATCTACAACAATACCTTTATAAGGCAAATCCACATTACTACGTATTCTACAACACTATCTTAATCAGGCATAGCCACACTACTGTAGAATCTACAACAATACCTGTGTAAGGTATAAGGCATTGCCACGTGACTGTATAATCTACAGCAATACCTTTATAAGGCATAGCCACATTACTACATGTTCTACAATGCTATCTTTTATCAGGCATGATCCAAAATGTCTGATCTGTCTTTTATTAAATACAAAGGGTTCCAAATGTTGCTGTATGTAGCCGAGGCGCGGTGTTGGGGTGAGCGCCCAACATTGCTTAAATACCTCAATGGCTCGTGAATACATAACCTATGCAGCAAAAGTCCAACTCCTGGCCTTCACGCGGCGGACCTGTTTAAACTAACAGGAGAAGAGGCGACAGCGAATCTCTGGCGCCGGAAAATAACCAGTATGCTCTAGATGTGTATGCACGTACATGCATGGGCAGACAGGTGTGTGCGCGTGTACACATCTACACTCGAGTGAGACCACAGTCTGCTCTAGCAAAGAAAGGTGCTGAAGTCGGAGGCAACCAGCCAAGAGGCGCACCACAGAAATCAGGATGCCACGCAATCACGCAAAATGGAATATGTCGACTACTGCTAATCGTTATGGTGCTCGCCCTGCTTTGGACCCCCAGGCAGGTGCAGTGCCGGGCCCTATGTCTCGAAAGGGTCCAACCCCAACTACTGGAGGTCCTTCTCAGATGTCCTGTGGAGCCAGGGGACATGAGAATAGGATGACTGGCCTTACCAAACGAAGACTTAAAATAATGCACTGGAATGCGGAGGGAGTCAGCAACAAAAAAATAGAATTAGAAAAAATCTTGGACCAAGAAAAAGTAAGCATATGTTGCTTGCAAGAAACTCACCTCAATGAAAATATAGCCTTCAAAATCAGAGGCTACCAGTGTTACCGATCTGACCGAAAGGACAGGCGAAAAGGTGGGATACTGACCCTTGTAAGAAATAACATCATGGCTTCCCAAATCAAAGTCTACATGGAAGGGGCTGAGTATCAGACACTTAAACTTAAGACAGGTAATACAGATCTACATCTGATCAATTACTACTGTCCAAGTGACCGCCCACAGGCACTGGACACACTACCACTAAAAGAAAAAATGATTGTGTGTGGCGATTTCAACAGCCACTCGCAGAGCTGGGGCTATGATCACATGGACCAGAGAGGAGAGAGACTGGAAGACTGGCAGGATGAGAATAGATTCATGTTGATTAACAAGCCGTCCGACCCACATACTTTCTACTCGAGATCATGGCACTCTACAACTACACCTGACCTGGTTTTTCATTCACCAGACATGGAGTGGAACATTACACGAATTGTTGGGAAACAACTTGGTGGCAGTGACCATCGGCCAGTCTTTCTAACCGTAGAAAATGAGCTTGTAAGTGAAAGCAGCACCCTCTCGAGGTGGAACTACAAGAAAGCAGACTGGGCAATGTACAAGCATCGCACCAGCATATTGGTTAGAAACCTGAACACTGAGAAAGACATAAATAAAGTAGTTGAAGAGTTTGAGAAATGCATACTACAGGCAGCGCGAGAAACAGTACCAAGAGGAGCCCGTAAACAATATAAACCCTACTGGAGTAGTGAACTGGAACAGTTGCATAATGATGTTGAAGTGTGTAGAAAGCAAGCAGAGGCCACACCCAGCCAAGAGCACCACAATAAATTCCAGCATGCAAAAGCCAAATTTCAAAGGGCCAAGCTGCAGGCTAGACGGAAAAGCTGGCAGGAGAAAACGGAGTCTCTGAACTTTGAAAGAGACACAAGGAAATTGTGGAAGCTAATAAAACAGCTTAATGACGAGGGCACAGGGAGAAACTCAAAAATTGCGCTACATAAAGATGGAAAAATCTTAACAAGAAAGCAAGCAGCTGACCATTTTGCGGACTCATTCGCACAAGATAGCAATATCAAAATTAGTCCAGAGAAACAACAAGAGATTCGAGAGAAACGACAACATACAGGACAGAAGGAAATAGTACATGAGGTTCTGGAGGCACCCATCACAATCAGCGAACTGGAGCTAGCCATATCAAAACTGAAAATGAGAAAGTCACCAGGAGCTGATGGTATCTCCAATGAAATGATCAGGAACCTAGGAACAGAGGCCAAAACAAAGCTGTTGCAGATCTTCAATAACAGCTGGACCTTAGGCAGTGTTCCACAAGCCTGGAGAGAAGCAATCATGATACCCCTCCTAAACTCAGGGAAAGATGGTTCCATTGCCTCTAGCTACAGACCAATTAGCCTCACCAGCTGTCTCTGCAAAACACTGGAGCGCATCATCAATCACAGACTGCAGTGGTACATTGAAAGTAAAAACATCCTTGTGCCACAGCAGGCTGGCTTTAGGCAGTGCTACTCTACGGAAGATCAGACAACCTACCTCTCTCAAGAAATTGAGGATGCATTCTGTCGTGGAATGCCGCCTTAACATCCCAGAATATTTTTCTCGGTCTCCAAATTTGAGAGGCCAAATTGAGAAAAAATGAATTAATCACGCTACTCCAAAATTATCTAGTCGTGAGGTAAGATTATTCACAAAAAAACCTCTAGCCATGACGTAAGCTTGCAGATGGCAAGTAAAATGGCAACTAGATAATTAGTATACACCTTGGGAAACTGCTGACCCAGACATGCTGAATCAACAATGAACTGGGCCATGGACTGTGTAATTAAAACCGACCAGGCATGACACCTGATAAGCAGGGGTAGAAAATCGCCCAGGTGTGAACAACATTGACCCAGGGAAAGATAATAGCCCCAGGGCTGTAAACTAAGCCCCGCCCACTCTGACTGGCAGACTCAGGGGGGTGTGAACCAGGTCTGATAAGACAATTAACACTGAGCCTGTGGACTTGGGACCAGACAGAGAGGAGCAAGGTGTGATGGCCAATTGCAGTGATAATTGCAATTAACGCAAGGGGGAGATAAAGGAAGAATTGATGACTTGAATTCCTGGGAGATAAGGGTCTACTGCTAGGCTAGGTATAAAAACCCCTGCTAGACTTTTCCCCTTTAGATTAAGTCTGACTTCAGAACAGGTAGGAACTATCTCAATGTTCTGTAGTCATATGCATGATTATTATGTTAGATTTCACTACAAAAGTTATTTCTTAGTTACTTATTTTCAGTCTATATCTGATCTAGGTTATTGCAAGAACTATCATTGTCATAGGTTACTTGAGTGTTCTTTCTAAGTTCTGTGTTCAATATCATTGTGCTTCAGTGTTACTCTTCTGAGAAGTAGAAACTTATGGAAGGCAGGTCTTGTCTAGATATACTTGAGGTGTCGTAGCAGATGCTTGCCATCTCTTTCTAAACTAGACTAGTCTCCTTTTTGGTGTGTGCATTTGTTGTACAGAATATAGTCAACTGACTATTTATTTAATTCTTACAACAGCAGTAACTAAGTGGTAACTTCAATTAAGACTTGTTGTATATCTCATTTTGTAGCTATACAATATTAGTACTCATTAATAATGCCTGATGCTATTATGTTGAGTATCATTAGATGTCCATCTTGAAGTAATATAATGTTTACGGATATGTTGGATGTATGTATGTGTAATTTCATAAACTAACTAGTGCATTATGCTATGATGTTAAAGTATCATAATATGTCTAGTTTAATCAATATGTTTATGTGTATTGGATGTTTGATATATTGATTTGTCATATGCAAACTTACCAATATGAAGTGTTATGCTATTGTCTGCGCATTGGCACATTGGCCAATGATTGTGTTGGAAGCAGAGGTGTAATGGTACAGACATTACCCACAATTGGTAGTATAGGGTATATGGTGCTAAACTTTCTCAGTGTATTGTGGGCGTGCGTCCACGGTAATGCATGGAAACCTGGCACAGCTACTGGTCACGGCTTGCAAGCCCGGATGATCAGGCATTGTTATAATACCCTTACCGACCCTGTGAGCTGCTAAACTAACATTGGACGGAGCGGCTGTACGACACAGAATTTCTGTATTAGCGACATGGACATGGGGCGGCAGAAATGTAATCATTACAGGCGTGTGAGACAATTGAAAAGCCCGTCCCAGACTAAGACAGTAGGAGGGAGAAGGAGGATGGTGAACACAGTAGAGCTGGAAGATAAACTTGGCCAGACTGGTCCTTGTATATGTTTGTGTTATGATATGTTTTAATTAGGATTGCGCTGATGTAGAACTGATATAACACATTCTTGACTTTCTTTCAAGCTCTCACAAGGAGCACCTATGTTATAGATCTCAAGAACGAGTTATGACTAGGGAGAGCCAGGACTGGCAGTCGTCAGAATACCGGCAAGCTGTTCTCTTTTTTGAGTCTACTGGAGAGTGGGGATCTGGACCACAGTTCCAGATAGATGAAGTAACAAGTAAAGTTACGTAATGTTTCTCATCACAATATGTTATATGATTTTATCATCCTCATATTGACAATCATCCGATGTCTATTGTTATGATTAGCAAATAAATGTTGTAGTATTGTAACTCATAGTTCTGTCATTATATTTTTTTTCCAATTGTGCATACGTGTTGTGTGTGTACATTGGTGGGGGTTCACTTACACACCAAGGAAAGGAGCAGTCAGGGAGAAAAACCTGTACTAGGATAGTTGTCCTTAAACTTTAATTCAGACTTAAAAATCTATCCTAGCTAACCTTCTCTTCCTATTCCTTGGCGAATATTCAGCACAGTTCATTTCAATTTTGTAACGAGCCACTTAGAGCTGTACGTTGGATATTCATGGGCCTAATCTATAGTTCAGCCATATAGATTTTGTCCCTAGTCAGTTTCTGACTATTTGGGGTTGCTCGCCAGTGAATAATACATTCATCTAGCCGGTGGGGCACCCCGACTTCTGACACATTCCAAGAGAAGAAGCTGGTGCTTGCGGCATGGATAGATCTGAAGAAAGCCTTTGACAAAGTCTGGAAAGAAGGTCTGATGAAGAAACTGAGAAACTGCAAAGTCAATGGAAGAATGTACAAATGGGTGAAAGCATACTTGCACAACAGAAGAGCCCGAGTACAGATAGACGGACTCAAGAGCAAGAAAGTACTACTGCGTCACGGTGTCCCCCAGGGCGGAGTCTTGTCCCCCACACTTTTTCTAATCTTCATCAATGATCTTGTTGCTCACCTACCGCATGGAATTAAAGCGGCAATGTACGCCGATGACCTGGTTCTATGGAGCACAAATGAATATGCATCAGTGGCCACCAGATTGCTACAAAGAGCTGTAGATACATTTGCTGCATGGGCAAATAGATGGTGTGTCAGCATAAACACTGACAAGTGCAGCACCACCCTATTTACCCTCTCTCCAAAACAAAAGGCAGGGATCATCCAGATAAATGGAACACCCCTAAGAGAAGATAAAGAACCAACATACCTTGGAGTAACATTTGATGGCAAGCTGACATGGAGAAAGCACATCAACAAAGCAGTAGCAAAAGCCAGAAGGAAAATAGCCATCCTGAGAAAGCTAAGTGGAACCACATGGGGAGCCAGTACGAAAATACTTAGCAAAGTTTACCAACAGAGCATACGACCACACCTGGAATATGGGTCAACTGCGTGGTGTTCAGCATCAAAAACCACACTACAAGAGCTGGACAAGGTGCAAAATCAAGCACTTAGAGTCACCACAGGAGGGATGAGATCAACCCCTATAGTGGAAATGGAGAAGATGGGGAGGACACAGGCACTGAGTGAGCGCAGAGATACGAAAACGCTAATACAAGCAGAAAAGTTCCTCAGCTTGCCAGGCCACCCTATGAAGAACAGATTTGAAAAACTAGCTATGGGGCGGTTGAAAAGAAGTAGTTTTATCCACCAGGCCAAACGACTCTGCAGAGAAACCACTGATCTGCCCACAGTTGGTATCCCCCTAACAACTATTCCAGAGCGAACTCCATGGAAAGATGAGCATAGACTATCGTTACAAATCCAGACAAAAGTGAGAGGAATATTTGACAAGGAAGAACAGAACAGTGTGCAGCGCAGAACAGCCACTCTCAGCTTCCTTGATGAAGAATACCCACAGGATCTCTGGATCCGAGTCTACACAGATGGGTCAGCACAAAATGCTGTTCGAAATGGAGGAGCGGGAGTGTACATAGAATACCCAAATAATACTAGGGACACAGCCAGAGTACCGACAGGAAAGTACTGCCATAACTATGATGCCGAAATTGAGGCAATCAAGATAGCAACAGAGAAATTACTAAATAACAGCAATGGTACACAACCTGTGGTGCTACTAACAGATGCAAAATCAGTACTCGAGGCGCTCCTCTCTGGGAAATTGCCAGTACTAAGGACACTACTTTCTGAACTTAGCAGTCAGCATAAAGTCACCATACAGTGGATACCATCCCACTGTGGAGTACCCGGAAACGACAGAGCTGATCAATTGGCTAAGGAAGGAGCCAAAGAAGAACAGCCTGATGTGCCCGTTACATACCACCAAAAGAAAAGAATGATCAAATCAGTCAGAAAGCCACCAAAACCTGCTCAAGATGACTACCACGTTATGGACAGACCAGAACAAGTCATTATTCTGCGCCTCAGAACAGGACACAATAGATTACGCAACCACATGTATACAAAATTCAAGATTGGTGAAACAGCCATGTGCACATGTGGATTGGCGTCGCAGACAGCAGAGCACATACTCCAAGACTGCCCAAAATATAACATATCTAGGCAAACCTTCTGGCCTAGAGAGACGACAGTGGAAGATAAACTCTATGGACCACTGTGTGAACTGAAAAAAACAGTTCAATTCATGCAAGAGACGACATTGCAGATATAGACATATTTCAAGCGAACGAAAGAAGAAGAAGAATTAAATACAAACACTGTTACATAACCTGAGTGCATTTTAAGGTATTTATTATCATTTGTAGAACAATGTTCACGACAAAAAGAGAGATCAACGCGGAAGTTGATCTATTTCTTAATGCCAGACAACATAACAGAAGAGAAGAAAACACAGGTGGATATACGCTGTAGACCAGAATGATCAATTTACAGTCACACATCCAAAGATGGTTTAAAACCAGCCACACCCAGTTCTTGCATGGTCTAATTTAGCTGTTAACGATGCCATCACTGCACTGTGTATTTGTTTTCACAGCCATATCTATTTAGTCCACATCCCAGAATATATCTCTGTATGCATGTGAGTATGCATGTATGTAGGAGGGGTGCTAGTTTGTGGCAAAAGTGTCATTTACTATTAGTTTGGGCAACATTCTGAATTTATAAAGGAATTAAAATCATCATTATACTAATACACATCACACTATATGGCACAGTTCCAGTAAATAATATGGAAACAACTGTCCAACAAATCTTTGT
This sequence comes from Cepaea nemoralis, assembly GCA_014155875.1. Classification (NCBI taxonomy): domain Eukaryota; kingdom Metazoa; phylum Mollusca; class Gastropoda; order Stylommatophora; family Helicidae; genus Cepaea; species Cepaea nemoralis. The sequence goes on from JACEFZ010022917.1 coordinate 69,983, forward strand.
CTTCTCTTTAGGTGTGGAATGATGACAAAACAGCCTTCCTCCACCCCACCATGATGCGTTGTGGAACAATCGCTGTTCACTTGAATCTATCATAAGATGCCTCAATCCTATTTTCATCTTAGTGCCCAAAACTCCTCAACAACCTCACTTGGAATTCAGGACATCCCCGGGAAGGTTAACCCGGTCAACAAATGCCCGCAGAAGTCGGATGTGTCGGCCTAACGGCGCAGGAACGCAGCTCTGCTGTAAACAGGCACAACGCAATCACGTCCGAAAAAAAACTCCGGATGAACGAAGAAGAAGAAATTCAGGACATGAGAGCTCAGGTGCCAACCACAATAGGTTCGTTCCAGTTCATACATATTATAATAATGGTAGCACCTACCTGGGATCCACGGTGACGCAGTGGCTAGCCCACCATGCTGGACTGGTAATCATATGTTCGAATCCCCCTCGTAACGGGTATGTAGAATAATGCTCTGTACTCTCAAGTTGACCCAGGCTAAAACATGTACCAGGTAATGTTCCAGGTAAATGTGATGGTTTGATAAAGACCATATCGCCCATCAAGTGCTGATTGTTTAAACAATATAGAGTTAGCACCATATACCAAAATGTGCATCATGGCGTGGCAAGAAGTCTTTAATATTGTTACTTTACCATGTTTCAATGTGTGCAAAAGAGTACGCTAATTGTTACACATCTACTTGGATTTTCATCCCAAACCATTCTCAGTTGTTAATAAACAAATATATGTGAATATGGGGGGAAAGAGTTGCAAAAGAAAAGAAATATAACAATAATTCTCAAAAATGTATTTGTAGGTTTAAAAACAAACAAAAAATAAAATACAACATACTGATTCCCCCCTATTGGCAACGTAGACAGGCAATGTGGACAAAGTTATCACGGAAATCAACTGGTAAGAAAGCTGGGGAGATGGTTTCTCCAACATGTTACCCGTGATCCAAAACTAAAGTGAATTAACAAGCGCTGGCTGCAAATCCTGACAGGACCTTCAGAACTTTAGTTAGCTCCAAATCCAATCAGAGCTTAAGAAACTCACTAGCTCTAAAACATGAGAAAAGCTTCAGATCTCTCTACCTGCGGCTCCAAATTCTAGTTGGTCTTAATGAACTCTTGCTAGCTCCAAATCCTGACAGGAGTTGTAGCCTATGGACTGCAACTTTGCTGAATAACAACAAACACAAATGTCACGTCATGGCATGTAAGTACACGCAAACACGCTGAAATGGTTTGCTTTCTGTTTTCGCTAAAACATGGCAAGTCTTCAAGTTAACATTACATGGTTAAATAAAACATTTCTAGATAAGAGTTAATATTACAACAAGGCTGTAGTAAAGGTGGCTTATAAATATACATACACAAGTTCCAATAAACATCTATAATTTGTTGGTTTAAAATGCTTGGACCATGATAACAACATTTGAGCTTAGCACACATTATGCACATAAAGATATGCAAGGTGAACTTACCGGCACATGTTTAAAGTGAATGGACCCATATAACCGTCATGAGAGACATTCAAATCAAGTGTGAGACCAGTGATTTCCGATTCAGAACTTTCTTTAAAGCATTCAAATCAATCCCATAAACCAATTGCAGATTGTACTGGTATGAAGAATCAAACATTCGCTATAGATGGCTAACACGGTATTCTGAGATGCAAGATTAACTTGACGGTGACAATTTCCTCGTCAATAATACTATAGATATTCTATTGTTTTATAGTATTTGAAAGTTACCTACATAGTGCCCTATCTTTGCAATATACAACTGTTGATTGCGCACACATGTCCAATTGTGAAGTCGACAACAAACCGGACCGACAACAACCTAATAATACTGGTTAAAAACCAAGTCTCGCGAAGCCAAATGAATACATTCCCCCAGGATCCACCGAAATAATTTTTTTTTAAAGGGGGTGGGGGAATAGATCCACCTGTGCCCAAACTGTAATGACTCGGAACGACACATGGACTTCGACTTCAGTCTCACGTCTGGGTTGGCTGTGTATCTGTGGTAAAAGCTTCACCACGCAACGGGGGGAAATTGGTTGTTTTCATTTAGTTGTGTGTCATGTTTGTGGCTAACTTACTTTTTGTTTGGCACTGAATTAGTTAACTTTTAGTTGTTCATAGATAGTCTTCATTATATCTGTCTTATTATTGGCGAGTGCTATAGTCTTCAGTATATCTGTCTTATTCTTGGCGAGTGCTATAGTCTTCAGTATATCTGTCTTATTCTTGGCGAGTGCTATAGTCTTCATTATATGTCTTATTCTTGGCGAGTGCTCCAAACGTTGGCGCCTTTGAAGCCTAACAACGCTACAAGCCCTGGCTATAGAGCGAGAAGAAAACCGGGGATCAGATGGATGGAAGCTATCAAGGATATGGTATACAAACATCCTAACAACCCAAGGGAAACATCTGGTTCAAGATCAAGAACTTTCAATCGCATCTAAGCATAACAGCAAATGTGGACAATCCATTCAATCCCGTTAGCGGGTCCTTTGCAGAGCGTTACTCTCATCTCCTTTGGAGTCCTGATAGCAGGATCAGAAACCAGACTGACTACATTTTGATTAGCAGAAGATTTAGAAACGCACTAACAGTAGCAAAAACAGTTCCCAGTGCTGATTGTTATAGTGATCACAGACTACTTACAGGAACATTGAGGATAAAGCTGAAGAAAGTCAAGTATATAACAGGAAACACTAAATATGATTTGTGTACGTTGAGTAATGACAAGGAAATACAAAACAAATTCAACATAGAAGTACAGAACAGATTTCATATATTGTCTGATCTAGAGATATTATTCCAGAATCTGAATGATCAATGGGAAATGTTAAAGAACTCAATCAGTTTGGCTGCAGAAACAAATATTCCAAAATTAAAGAAGGTGGGTCGTAAGAAATGGATGACTGAAACAATTTTACACCTAATGGAAACAAGAAGACTCAACAAAAATAATCCTGCCAAATATGAAGAAATTGACAGACAAGTCAGAATATTATGTAGGAAGGCAAAAGAATCATGGCTTGAGGAAAAGTGCTTAGAAATTGAAAAACAACACAACAGTCAAAATACCAAATTAGTGCACAAAAGAATTCAGGAACTTACTAATAAAAGAACAAGTACATCAACAGGCTGTCTAAAAACTAAAGATGGCAAAATCATAATAGAAAAAGATCAGATTCTACATGTATGGACAGATTATGTGAAAAACCTGTATAATGATAACAGAGAGGAACAGTATGATATTAGATTTAATAATGAAGGACCACCAATTTTAAAGATGGAGGTTCAAAATGTTCTTAAGCATATGAAAGCTGGCAAGGCCCCCGGTGCAGATAACATCACAACAGAAATGATTAAAGCTTTAGAAGAATTTGGACTAGAGCAAGTCACCAGACTGCTGAACACATTATATGATACTGGAGATATACCTTCTGAATTATGTAATTCTGTATTTATTGCAATCCCAAAGAAATCAGGAACCTTGGAATGTGATCAACATAGAACAATTAGTATAATGAGTCACATCACAAAGATTTTGTTACGAATTATCATGCAAAGAGTGAGGAAGAAAATACAACCTGAAATAGGGGAAGAACAATGTGGGTTTGTAGAAGGAAAGGGTACAGTAAATGCTGTGTATATGCTGCGAACAGTTATTGAACGTGCTATAGAAGTAAACAAGGATATACATCTTTGCTTTATTGACTACACAAAGGCTTTTGATAGAGTTAGACATGTCAACATGGTGGATATGCTTGCAGATCTACAAATTGATGAGAAAGACATTAGACTTATAAAAAACATATATTGGAAACAACAATCTGCCATAAGGATTGATAATGAAGTGGGACAATATCAACCTATTAAGAGAGGTGTTAGGCAGGGATGTGTAATGTCTCCAGATCTTTTTTCCCTATACAGTGAAAATATTTTCAGAAATGTAGAAGATATAAATGGAATCAGCATTGGAGGAAGAAACATCAATAACATTAGATATGCAGATGATACAGTATTGATTGCAGACAATGCACAGGATCTGCAACAATTAGTAGACGCGGTTGTTGTACACAGTGAGCAGCTGGGGTTGGAATTAAATTGTAAGAAGACACAGGTTATGGTCGTCACTAGGAAGAACGAAGTACCACAATGTAATATACAAGTAAATGGGAATATTCTTCAACAAGTGAATCGATACAATTATCTCGGAACAGTCATAACATCTGATGGGAGATGCCTTGAAGAGATTAGAACAAGAATCGCCATGGCGAAAGTAGCCTTTAGCAAGATGAAAAACATTCTGACCAATAAAAAGATGTCAATTGAAACGAGAAAAAGAGTGTTGAGGGGATACATAGAGCCTGTTCTTTTGTATGGATGTGAAACTTGGACAATGTGCAGTCAAGCTGAAAAACATTTGATGGCTACAGAAATGTGGTTTCTGAGGAAAATGCAAAGAGTACCATGGACAGATAGAAAAACCAATGACCAAGTACTACAGGAGACAAATGAAAATCGTTGAATGATTAGAGAAATTAGACGAAGACAGTCAAATTTTTTTGGACATGTTATGAGAATAAATGGACTGGAGAACTTATTGACAACTGGCAAGATCGAGGGGAACAGACCAAGAGGAAGACCGAGAGGAAAATACCTGGATGGCTTGGCCACGTGGCATGGACGGGACAGGAACACTGAGCTGATCCACGACTCTGGTGATCGCGTGAAATGGCGAGTCATGATCGCCCACGCTTTCCGACATGGCACATAATTGATTGACTCTCATTTCTGCCCATTGAAAGATGTTCCAGTATTTTGCCAGTGTTCTTACCTCGTGGATGTCACATGTATCCTCAGTGTCTATCTTCATGCACCAAAACACTCTCCACGTTCGCCATAACAAATTATAGTCAGTTAAGTTTAGTTATTTTAGTTTAGTTAAATTAGTTTAGTTTAGCTGGTGTGTTTTGTTTAGTTAGTTAGCTTCTTTTATTTAGTTGGTCAGTTTAGGTTTGCCTAGATGTCGCATTTGAGAGTCTTGGAGTATGTGATCAGCTGTCTACCGTTCCAGTACACATGGCTGATGTGCCAATCTTACATTGTGTATACATGAGAGAAGAATAACGATTTGTTCTGGTCTCTACATAATGTGTTATCGTGATGTGCTGAAGATGACATCATATTCAATTCCAGCATTTTGTTGTTGTTGACTCTTTGTCGACCAGTACACAGAAGAAGAATAAACGGCAAATTACACCATTAAAGACCTCCTACTTGTGGACGATCAAGCACCAATAGCAAAATCAGAAGCAGAATTACAAGACCACATTAATAGTCTAAACGAAGTGTTTGGACAAATGGCACCAATACAAAAGAACAAACGTGTGTCAATAGGTAACTAAGAAAGCACTCTACAACACAATCTTCCTACCAACTCTATGCTACCAATGCCAAACCTGGACAATGACAGAAACAGAGACAAGAAAAATCACAACAGAAATGAGATTCTTGAGACGAATATTAAATGTATCAAGAAGAGAAATAATCAAAAATGAAGAAATCAGGTCTAAAGTGGGAGTTATAGCAGCGCTGCATTTTATTAGAAGGCAGCAAGTCATTTGGTTTGGCCATGTAACTAGGCTGTAAATAACAGTATGCCACAACAAGCAATGATGTACAGACCAGATGAAAGCAGAGGAATGGGCCGACCACGTAAACGATGGACAGAGTGAATAGCAGGGTCCATAGGAATGTCGATACAAGAAGCCCATAAACGGGCACTCTCCCGCTGTTTATAATTCACCTAGACACCGCAATTCACAAGAGGAACAACATGAGATGAGATGAGATGATACTCTTGATTTCTTGGTAAGTTTACTTTCTTAACAACCGGCACACATACCATTGAATGGACTAGCAGCGCAAGGCGTTTCCGAATCGCCCGCAGCTGTTTCGAACGCGGTATGCGGGATTGTGAATTGCGTTCGTAACCCCTTCCCAACAGCGCCGGCTGTTAACCGATTCAGTTAGTTATTTGCATGTCCTTTACAGGACGTAGCATTTGTTGGCTGTTTGTGATATCTTGGCAAGTTTACGTTCAGTGGTTTGTCATTGTTTTCTGAATGACCGGCACTCTTACCATTTTCATTAAAAAAAACCAACGCAAAGTGGTCTGCTGCCAATTCGCCCGCAGTTGTGTTTCGAACGCGGTGTGCGGGATTACGAACTGCGCCCGTAACCTCTAAGCCACAGTGCCGGCGCCTGATTCAGCCCCGAAGGATATTCGTCAGTTGTGATCTTCCATTTAGACACAAGGACGGTATCTCACCATAGGGTCACCGTGTTAGTTGTTTTGTTCTGTGGGACCTTCCGCAATTTAAATGTTCAGTGAATGTTCATTTGATTGTGTATCATATTTGGTCCAAACTTAATTTTTGTTTGCAACTGAATCAATAAACTAACGTAAGGAAGGTTCCAAGACCGGCTACTCTCGTCGCCACAGACAGGAGCTCTTATTAAACGAAGGTTTATTTATATACTGTTTTGCTCAGACTTCAAACTTTAGGAACGTTTTAGAGATCTTGGTCGCCTAGCCGCATCGTACCGAAAATATGGCTAAAGATATATTTAAAAAAGATATCTACTCTATTCTGGATGTTGCAGAAGATGCAACAGATAATGAAATCATCAGTGGTTATCGTAAAAAGGCTTTAACATGTCACCCAGACAAGAACCCCGATAACCCAAAGGCAGCCGAGTTGTTTCACGAACTATCCAAAGCTTTTGAAATTCTCACCAACGTAGCTACCAGAGCAGCTTACGATCAGACGAGAAAGGCCAAGAAAGCAGCAGAAGAAAGGAACAAAGTGCTTGACTCCAGACGAAAGAAGTTTAAAGAAGATTTGGAAAGAGCATTTCAAGGACAGAGACAGAAGTCAGGGGCAGCAGAAAAGAAACTTCTTCAGCAAGAAATAGAGAGACTGAGACAAGAAAGTTCAATGTAAGTTTACATTTAATTATGGAAGTGTCTATACCGAGATATCTCTTGCTATTTTTAGTAGCATGTTTTATGACAGTCTTGTGAAATATGTTCTGTATCTTTATTATTCTGGTATTATAAACGTTGGTGAGAAGATAAAAACTGATACATGTGACAACTGGAAAGATTTACGGACAGAGAGATAGATGAAGAGAGTGAGAGAAGATTCTTGAAAGTCTTGTGTCATGGCACGGAAGGAAGTCAACACACAAACTGATCCAATGCCGTCAGAGATCGCAAGTTGTGAAGAAGCATGATCGCCCATGCAAGTAAGTCACTGGATGATGATGATGAAACACTAGTGGGACATCAATAAACACCAGCTTACACAAAAGCAACAGCTTCTAGGAACTAGGAAGTGAATTGTCCTGGCAAACTGCCATGTTTAATTGTTCTACAGAATCTTGCCAATAGTTCTTTTCTGAGGCATGTTTATTGTTTGAAATCCTTTAGTTTGGTATTTGGGGAGCGGCTGGCCGAGTGGCTAGAATGCCGGACTCTCATTCGGGAGACCCAGGTTCAATCCCTCGGTAAGGTGTGGGATTTTTTTCTGTCGGGGGCAAAAAGAAAATCCTAACCTGCACAGTTCGTGGCGAGTGCACTAGCCAGGCCGCCCTAATTCCTCAGGCTCAAAGACCCCTCTGCCATACACCGCAAGGTACTATATTGGCAGTAAATGACAGTTTAAATGACAGTTGAATGCAACTTGTAAGAAATATCTAATGTGTTTAATCACTTGTCTTGAACACAGCAAGCTGAGTGGTTTCGAGATATGGTGTCCACCTCAAGTGCTGGAGGTCCTGGGTTCAAGCCCCAGTGAGGGCCGGGATTTTTTCACATGGACTTCTAGTAAAAAATTTCCCCTGGTCTCTGAGTAGTGAGCTCGGATGCCTGTGTGTATTGTTGCACACGTAAAAACATCCCTTGGCAGTTGGAAATCAAGAAAGAGTAGCCTAACAGCGCTTCCTGGGAAAGATTGCGAGTTAAAAAATCTACCCAAAATGTTTCAGGATCCTCGCCAGGTGCTACGGAGTTCGTACACTGAGCTGAGATTCTATGGACTCAGGCTTGAGTTAGGAGTAGAACTGAGCACTTATGGGTTATACTCATGTGCCGTGATGTTGATCTGTCGACTAAACAAACTAAACAAACAGCAAGCCTCATACATGGTTAGACAGTGGTGTGCATGAGGCTGATTTCAATGTCTTTAAGATTCACTCTACTTGGAAGACATACATTCTTGTAAAAACACATTGCAAAGTATTCTTTAAGAGACTAATGAATAAATCTCCGTCCCCAAGTTGTTGTAATACTCTTGACAATGATCTGGTTCAGAAGTCCAAGCACATGCAGATGTTGTCACATTCTAATAAAATGTGTTGGTGTCAACCTGGACTTTGGTGATACTTGATTCAAAATTAGTTGAAGTCACTAATACTAGACTGATAGAATTAACACAAATGATTGCACATGGTCGAAGATAAATTCTAACCGAAATGAAGATAAACATGTAAATCTGGTTTGACCAGTAATCATTCGGGCATATTTTCAACTTGCATAATAAGTAGAATAGAGAGGTGTTCAAACCTCTAGCTCTGTCAGCATCTATGTGTAGCTCTGTGTAGATGCTCTATGTGTTTGATCTATGTAGTGCATCATACACACTACACAGCGCTTGTTTAGCAATTCATATAGAACAAACGCCATGCATCAACACGACCCTGATACTGCCCTGTATGTTCTGTTTTCTGATGTTCCAACTCCATTCTCAATCAGATATGCAGATTAATATTTTGCTGACTGAAACAGCATCGTCAAGAAAAAGTATCTCAATTTTAAAGATTAGTCAATGAACATGTCTTTAAATATAAGAAAAATAGAAACTATGGTTATCAACAAAGACAGTACCAAGCAGAGGTAGAAAAAATTAAGCATAATTCAGGAATCAGTACCTTTTTGTCAGGAACTAGCAACTGTCTTTTATTTTTTTGGTGCAAACATGGGCTACCAAACTTGGTTGAACATCAAGAATACAATTCAATCTACCGCAGAAGAATGTCTAGGTGTGTTAACCATGCATAGAAAGAACAGATGGTTCAATCAAAAATGTGAAGAAGCAGTCATTAGGAAAAAGAATGCCAGACATTTATGGTTAAATGACATCAACAACATCCTAAAGGAAGAGCAATATAGAAATGAATGTAAAGAGGCTACAGAAATAGTCCGACAGCAGAAGCGAGAATATATGAGTAATATAATCAAAGATATGGAAACTAATCACCAGAAAAATGAATCCAGAAAGTTTTTTAAAGAACTGAAGTCAATGAAACGAGGGCACCAACATAACACATATGGTTTAAAAGAAAAAAATGGGAATATGGTAAATACCAATGAGGAAATGTGCAACACATGGTAAGAATATTTTGTTGAATTACTAAATTGTGAAGCTCCAAGTAACACTTTCCCACAGGAGGAGGTTCTAACGTGCGAACCACAAATTGAAGAACCTGCATTTGAAGAACTCCTATATGTAATCACACGACTTAAAAACAATAAGGCAACAGGGGCTGGTGGAATTGCTGCTGAATTTATTAAGGCAGGTGGCCATGCATTAAATCTAAAGCTATACGAACTAATAATAAAAATCTGGAGGACAGAAGAATTACCCCATGACTGGAAAGAGTCATTATTGATACCTATCTTTAAGGAAGGAGACAAGATCCAATGTGAAAACTATAGAGGAATATCACTACTGTCCACAAGCTCTAACATACTATCCGCAGTATTACTAAATAGACTAAAACCATATTCAGAAGACATATTAGGTGACCACCAGGTGGGTTTCAGACAAAACAGATCAACAATAGATCAGATATTTATCTTACGACAAATAGCCGAGAAAAATTGGGAATATAAAAGAGATCTCCATAACATTTTTGTGGATTTTAAAAAACCTTATGATAGTGTCCATAGGAATAGTCTATGGAATGCCATGCAGGAATTTGGAATACCAAGGAAGTTAATCAACATGACCAGACTATGCATGGAAAATACTTATAATATAGTAACATATAAAGGCAGGAAATCAGACCCTTTCCAAATAACATCTGGCTTGAAACAAGGTGATGCACTATCCACTACTTTTAAATCTGGCTCTAGAAAAAGTTGTAAGGAAGATAAAGGAGGAATGTGATATTGGAGGAACATCCAGACTGCTTGGTTATGTAGATGATATATATATTATAGGGGAAAATGAACAAAAGACATTGGAAATATTAACTCACTTAAAGGAAAAAGCCCAACAGATGGGGCTGGTTATCAACCAAGATAAGACAGAATATATGGTAATTTCAAGAGAAGGAATGGCTAAAAACTCTGGTCACATAGAAGTAGACAATATGACCATTAAAAGAACGGAAACATGCAAATACCTGGGTACAATCTTCAACTGCTCCAACATCATAAGGGAAGAAATACAAACTAGAATCAATTCTGGAAATAAGATATACTATGCACTACAACATCTACTAAAATCAAATGCGCTATCTCGTAACACCAAAATCATCATTGGCACCTTGCCGTCTTGACAGACGATAGTTTGTGCTTTAAAAAGGCATAATAACTTTTAACTATGGCGGTAGCGAGTGTGACTGATAAGGCCAATTTGCGCTGTAAATGTCCGTTCACAGTGGGTGCATGTGAACACGTGGTCATTTCCACCATCATGCACCATCTTACGTCTCAAACGCTTGGTGTGTGACTTTTCTGCAATAATTTTCTCCTTTGACTTTATTCCATTTCTGATATTTGCCCTCCATGCAATACGTTCAGCGGCGACTTACTCCCAATGTGCATTATCAATGCCTGTATCAATCATGTCCCGCTTACACACATCTTTGTATCGTAGTAGAGGCCGACCCTGAGATCTCTTACCCATCTGTAATTCACCAAAAAAGATATCCTTTGGTATTCTTCTTCTTCGTTCATCCGGAGTTTTTTTTTCGGATGTGATTGCGTTGTGCCTGTTTACAGCAGAGCTGCGTTCTTGCGCCGTTAGGCAGACACATCCGACTTCTGCGGGCATTTGTTGACCGGGTTAACCTTCCCGGGGGTTTCTTAGGACGTTTGACTCTCACTGTTGTGGTGTTATCCCCCATCCCAGCTGGTCCATATAGAACAGCCAAAGATCCTGGTCAGCCCTCAAGGGAAGGCAGGGGCAGACCATGGGCATTCCCCGCCATCCAAGGAGGCTTCCATACTTGCAGAGCCGATACATAGCGCTCTGGTACTGGGCTCACCCAAGGAATCGTCACGTCCTGCACATGGCTGCTTAGCCTCACTTCCGTATATTGGGCCTTCCGTTCACCATAGGCTGTTCTTCCGGAAACCAGAAGTATGCAGTCTGCAGTTGACATCCACACAGTGAGCTTTCGATTCGGACTTTCCATGTAATGGATTTGCTAGCCAAGCAATATTCCATTTCGTGCCACTAGGACACTTTTCCACCTTTTATGAAGCCCACACAGTGGGCTTTTGATTCAGACTTTCCACGTAATGGATTTGCTATCCAAGCAATATTCCATTTCGTGCCACTAGGACACTTTTCCACCTTTTATGAAGCCCACACAATGGGCTTTTGATTTTGACTTTCCACGTAATGGATTTGCTATCCAAGCAATATTCCATTTCATGCCTCTGGGTCTTCATGCACCTTTAAATGTCAACCTGTATATAGTTAAAGTAATCTGCGGTCAACTTTAGCTTGTTGATATCTCCATAGAGCTTGTCCTCAAATGAAGCAGGTGTGGGCCAAAATATCTTTCTCTGTTCTGCATACGTTGGGCAATCCTGCAGCAAATGTTTTGCTGTCATTTTTCCAGTTCTACAATTACATTCATCAGTATCTCCTATCTTTAGTTTATTGAACAAGTGGTATTTCAGCCTGTTATGTCCTGTGCGGAGTCTGAAGATTGCTACTTGTTCTCTTCGGTCGAGTTTGTAATATGCATCATCCTTCTGATGGCCTGGATGCTCTGATTCCCATTTGGTTCTATAAGTGCTTTTTATCAACCTCTTTGCCTCATTATAGGTTATGTCTATGTCAGGCTGTGGTAGTCGTCCGCCCTCTTTTGCCAGTCTGTCAGCCTCTTCGTTTCCAGGTATACTGCAATGTGATGGGATCCACTGTATTACAACTTTTTTGGATTTCTGGCATAGACCATGGAGTGCTGCTCTTAGGTCAGTTAGTTCTGTGCTGTTATTGCTCTTCAGTATTGAGACAGCTGACTTTGCATCTGTGAAGATAGCTATTTGCTTCTCTTTATTTTCCTCCATCAGGAGCATTTCTGCTGCAGTTTTCAGAGCCTCTACCTCCGCTTTGAAGTTACTTGAAAATTGTCCAGTTGCCATTGAATGTGTTTTTTTCGCTCCATTTTTTAAATTTAGGAGAATTCCTCCTCCTCCATTCTCTATTGAATTTTTGGCTGATCCATCTGTATATGCATGGGTCCAATTCCTGCTTGGGTAATGTTCTTTTATGTAGTTTAGGGTTATTTCTCTTCTTTCGGTTTCATGCTGAGTGTTCTTTTTCTCAATACCAGGAATGTTTTCTATCATCTCAGGCAGTTGCTGCTGTCTCCAAGCTGGGAACTTGTGTGCATTGTGTATGGGCTTGACTGTTGATATGTTAAGAATAGGATCTGACCTAATCCTTCGTTTTGCAGTTTCTACAAAGTTGCTACGCTTCAGTCTTCCCTTTCCAAAACCATTAAATCTGTTGTACATAGGGTGGTCTGTCAATCTTCTAAATTTTTCTGCTTGTTGCTGGGCTCTGCTATCTCTTCTATCCTGCATTGGTTGTAAACAAGTGATCTTTTCTAATTCATTAATAGGCGTTGTCTTCAGGCTTCCAGTTATGATTCGCATTCCTTGATTTTGGACTCTACTTATTTTGTTAAAGTTTGACTTAGCTGCTGTTGCCCAAGCTGCAATGCCATATTCCAGTACTGGCCTCACCCGTCCAGTATATAACTTCTTGAGAACTTTCTCATCTGCTCCCCATGTTGTACCAGCAAGCTTTTTCATGATTGCCATTCTTTGCCTTGCTCTTGTTCGATTTTTCTCAACCTGTGTCTTCCATGTCAGGCGACGATCAAAGGTGACTCCTAGATAGTTTGGATTTTCTTCATGGCACAATATTTTTCCATTCAATACCAGCTTAGGTTGCTGAGTTTTAGTTGAGAGGGAGAACACTGTGCATGTTGTTTTCTCCTCACTTATCTTCACTAGCCATGATTTTGACCAGTCCTCTAGCGCTAATAGGGCTTGCTGTATTCTGCTGTTCTTCTTCTTCTTCTTCAGCATTCCGAGCCATTGAGGTTCTTTGCTGCAAATACAATCTGTCTCCATTCGTCTCTCTGGTGGACCTTCTCTTGCCAGTCGTTGATTCCAAGTGCTTGTAGGTCTGTATGTATATTATCTCTCCACCGCCTTCTTGGTCTACCTCGGGGTCTACGGTCATTTATTTCCTGAGTGTAAGCGAGTTTTGTTTCCCTATTATCTTCCATTCTTTCTATATGCCCCAGCCATTGTAGTCTATTAGCCTTCATGATACCAGTGATTAGCGGGGACTTAAACAAATCATAAATGTCTTTGTTACTTCTTCTTTTCCACTCTCCACTTTGTGTATCCCTAATGGGTCCAAAGATGCGTCTTAAAATTTTGTTCTCAAAGGTTTGTAACAAGGCTTCGTCTCCTTTCGTTGTACTCCAGGTTTCAGAGCCATACAGTATTCTGCTGTTAGCTGTACTAATATATTCTTCAGATGTCCATATGGCTAGGTCATCTGCAAAGGATGATGTGTGTACTCTGGCTGGAAAATTTTCCGTGATGTCGTTTATATATGCTAGGAATAATGTTGGTGAAAGAACTCCTCCTTGGGGGACACCTTGCTCCAACAGCATCATTTTGCTGGTTTGTCCTTGTACTTTTGTCCTGGCAGTTCTGTTCTCAAGGTAGTGGCTGATCCATTTGTACATTTTCCCGCAAACATGCATCTTTTGCAGTTTTACTTTCAGTCCTTCCTTCCATACTTTATCAAATGCTTTTTCTAAATCTATCCAGACTGCTAGTGTGTGCTTTTTCTCTTGGAAGGCATCCTCTATTTCTTGAGCTATATAGGTTATTTGATCTTCAGTAGATCTGTACTTTCTGAATCCTGCTTGGTGAGATGTTAAGAGTTGGTTTTCTTCCAGATGCCATGTTAGCCTGCCATTGATAATGCGTTCCATTAATTTTCCTACACAGCTAAATAGACTGATAGGTCGATAGCCATTTGGTTCTTCCAGGTCTTTTCCTTTCTTTGGGACTGGTATTAGTATAGCTTCCTTCCATGCCTGTGGGACTATTCCCCTCTTCCAGCTGTAATTTAGGACTGCTAGTAGTTTCTTTTTTGCCTTAGTGCCTAGTCCTATTAGCATTTCATTTGTGATTCCATCCTTTCCTGGTGATGTCTTCTTTTTTAGGGTATTCATTGCCTGTTCCATTTCTTCCATTGTTAGATTTGCCATCATATATTCTGCTGCTGTCTCTGTATATGTATGATGTATCTGTTTATCTTTGATTGCTTTCTTCTGTTCGGCTGTAATATCAATGTGGTTTGCACTGGCATAGTGTTCCATTAGTGCATTTGCAGCCTTTTTTCCTGTAAGCAAGGCATTTCCTTGTTTAATTGTTATTTGTTTGTTTCTAGGTCCTTCATTGTTCATGGCTTTCACTAGTTTCCATAGTTTGTTTCCATCACTGTCAAAATTCAGGTTTTCTGTTTTTTTCCTCCAACAATCTCTTGTTGTTTGATTTACTGTTCTTTTATATTTTGCTGAGATGGCTTTGAGAGAGATGTTCGCTTCAGTTGTTTGTTCTCTCTCTGCGGTCTTCCTAGCATCTTCAACTTTGTCCTCCAAAAATTGTAGTTCTTCAGTCCAGTATGGTTTGTAATTTTTCCTTGCTCCTCTTGGAATAGACTCAGTGGCCGCCTGTATTATTGCTCTGTTTAGACTTTCCACCATTTGCTTCATGTTGCCATATCGTGTATTTACGTTTTCACAATATTTGTCAGTTAGTATGGCAAATCTGTCCCAATCTGCTCGTTTGTAATTCCAACGGGGCAAAGGCTTTTGCTCCTGTGGAACATACTCCATATTTATTACAAGCTTGATTGGTCTGTGGTCACTACCTGCTAATTGGTCCAGCACATGGCGATCGATTTTGTGGAGGATGTCTCCTGTGCAGAAAGCTAAGTCTGGAGTAGAAGTGGTAATCCATCTTCTGGAGTAGAAGCTCGGTGTGTCATCCGCTTTGTTAAGTAGATGGAGATTTGAGTCTATTTCCCAGTCCTCCACTTCATCTCCTCTTTTGTCAGTATCTGGGTATCCCCATCTTTCTGAACGGCTATTAAAGTCTCCGACAACAATGCAATTTGTGTCAGTTATTTCCATGTTTGAGAGTGTAAGATCCTTATCTGCCGGGCTATATAGATTGTAAATTCTTATTTTCACGTCCCTTTATCATTATATCAACACCTATAATTTCCGTTTGGTTGTCAGAGATCACAGATACTTCGCTGCAAGGTATTGTATTTCGTGTAAGTATTACAACTCCTCCTTTGTGTCCTTCGCGGTCGAAACGTGTGGCCTGATATCCCTCGACTGAAAATGTGCGATTGGCGTTGAGGTGTGTCTCTTGAATGCATGCCACATCTATTCTATCTTTATGAAGACGCTGTGTTAGGGAGGCTTTCTTGTTATAAACTCCTTCTGCATTCCATTGTAGTATGTTGAGTGTCCGGGGTGTTTGGTCAATAGCTCTTAACCTACTCCTCTGTGCCTTGACTCCACAGCACAGGGGAAGGTGACCACCAGTAGTCATGGGTGGACCCCCTCGAGGCAGGGGGCCCGGCACTATCACCGCCTGATGGGACTTCACGGGATTAGCACCATAACGATTAATTTTCATCTGTGGCATCATGAAATGATAAAGTTACGTTGCACTTCTTTGTCAAGCCTGTGGCTCAGTACATCCGATTTCGACAAGCATTTGTTCGGGATGCTTTCCCTAGCCTTTGACTGTCCCCAGTCTACCTACAAGGCAGCAGGTTTGTGCGTCACTTCGTCTGGTCCCTCTCCCTTGACCTGTCCGACATGGGTGACCCTACCAGTAGCTGTGCTACCGTCGGCATAGCTCTTGGGGTCATTGGAACGCTCAAGCCCCTCTACCTCGTCAAGGTGGACGCACGGCAGAGGGGCTTTGGTATTCTACCATCATCCATCCTCCTAAGATGTCCTATCCATCTAAGTCTACGAAGACTAAGCATGGAATAAACTGTCACACAACCTGATTCTTTCCAATACTTCAGTATTTGTGATTTTGTCTTGCCACTTAATACCAAGAATTCTTCGCAGACACCGCATATGAAAGCTGTTTAAGTTGTTCTCTTGGTAGGAGTAAGTTGTCCAGGTTTCACTGCCATAGAGAAGAGTACTAAGGACACAGGCTTGATACACAAGGACTTTTGTTTTGGCAGTAAGCTTCCTGTTCTCCCAGACTCTTTTTCTTAACCTGTTCATTGTTGTTGCTGCCTTACCAATCCGGATGTTGATTTCCTGATCTAGGGATAATTTGCTATTTGATCCTAGATATGTAAAATGGTCTACTATCTCTAGTTCGGCGTCGTCAATAAAGATTGATGGTACCCCATGTGCACCTTGTGACATAATCTGTGTCTTCTTTTTGCTAATTGTTAAACCAAATTCAGAACAAGCATTGGAGAATGCAGATAGTAGACATTGCAATTCTTCCTCAGAGTGGGTCGTAACTGCAGCATCATCTGCAAAAAGCAACTCTCTGATCAGTACCCTCCTAATTTTGGTCTTAGCCTTCAATCTCTGAGCATTGTAGAGGCCGCCATCTGAGCGTGAGTGAATGTATATACCACCATCCTGATCATGAAATGCATATTTCAGTAGAAGTGAAAAGTATATTCCAAAGAGGGTGGGAGCTAGTACACAACCTTGCTTAACTCCACTCTTGATTTCAAATTCTTCAGAAGTTGCACCATCAAACTTGATTATACCCTTCATGCCTGTGTGGAACGATTCCACAATGGACAGAAGAGTTGGTGGGCAGCCAATCTTCTTTAGTGCCTTGAACAGACCCTCACGACTGACCAAATCAAATGCCTTTGTGAGGTCGATGAAGGCAATAAACAGTGGTTGATTCTGTTCACGGCATTTTTCTTGCATTTGTCGCAATGAGAATATCATATCAGTGGTAGACCGGTTCTGTCGAAAGCCACACTGTGATTCGGGGTAGACTTGATCTCCTAGGACTTGAAGTCTGCGCGGAACAATTCTGGCAAATACTTTTCCAACAATACACAGAAGTGAGATACCCCTATAGTTGTTGCAGTCGCTCCGATCGCCCTTGTTCTTGTACAGTGTTATGATGCTCGAATCTTTGAAATCCTGTGGGACTTGTCCTTCACGCCAGCATAGCTCTATTAGCTGGTGGATCTGTATAGTGAGTGTGTCTTGCCCACTCCTGATAACCTCTATTGGAATTCCATCCTTACCTGGAGCCTTGCCAGATGCAAGTTCATTTATAGCACACTTAACTTCTGTTATGGTGGGAAGTGTGTCCAGGTGGTCAAGAGTTGGCAGAGCCTCTATGGCGTTGAGGGCATCATCCGCTAGCTTGGTCTCACTTGAGTACAGCTCTAAATAGTGCTCTACCCATCTGTCCATCTGCTGTTTCTTATCAGTGATGATTTCTCCAGTCAAGGTTTTCAATGGTGCACTTCTTTTGATCACTGGACCGCAGGCTTTCTTTATTCCTTCATACATGCTTCTTATGTCTCCCTTATCACTTGCGATTTGAATGGACTCACATAACTTGATCCAATAATCATTTGCACACTGCCTGGCAGCCTTTTGCACATCCTTCCTAGCTTGCCTAAGCTCACTCAGAGTGTTACGCGTTGGTCTTTCCTTGTTTCTTAAGAGAGCTTTCTTCTTCTTATCAATCAAGGGCTGCAGAGTCTCGCTGTTGGCCGCAAACCAGTCCTGCCTCTTATGATCCACAGTGCCGTAAACCCCTACGGCAGTTTTATAAAGAGTTTCCTTAATTTGACCCCACTTTTCATTTACTGTACAATTTTCTGGTGTATCAGTGAAAGCGTCTTCAAGTTGCTGTTGAAACTGAAAGCACTTTTCAGGATCATGAGTGTTAATAATATTAATCCTGAGGCTAGATTTGTGTTTAGCTGTGTAGATTCTCTTTGGTCTCAGTCTAACCCTTGCAACAACCAAAGAATGATCCGTATCACAGTCAGCACTGTGGTAACTACGAGTCAATGATATATGGTTCAGATGTTGTCTCCGTGTGATGATGAAGTCCAGCTGGTGCCAATGGCCGGATCTTGGATGTTTCCATGTGACCTTATGCATCTCTTTTGTTTTAAAAAAGGAGTTTGTAATACATAGGTCATTACTGGTGCAATGCTCCAGCAGCCTTTGCCCATTTTCATTCATGCGACCGATGTTGTATTTTCCAAGGCACACTGGCCATGAACTCGAGTCCTTGCCCACACGAGCATTGAAATCACCGAGCATATAAATGTAGTCAGATTTTGGAACTGCCTTGATCACGGAGTCTAACTCCTCATAGAACGAATCCTTCACATCATCAGAGGAATCGAGTGTCGGTGCATATGCAGTAATAATGGTGGCAAACCCACAAGAGGTTGCCAAGCGCAGGGATAATAGTCTTTCATTTCCTCCTGCTGGAATTTCAATCATTCCCAGTAGCGAATTCTTCACTGCAAAGCCCACACCATGTTGCCTTTTTTCTGCCTGCCCTCTACCCTTCCAGAAAAAGGTGTAGTTGTTTTCCCTGAGTGACCCTTCCTCAGCAAGGCGAGTCTCCTGCAGGCCAGCAATATCAATGTTTAGACAATTGAGTTCGGCATCAATCACAGCCGTTTTTCTCACATCGTCAATATTGGTCAAGTCAGTGGAAAATCCTGGACACATGGTTCTCACGTTCCAGGTTGCAAGCCGTAGCTTGAGGTTTCTATTTTTATTTTTGTTTGTACCTGGTGCATTGGTTTTACAGCCTGCGATTCAGATTTTGTCCTAGCCCCAAGCACCCATTGAAGCAGGCAGGCTGTGGCGGATCAGCACCCAATTGGCTGGGGGCTGCCCAGCTTGAGGCGGGCGGTAGCTGATCAGTGACACCTATAGGTGTCTCCCACCGTCAGAGGCAACGCGTGGCGCCCATGTCTACGCCAACTGACAAGGACTTATAACCCGTAACAGTTGCCTCTCGCTTTGATTCCGAGACCAGTTAAGACCAGGGATGGAGTTATTGCCACCAAAATCACAATATACAAAACACCAATCAGACCAGTTGTTCTGTATGGCTTTAAAACCTGGAGTACAACGAAAGGAGACGAAGCCTTGTTACAAACCTTTGAGAACAAAGTTTTAAGATGCATCTTTGGACCCATTAGGGATACACAAAGTGGAGAGTGGAAAAGAAGAAGTAACAAAGACATTTATGATCTGTTTAAGTCCCCGCTAATCACTGGTATCATGAAGCTAATAGACTACAATGGCTGGGGCATATAGAAAGAATGGAAGACAATAGGGAAACAAAACTCGCTTACACTCAGGAAATAAATGACTGTAGACACCGAGATAGACCAAGAAGATGGTGGAGAGATAATATATATACAGACCTACAAGCACTTGGAATCAATGACTGGCAAGAGAAGGTCAACCAGAGAGACGAATGGAGACGGATTGTATCTGCAGCAAAGAACCTCAATGGCTCGGAACGCTGAAGAACAAGAAGAAGAAGAAGAAACACGGGCTAAGATTTATTGAAATTTCAGGCGCTAGGTAAAAATTTCTTGGCACCATCGTGATCGGGCACTCTGGATTTTTCTACCCCCAGTACCAGATTAGTTTTGAAAATTACAATGATGGAAAGACAATTGAACAAGTCAATTATTCTTAACTAGAACAGTTAATAACAGATGATGGCAGAAATAAGACGGAGAATAGGAATAAAGTAATATTCAACAAGCGCCTCACACCTTAATATGAAGAGCAATCAGTATACTATCTATTTTTTTGTATTGTGCAGTAACACCGACAATAAGCAAAAAATGAGGGCCAGGACAGGGTCGCCACTTTTCTGTGACAGAAAACATGTAGAAACGGAACAGACATCTAGA
Source organism: Cepaea nemoralis (assembly GCA_014155875.1). Taxonomy (NCBI): domain Eukaryota; kingdom Metazoa; phylum Mollusca; class Gastropoda; order Stylommatophora; family Helicidae; genus Cepaea; species Cepaea nemoralis. Next base: position 90,357 of record JACEFZ010022917.1, read on the forward strand.
AATATCTAGATTGTATGGGTTAAACATCTAGAAAAACATCCAGATGGAAAAAGTAAAAAGTTACATGGTTATCGATTTGACTTACCCTATAGAATCATGTCCTCATCTTCACTGATGTCTGTCTCACAAGATCCACAGGATAAACTTAGCTTGGATGATGAATTTGAACTTCAGATTCAAAATGACTCTGGCATGCTTTAGCTATTTCAATTTCTTGTAATACACGATCAGGGAGCTAATCAGTAGAACAGCATTTTCCTACTCTCATCAGGACAAATGTTATTGTCAAGATAGCATTTCAGAGGTCAAGTTTTATCCTATTTCTTAGTTTAGATTTTATATAATTAATAGCACTGAAAACTCTTTCTACATCAGCATTTGAATGGGGTAGTATCATGGCAGACATTGCACATTCAAAGAGCTTACAGAATGGATTGTTTCTTGGGACATCTTTAAATTGTCTTACTGCATTCGAAAAAGCTTCAGTTTGTTTTGTTTGTCCAGTCAACCAAATTTAGTTTAGTTAACTGATATTCTCTTCTGCCACACTCTTATCAGTAGCCCCTAAAAATTTCATAACTTGACAGTATTTAGGTATGCCCTTTACTAGCTGAAGTATGTTGTTAACAGAAAAGAGTGAAATATTTTTCAATACATCTAAATTTTCAGAAAGTCTCTGCTTCAATTACTTGAATAATGAGACAGGAAAATCTTGACAGCGCTTTCTTAAGTTGTTCTCTTCATTTTCTGTTAACAGTCCTTTTGCTTTTAAACCATAAATATTTTATTCAATTTGGTATCTCAGGTATGGCTTAGGAGCCAAATAGCTAGCTCTCTGTAGTGCAAGTCAACAAATCAGCTTTAGAAGTTGGCAATAAAAGTCTTTTACCAATTGAGTATTTATTAACTTTTTGCACTTCACTTAGAATGGGTTGTAAAAAGGGAAGGTATGCCAAATTTTTTTCATCACTGTACATTCCATATAATATTTCTGCTGTGTTGCACTTTTAACTTTGTCTTGTTATTTCGATGAATTCTAAATTCCTTGGTAAACATTCTGATGAGGCTTGTAATCCGAAGCTCAGCTGCGACCGATTTGTGCAGCAGACCATGTTGTGTTGTGTTATAATGTGCTGGTATGGGAGCCGGTCGTTCAGAAAGCAATGGCAAACAACTGAACGTAACACTTGCCTAGTACATCAACAGCAGCTGAAAAATTCTGGTGTTGGCTGCAACGTCCCGTAAGAGATATGCAACAACTTTTTTAACCAGTCTCTGTGGCTAAGGGCTTGCGAATGCGGTTTGTGAGCCTGTATACCCGGGTTCGAAACACAGTGTTGCTGGGGTTTTTATTCGAGAAAGGTATAGGAGCTGGTCGTTCAGAAAGCAATGGCAAACTACTGAACATAAAATTTGCCCAGGAATCACGAACAGCGAAAATGCTGGGGTTGACTGCTACGTCCTGTGGAGGACATGCAACTTAATTTGAATTTTTTGTTATAATGCTAGCTGCAAGTAATGACATGCACATTTTATGAGGATTAAAGATCTTCCTTCAATTTGGCATAAACACCATGGTTGATACCAACCATTACCTAGGCATTATCTGTATCGATTGCAGCCAAATTCTTAAAGTCTAAATTTTTACTGAGCAAAAGTTTCTTCAATGCCTGAACTATACTTTCTGCATCACACTTTTCCAAGTGAGCTAGTCCAAGAAATGTAGAAACTACTTTATCTTTGCTGTTGCTATAATATATATCACATACTCCAAACACTTTCAGAACAGAAATGTCATTGAATGCGTCTAATAATAAACTATATTTATTTGCAGATATTTCACTGATAAAATCTTCTTCAAAGTGAGAAAACAAAGTACTTATTATAATATTTGTACACTTGCTGCGATGCATTTTTATGTCATTTATAAATTTACTGTAATAAATAGTGTTTTTAAACACATCAATCAAATGGTCACAGTTCTCAATTTCACAATGACAACTTAAAACCATTGCGACAGATCCTTCAACTTTTCATGATTCATTAATCTGTGTAGTTCTGAAAACAGATGTCAACAGTGTAATATCCCTGAATGGCACTGCATTTTTATGTTTTTAGTCTCTGCATGATTCTTCAAGTCTTGTATATTCGCTTTCATTTCGTACTTGCAGTACTTACAATGAGCCTTAGTCACATCTCCATGAACTGCGATCACCCAGTCTTTAATTATGTCATCCTGCAGCCACTCTTTCTGAAATTTTTGTTCATATTGCTTTACTTCTGGCATGTTGAAAGATTTGTTCAAAGTGGAAGACACATATGAAGGTGTGCAATTATTAAAAAAATCACATGAAAAAGAATCACAAAGTCGGCATCACAGCAATAATTCGCAACACAGTGAGTTTACAGTTCAAATAATGTTACTTTGATTTATTTATTTTTGTTGCGTATCCCTTACGGGACGTTGCAGTCAACACCAGCATTTTCAGCTGCTGTTGATGTACTAGGCAAGTGTTACGTTCAGTAGCTTGCCATTACTTTTTATGCGCGCTTTTAATAAATACCGGGAGCCTGCCAGATTGTTGAGCGTTGACCCAAGTCAGTTCAAAGTTTAAATAATGGCAGTTACCATAATTTACGCACTCCCAGACCAAACAAAACATCGGTAATAAATATTGTATACAGTTATAATTAAATGACACCTAAAGAAAAGAAAAATCTATAAAATATCTAACTCCAAATGAAAAACATCTAGAATTACATCTAACATCACAAAACAACATCTAGGCGCAGGTAAAAATATCTTGATCTACATGTTATACATCTTGAATGGCAACTTGGGCCAGGATTTACTGGATAATTTGTTGCATAAATGAAAAATAGGGATATCAAGGAAGAAGAAAAAAATAAAGAAATATTTTTACAAATTCGTATTGAAGAAATAAGAGAAGGACGAGAGAGTTAAAGTGGTTTGGGCATGTAATAAACTTTTACATGCAACTTTTAAGTTCATATGTCTCTCCATCATCATGGTTGGAAAGATCTTAAACTTCAGGTGCACTGAAAGCGAGGTAGGCGGTTCAACCGCTACACCGGCATGACGTTGGAATTAAACATTAATTTCTCATTCAGAAATCGGTGGCAATGTTCTGAATGTACAGTTGCCTAGAAAATCAACCTGGGTTTGATCACAACATCCTGCAAAGGACATGCAACATTTTTTTAGTTGGCCATTGCATTCTGATCTGCCAACACTCACATAATTGTGAAAACAACGCAAAATGATCTGTTCCCACATCACCTGCAGCAGACTCATTCTTCTTCTTCTGCGTTCATCTGGAGTTTTTTTTTCCCGGATGTGATTGCTGTTGTGCCTGTTTACAGCAGAGCTGCGTTCTTGCGCCGTTAGGCAGACACATCCGACTTCTGCGGGCATTTGTTGACCGGGTTAACCTTCCCGGGGGATTCTTAGGACTGTTGTGGTGTTATCTCCCATCCTAGCTGGCCCATATAGAACAGCCAAAGACATCCTGGTCAGCCCTCAAGGGAAGGCAGGGGCAGACCATGGGCATTCCCCGCAATCCAAGGAGGCTTCCATAATTGCAGAGCCGACACACAGCGCTCTGGTACTGGGCTCACCCAAGGAATCGTCACGTCCTGCACATGGCTGCTTAGCCTCACTTCCGTATATTGGGCCTTCCGCTCACCATAGGCTGTTCTTCGGGAAACCAGAAGAATGCAGTGTGCAGATGACATCCACACAGTGAGCTTTCGATTCAGACTTTCCACGTAATGGATTTGCTAGCCAAGCAATATTCCATTTCGTGCCACTAGGACACTTTTTCCACCTTATTTGAAGCCCACACAGTGAGCTTTTGATTCAGACTTTCCACGTAATGGATTTGCTATCCAAGCAATATTCCATTTCGTGCCACTAGGACACTTTTTCCACCTTTTATGAAGCCCACACAGTGAGCTTTTGATTCAGACTTTCCACGTAATGGATTTGCTATCCAAGCAATATTCTATTTCGTGCCACTAGGACACTTTTTCCACCTTTTATGAAGCCCACACAGTGAGCTTTTGATTCAGACTTTCCACGTAATGGATTTGCTATCCAAGCAATATTCCATTTCGTGCCACTAGGACACTTTTTCCACCTTTTATTAAGCCCACACAGTGAGCTTTCGATTCGGACTTTCCACGTAATGGATTTGCTATCCAAGCAATATTCCATTTCATGCCTCTCGGAGGCTTTTGTAACTGACATACCTGTGGTATGAAGTGTGGCAGTCTGAATACTTCTTCATGCACCTTTAAATGTCAATCTGTATGTAGTTAAAGTAAGCTGCGGTCAACTTGAGCTTGTTGATATCTCCATAGAGCTTGTCCTCAAATGAAGCAGGTGTGGGCCAAAATATCTTTCTCTGTTCTGCATATATTGGGCAATCCTGCAGCAAATGTTTTGCTGTCATTTTTCCAGTTCGACAATTACATTCATTTGTATCTCCTATCTTTAGTTTATTGAACTAGTGGTATTTCAGCCTGTTATGTCCTGTGCGGAGTCTGAAGATTGCTACTTGTTCTCTTCGGTCGAGTTTGTAATATGCATCATCCTTCTGGTGGCCTGGATGCTCTGATTCCAATTTGGTTCTATAAGTGCTTTTTATCAACCTCTTTGCCTCATTATAGGTTATGTCTATGTCAGGCTGTGGTAGTCGTCCACCCTCTTTTGCCAGTCTGTCAGCCTCTTCATTTCCAGGTATACTGCAATGTGATGGGATCCACTGTATTACAACTTTTTTGGATTTCTGGCATAGACCATGGAGTGCTGCTCTTAGGTCAGCTATTTCTGAGCTGTTATTGCTCTTCAGTATTGAGACAGCTGACTTTGCATCTGTGAAGATAGCTATTTGCGTCTCTTTATTTTCCTCCATCAAGAGCATTTCTGCTGCAGTTTTCAGAGCCTCTACCTCCGCTTTGAAGTTACTTGAAAATTTTCTAGTTGCCACTGAATTTGTTTTTTTCACTCCATTTTTTAAATTTAGGAGAATTCCTCCTCCTCCATTCTCTACTGAATTTTTGGCTGATCCATCTGTATATGCATGGGTCCAATTGCTGCTTGGGTAATGTTCTTTTATGTAGTTTAGGGTTATTTCTCTTCTTTCGGTTTCATGCTGAGTGTTCTTTTTCTCAATACCAGGAATGTTTTCTATCATCTCAGGCAGTTGCTGCTGTCTCCAAGCTGGGAACTTGTCTGCGTTGTAAATGGATTTGACTGTTGATATGTTAAGTATGGGATCTGCCCTAATCTTTCGTTTTGCAGTTTCTACAAAGTTGCTACGCTTCAGTCTTCCCTTTCCAAAACCACTAAACCTTTTATACATAGGGTGGTCTGTTAATCTTCTAAATTTTTCTGCTTGTTGCTGGGCTCTGCTATCTCTTCTATCCTGCATTGGTTGTAAACAAGTGATCTTTTCTAATTCATTAATAGGCATTGTCTTCAGGCTTCCAGTTATGATTCGCATTCCTTGATTTTGGACTCTACTTATTTTATTAAAGTTTGACTTAGCTGCTGTTGCCCAAGCTGCAATGCCATATTCCAGTACTGGCCTCACCCGTCTAGTATATAACTTCTTGAGAACTTTCTCATCTGCTCCCCACGTTGTACCAGCAAGCTTTTTCATGATTGCCATTCTTTGCCTTGCTCTGGTTCGATTTTTCTCAACCTGTGTTTTCCATGTCAGGCGACGATCAAAGGTGACTCCTAGATAGTTTGGATTTTCTTCATGGCGCAATATTTTTCCATTTAATACCAGCTTAGGTTGCTGAGTTTTATTTGAGAGGGAGAACACTGTGCATGTTGTTTTCTCCTCACTTATCTTCACTAGCCATGATTTTTACCAGTCCTCTAGCGCTAATAGGGCTTGCTGTATTTTGCTGTTAGCTGTACTAATATATTCTTCAGATGTCCATATGGCTAGGTCGTCTGCAAAGGATGATGTGTGTACTCTGGCTGGAAAATTTTCCGTGATGTCGCTTATATATGCTAGGAATAATGTTGGTGAAAGAACTCCTCCTTGGAGGACACCCTGCTCCAACAGCATCATTTTGCTGGTTTGTCCTTGTACTTTTGTCCTGGCAGTTCTGCTCTCAAGGTAGTGGCTGATCCATTTGTACATTTTCCCACAAACATGCATTTTTTGCAGTTTTACTTTGTCCTTCCTTCCATACTTTATCAAATGCTTTTTCTAAATCTATCCAGGCCGCTAGTGTGTGCTTTTTCCCTTGGAAGGCATCCTCTATTTCCTGAGCTATATAGGTTATTTGATCTTCAGTGGATCTGTACTTTCTGAATCCTGCTTGGTGTGGTGTTAAGAGTTGGTTTTCTTCCAGATGCCATGTTAGCCTGCCATTGATAATGTGTTCCATTAATTTTCCTACACAGCTAAATAGACTGATAGGTCGATAGCCATTTGGTTCTTCCAGGTCTTTTCCTTTCTTTGGGACTGGTATTAGTATAGCTTCCTTCCATGCCTATGGGACTATTCCCCTCTTCCAGCTGTTATTTAGGACTGCTAGTAGTTTCTTTTTTGCCTTAGTGCCTAGTCTATTAGCATTTCATTTGTGATTCCATCCTTTGCCCGTTCCATTTCTTCCATTGTTAGATTTGCCATCATATATTCTGCAGCTGTCTCTGTATCACCATGATGTATCTGTTTATCTCTGATTGCTTTCTTCTGTTCGGTTGTAATATCAATGTGGTTTGCACTGACATAGTGTTCCATTAGTGCATTTGCAGCCTTTTTTCCTGTAAGCAAGACATTTCCTTGTTTAATTATTATTTGTTTGTTTCTAGGTCCTTCATTGTTCATGGCTTTCACTAGTTTCCATAGTTTGTTTCCATCCCTGTTAAAATTCTAGTTTTCTGTTCTTTCCCTCCAACAATCTCTTGTTGTTTGATTTATTGTTCTTTTATATTTTGTTGAGATGGCTTTGAGAGATATGTTCGCTTCAGTTATTTGTTCTCTCTCTGCGGTCTTCCTGGCATCTTCAACTTTGTCCTCCAAAATTTGTAGTTCTTCAGTCCAGTATGATTTGTAATTTTTCCTCGCTGCTCTTGGAATAGACTCAGTGACTGCCTGTATTATTGCTCTGTTTAGACTTTCCACCATTTGCTTCATGTTGCCATATCGTGTATTTATGTTTTCACAATATTTGTCTGTTAGTATGGCAAATCTGTCCCAATCTGCTCATTTGTAATTCCAGCGGGGCAAAAGCTTTTGCTCCTGTGGAACATACTCCAAATTCATTACAAGCTTGATTGGTCTGTGGTCACTACCTGCTAATTGGTCAAGCACATGGCGATCGATTTTGTGGAGGATGTCTCCTGTGCAGAAAGCTAAGTCTGGAGTAGAAGTGGTAATCCATCTTCTGGAGTAGAAGCTCGGTGTGTCATCCACTTTGTTGAGTAGATGGAGATTTGAGTCTATTTCCCAGTCCTCCACTTCATCTCCTCTTTTGTCAGTATCTGGGTATCCCCATCTTTCTGAACGGCTATTAAAGTCTCCGACAATAATGCAATTTGTGTCAGTTATTTTCATGTTTGAGAGTGTAAGATCCTTATCTGCCGGGCTATCAATCAATCAATCATGTGCCATGCCGGAAAGCAGTGGGCGGTCATGACTCGCCATTTCACTCGATCACCAGTGTCGTGGATCAGCTCAGTGTTCCTGTCTCGTCCATGCCATGTGGCCAAGCCATCCAGGTATTTTCCTCTCGGTCTTCCTCTTGGTCTGTTCCCCTCGATCTTGCCAGTTGTCACTAAGTTCTCCAATCCATTTCTTCTCATAACATGTCCAAAAAAATTTGACTGTCTACGTCTAATTTCTCTAATCAGTTTACGATGTTCATTTGTCTCCTGTAGTACTTGGTCATTGGTTTTTCTGTCTGTCCATGGTATTCTTTGCATTTTCCTCAGAAACCACATTTCTGCAGCCATCAGATGCTTTTCAGCTTGACTGCTCATTGTCCAAGTTTCACATCCATACAAAAGAACAGGCTCTATGTATCCCCTCAACACTCTTTTTCTCATTTCAATTGACATCTTTTTATTGGTCAGAATGTTTTTCATCTTGCTAAAGGCTACTTTCGCCATGGTGATTCTTGTTCTAATCTCTTCAAGGCATCTCCCATCAGATGTTATAACTGTTCCAAGATAATTGTACCGATTCACTTGTTGAAGAATATTTCCATTTACTTGTATATTACATTGTGGCACTTCTTCCTTCCTATTGACGACCATAACCTGAGTCTTTTTACAATTTAATTCTAACCCCAGTTGCTCACTGTGTACAACAACCGCATCTACTAATTGTTGCAGGTCCTGCGCATTGTCTGCAATTAATACTGTATCATCTGCATATCTAATGTTATTGATGTTTCGTCCTCCAATGCTGATTCCATTTATATCCTCTACATTTCTGAAAATATTTTCACTGTACAGGGAAAAAAGATCTGGAGACATCACACATCCCTGCCTAACACCTCTCTTAATTGGCTGATACTGTCCCACTTCATTATCAATCCTTATTGCAGCTTGTTGTTTCCAATATATGTTTTTTATAAGTCTAATGTCTTTCCCATCAATTTGTAGATCTGCAAGCATATCCACCATGCTGACATGTCTAATGCTATCAAAAGCCTTTGTATAGTCAATAAAGCAAAGATGTATATCCTTGTTTACTTCTATCCATCCATCCATCATGTGCCATGCCGGTAAGCGTGGGCGGTCATGTTCTGCCATCTCACTCGATCAACAGAGTCGTGGATCAGTTCCGTGTTTCTGTCTCGACCATGCCACAAGGCCAAGCCATCCAGATACTTGTTTCTAGGTCTTCCCCTTGGTCTGTTCCCCTCGATCTTACCAGTTGTCACCAAGTTCTCCAAATCATTTCTTCTCATAACATGCCCAAAAAATTGTGACTGTCTACGTCTAATGTCTCTGATCAGTTTACGATCTTCATTTGTTTCTTGAAGGACTTGTTCATTGGTCTTTCTGGCTGTCCATGGTATTCTTTGCATTTTCCTCAGAAACCACATTTCTACAGCCATCAGATGTTTTTCAGCCTGGCTGCTCATTGTCCAAGCTTCACATCCATATAAAAGTACAGGTTCTATGTAGCATCTCAACACTCTTTTTCTCGTTTCAATTGACATCTTTTTATTGGTCAGTATGTTTTTCATCTTGCTAAAGGCTACTTTTGCCATGGCGATTCTTGTTCTAATCTCTTCAAGGCATCTCCCATCAGATGTTATTACTGTTCCGAGATAATTGTACCTATTCACTTGTTGAAGAATATTCCCATTTACTTGTATATTACACTGTGGTATTTCCTAGTGACGACCATAATCTGTGTCTTTTTACAATTTAATTCTAACCCTTGTTGTTCACTGTGTGTAACAACCGCATCTACTAAATTTTGCAGGTCCTGTTCATTGTCTGCAATCAAGACTGTATCATCTGCATATCTAATGTTATTGATGCATCGTCCCCCAATGTTGATTACTTCTATAGCACGTTCAATAACTGTTCGCAGCATATACACAGCATTTACTGTACCCTTTCCTTCTACAAACCTGCATTGTTCTTCCCCTATTACAGGTTGTATCTTCTTCCTCATTCTTTGCATGATAATTCTTAGCAAATTCTTTGTGATGTGACTCATTATACTAATTGTTCTATGTTGATCACATTCCAAGGTTCCTGATTTCTTTGGGATTGCAATAAATATAGAGTTACATAATTCAGGAGGTATATCTCCAGTATCATATAATGTGTTCAGCAGTCTGGTGACTTGATCTAGTCCAAATTCTTCTAAAGCTTTAATCATTTCTGATGTGATGTTATCTGCACCAGGGGCCTTGCCAGCTTTCATAAGCTTAAGAACATTTCGAACCTCCATCTCCAAAATTGGCGGTCCTTCATTATTAAATCTAATATCATACTGTTCGTCTCTGTTATCATCATAAAGGTGTTTCACATAATCTGTCCATACCTGTAGAATCTGGTCTTTTTCTATTATGATTTTGCCATCTTCAGTTTTTAGACACCCTGTTGATGTACTTGTTCTTTTATTAGTAAGTTCCTGAATTCTTTTGTGCACTAATTTGGTATTTTGACTGTTGTGTTGGCTTTCAATTTCTAAGCACTTTTCCTCAAGCCATGCTTCTTTTGCCTCCTTACATAATGTTCTGACTTGTCTGTGAATTTCTTCATATTTGACAGAATTATTTTTGTTGAGTCTTCTTGTTTCCATGAGGTGTAAAATTTCTTCAGTCATCCATTTCTTACGACCCACCTTCTTTAATTTTGGAATAGTTGTTTCTGCAGCCACATTGATTGAATTCTTCAACGTTTCCCATTGATCATCCACATCCTGGAATAGGATCTCTAGATCAGACAAAATTTCAAATCTGTTCTGTACTTCTATGTTGAATGTGTTTTGTATTTCCTTGTCATTACTCAATGTACACAAATCATATTTAGTGTTTCCTGTTATATACTTGACTTTCTTCAACTTTATCCTCAATGTTCCTGTGAGTAATCTGTGGTCACTATAACAATCAGCACTGGGAACTGTTTTTGCTATTGTTAATGCGTTTCTAAATCTTCTGCTAATCAGAATGTAGTCAATCTGGTTTCTAATCCTGCTATCAGGACTCCTCCATGTCCATAATCTTCTAGGGTGTTGTTTGAACCAGGTGTTTCCTACAATCATTTCCTGTTCTTTTGCCCACTCTACGAGTCTGTATCCTCTTTCATTTCTCTCTCCTAAACCATAGTTTCCTACTGTGTATCTATCTCCTTGATTTCCTACTTTTGCATTGAAGTCTCCTATTATGATGTTTATTTCTGAATTTTTACATTTCTTTAAGGCAGACTCTATGTCATTATAAAATTCTTCTACACTATCTTCACTGGATTCTCCTGTTGGGGCATATACTTGAATAATATTTATGCTAAAAGGTCTGCCACTTAATTTAACTAGTAGAACTCTGTCCGACACGGCCCAATATCCTTGAATAGATTTTGATGTTTTCCGGTCCAGAATAATTGCCACTCCCCTATGACGATCTTCACCTCCAGAATAAATAATCTTAAAATCTTCCTCTATCTTGATGCCTGCTCCTGTCCATCTCGTTTCGCACATACCTAAAATATTAATTTTTTCTCTTTAAATTTCTTGTTTTATGTTCTCTAATTTTCCGTCGTTGTTTAACGTCCTGACGTTCCAAGTTGCTAATTTTAACGTCTCTGTCCTTGTCTTGCGATGATCTGTCTTTAAGCGAATCATGATATACTAGGCACTTTTAAAGAGGTAGTTTGCCGTTGCTTTCCTCTATGGCAGTGACCTTACTGGTCGGAGACCGCAGCCATTGACTCAAGACGAGTTCCTCTGCCTGCCGTCATGTAACTCGAGGCCATGACCCACAAATATCTGTCGGCTGCCCTCAAAATTACATCCACCACCTGCCTTCCGTGGCTTCTTTTGAAAACTTTTACCTATAATTTCTGTTTGGTTGTCAGAGATCACAGATACTTCGCTGCAAGGTATTGTATTTCGTGTAAGTATTAGAACTCCTCCTTTGTGTCCTTCGCGGTCGAAACGTGTGGCCTGATATCCCCTGACTGAAAATTTGCGCTTGGCGTTGAGGTGTGTCTCTTGAATGCATGCCACATCTACTCTATCTTTATGAAGACGCTGTGTCAGGGAGACTTTCTTGTTATAAACTCCTTCAGCATTCCACTGTAGTATGTTGAGTGTTTGGTCAATAGCTCTTAACCTACTCCTCTGTGCCTTGACTCCACAGCACAGGGGAAGGTGACCACCAGTAGTCATGGGTGGACCCCCTCGAGGCAGGGGGCCCAGCACTATCACCGCCTGATGGGACTTCACGGGATTATCACCATAACAATTAATTTTCATCTGTGGCATCGTGAAATGATAAAGTTACGTTGCACTTCTTTGTCAAGCCTGTGGCTCAGTACATCCGATTTCGACAAGCATTTGTTCGGGATGCTTTCCCTAGCCTTTGACTGTCCCCAGTCTACCTACAAGGCAGCTGGTTTGTGCGTCTCTTCGTCTGGTCCCTCTCCCTTGACCTGTCCGACATGGGTGACCCTACCAGTAGCTGTGCTACCGTCAGCATAGCTCTTGGGGTCATTGGAACGCGCAAGCCCCTCTACCTCGTCAAGGTGGACGCACGGCAGAGGGGGCAGCAGACTCTGAACCCAGTTTGCTGGGATTGTGAAACTATATTCATGACCCAAATAAATGTTCACAGAAGTTTGCTGGGATTGTGAAACTGAATTAATGACCCAAATAAATGTTCACAGACATTTACTGGGATTGTGAAACTGAATTCATGACCCAAACAAATGTTCACAGAAGTTTACTGGGTTGTGAAACCAAATTCACGTCCCCTAAGCCAGATGCGCTGACATTCGGTGAAATACTTCCAAAATAAATGCTCATAGAAGAAAGAGAATCTGCTCCGATCGATCGTTTGTAAAGTGTTGTGGTATGCAGACTGTGTCTAAAGAACATAAAATAGCGCCATATAACACGATATGCACTGAGATAATGTAACTGATAGCCTGCTGTCATTGCATTTATTTTATATCAACAAATGTGTATATTTGTGGTGAATTACTTATCTTTCTTTAGGGATATTTTAATACTATTACACTTTATTTTACTTTTGTTGTTTCTTGTTTCCCATTAAAGGACACTATTTTTTTTTTTTTTTTTTCATTTCCAGACTGCTTGAACAAGAAAATGAGCTGCAGAGAGAACAGGAACAGCTAAGAGAACAGGAATGGCTGAGAGAACATGGGTGGCTGAGAGAACAGGAGTGGTTGAAAGAACAGGAGTGGCTGAGAGAACAGGAGCAGCTAAGAGAACAGGAGTGGCTGAGAAAACAGGAATGGCTGAGAGAAAAGGAGCGGCTGAGAGAACAGGAGCGGCTGAGAGAACAGGAGTGGCTGAGAGAACAGGACCGGCTGAGAGAACAGGGGTGGCTGAGAGAACAGGAGTGGATGAGAGAACTGGAGTTGCTGAGAGAACAGGAGTGGCTGAGAGAACAGGAGTGGCTGAGAGAACAGGAGTTGCTGAGAGAACTTGCGCTTAGAGCTGAAGTGCTTGAATAAGAAAAGGAGCGTTCTAGATACTGCTGCTTTGTTGACGAGAGCTGCGCAACATTAGACTTATCAGACTTTGAAAGTCTCGTGTTAATGAAAACGAGACAGGCAGAAAAGAGGAGATTAATAGAAGAGTTGAGGAAAGAAAATGAAGATGATAAACAACAAACTCTTTCACAAAACCAGCTGGAACTGCCTAATTGCTAACGCCTCACTATATTTGAACAATCGTTCGTTGAATACAGTATACAGAATGCTTTTTCTTTGTTCATGCTATAACCACATTTTATTAGGTGTTGAGAAATCGATGATGACAGCATTTTATAACCTTCTGACTTCACAGGGATTCCTGAAGACTGGTTAATTCTCTTTTCCACCCCAATGCCTGTGATTGTGTGTTTTAATTATTTCAGCTTAAGTATTATTAATTTATTCACTTCATATAATATATAACTGCAGTATACACCTGTCGAGATGCAGCAATATATGCCAGGCAGCAAATTGTTTGTGGCATCTTTATTAATGTCTAGTTTTAACGAAGGTGCACCAGGCAGAAGAGAGAGATTGATAAAACAGATGAAGATTATGAATGATAAAATGTTTGTATATAGGTATTTTTTAACAATTTCCTGAATGTTCTTTCTTCCTTGCATTCTGTTTGCTGTGTGCAGTGAGTTAATTCTGCTAACTCATCATTATGTGCCATTTTTGTAAGCATAGGTGAAAATGAAAACCTATTTAATGATAGAAATAGGACTTTCAGTTGAATGAATCTCATCAGTTGGGAATGCAGGCGTTCTGACTGAAGATTGGAAGCATCAGATCACCATGTTTGTGAGAAAGCTTATTAATCAACACTTGGTGGGCACATTTAGTCGCTGTATGCTGAAGGATTTACTGTGGAGCGGATCAGAGCATATGTGGACATGTCCAGGATGCAAGGACGATCATCTGAACGAACATTTCAGAAATAGGTAAACTCGACAGACAGTAAACAGGTTTTAGATTGGTGGATCCAGGAAGGTTAACCCGGTCAACAAATGCCTGCAGAAGTCGGATGTGTCGGCCTAATGGCGCAAGAACGCAGCTCTGCTGTAAACAGGTACAACGCAATAACATCCGAAAAATAAAAACTCCGGATGAATGCAGAAGAAGAAGAAGATTGGTGTACCAGTCAGTAATACTGCAGTAAGTTGAGAGGCTATTCTTTCTCTCTTCAGTTCAAACAAAGTCTGAGTGATTGATCAGATCTTTAAATGTAGACATGTTCAATGATTCCTGGATGCTCTTTATCTTTGCATACTGTTTATTGTATGCAGTGATGAGTTATGCTAAAAAAGCTCTTATACAAGTCATGAATACATTTTGTCTATGTGGTTCATGTTATGGCCTGCTACAATGTCATGCAATCATTGTTTTGCTATCTGTCTTTACTTTGCAAGTTGTTCCCATTTAAGTTTGATAGATTTCTTGTACCCATTTTATGAAAACATTGGGGGGGGGGGAGGCACGTGTACAGCAGTGGTGTTTTTGAAGGATAGAAATGTTTCAACAAATGTGTGGAGTTTTTCAAATTGTATTTTCACTCATTTTCGTGAGGGTGACAGCTGTACCATAATTTATAAACACGCATTAAACATTATTTGGCTTTATTCTGACATGTTTTTTCCATTAATTTTTGGTATTGCATGAAAATGATTATTTGGCAACTCTAATTTTCAATTTGCATTGGGTGACAAAAATCTGTAAATTCTTTGCTTCTCACGCTAGTAATATAATTATTACAGATAATATCTCTATTCCTCGGTGGATGTTGCAGAAAATGCAAAAAATCCTGTGGGCGTGTGAATTGTTAGGACCATCCCATATTTAGGCCTGGTTACAGAGAGGAATAGTTGGCCAGTCTTTTTCCGCCCCATAGCAAGTGGCGACTGCAGGCATTGAAACCTCATCTGACAGGAATCGCACCATTGTCAGCATAAATTTCTAACCATTACACCAGCAAGCCCACTCAGAAATTCAGCAGACAAAGAAATCATTAGTGGTTATCATGAGTTCTTAAAATGTAACCAAGACAAGAACACCAAAGGCAGGTAGCTCTACATGGTGGAGTAGCTAGTCCCATGCCAATCTTCCTTAGCCACCTTTTATGGCAGGTATAGTGTTACTATTCTTTGCCTTCCTTATGGGTCCCTGCTGGTAACTTTTGGGTGAATGGTTTGTTCCTTCTTGTCATAATATGGTAATTGTCTTGTGCTGGTTGCTGTTTGATTGATTCTTTTCTGCTAGTGGTATCTGATTGGTGCATTTGGTTGCTCATCTGTTGCACCTTCCTTCGCCAGTTGATCGGCTCTCTCTCTCTCATTTACATGCCTGTACAGAGCCAAGGAGAATAATTTTAAGGGGATTAGAGTTTCAGATCTCCAGTTGAGTAATTGTATTTTTGCCGGTCAAATGTCTATTTATTTTTTTTTTGTTAACAAATCTAATAAATATAAGACAAATCCTTACGAACAACATATTAAGGCATGTCAACCAATAAGGTAACAAGCATAGCATTGTTGTTTTAAGTGTTTGGTTGTTATGCTACATTCCAGTCGAATAGACAATGTTGTCATTGTTTTGCCCTTTAACTCCCATTGGTGCATAGACACTAAACAAGCTGTTCTATCTAGCATGCAGCTCCATCCATATCCTCCCCTATATTATTCGTCTCATCTGCTTGTCTCCATGTGTGATCTTCCACTAATTTGTTTGTACTGTGGATTCCAGACAAAAGGCTATCTAGTTACACTGTCCTCGGGTTTTCACAATTTATTGTCCTATCCAGCACAAGCATATTTGTTAACTGGTGTATGTCTAGTTCTCTCCATCAGCTCCACAATGATTATTCTGTCATATAATAATTAATTAATGCTCACAGACAATGTTGAACATTGTTTTTTCTTCCCAGAAGGGCTTTGATAACATAGTTAACAAGCATTTCATAGTAGGAGGACTTTTGGGAGCATGATCAAGCATTGAGGTACATAGTGTGATTAGTTTTCTGAGAGTGAAGCCCACAACACCAAGGAAAATTCGTTGCAAACTTGAGTCAGTGGACCTAATGTCATGTTATAAACTGTGGAGATGTCAGCAAGCTCAAGTTGACAGCTGCTTTCTATGCATTATTCATACTGATGTAAGAAGAAGAAGAAGATTACATGATTATAGTTATTTGGGGCAAGCAATTTGGTCACGGCAGGGCAGAGATAACAGAACCAACATCCGCAATATGTGACAATGTTACCCACAATGGACAGACTTATGATGATAGAATCACAGCACACAACCTTAACATCTCCAGAAAGTTCTCACTGACTGATGCATTGCCCTATCTTGGCTGTGGGACCAGAATATCTTGAGGTGTAATGTAATGGTCTCTTTAACATGCCTCAAGGGGCACATGTCTAGACTCACGTTTTTATAGACCAATTGACATTATGTGCGTGATGTGGTCAATATTGCCCTGCCCCCTCTACTTCTCAAGACATTTCCTGGCATCATTTTAGTTAGGCTGGGTTGACCTGGGAGTCCAGGTTTTAAAATCAAAATTGAATCTGCATTCTTGTGTGGGCAACATAAATGCCTTGGCTCAACGATGGAACACTGTGTGGGTGTGTGTGTGCATTCGTGCAACACACTCGCTCACTTTGAACTCAAAGGGTAGTCTATACATGTGCTAATAATACTCGTGAACTGGACTGATGTTTGCGAGTGGATTAGCTTTCCCTATTACCAGTGTCCCATGCCAGCCATCAGGCGAGCCCACTCTGACTTCAGAGGTGATGGAACAAATGTCTACACAAGTATGGAGATCCTGGAATAGTCTCAATTATGTTAATTGCTGGTTATCTCATAAGGCATGCATTGTTGCTTTGTTTATTGTATATTATCAGTATATACCATTTTACAAGCACCACATCTCCGAGTACACCTGTACATGCATCATACCCGTACAAATAAAGCACAAATTAACCCAGTAATTATAATCATAAATGTAATTACTTGCATTCAGTTTCCAGATTTGTGTCCACAAATGAGATTTGAAAGCTGGAACCAAAGATATCTCAGGAGGGGTGGACAGGACACAGACAAAGAATACATAAAAGATCCCATCTCTTTACATAAGCCAATTCACATTGGGGAAACAATAGGTTGTGTGTGTCTATGGAACTCTTCAAGTTTTTCGTTCATGAAAACCAATTATTTAATATTTGTGTGATAACTGTTTGTGTTATGTATGTATATTTGATATTATTGGGATACTACTGATGTAAATGTAAACTGCCAAATAAAATCTAGAGCAGAAATTGGAGAGATATTTCTCCGTGAGAAAGCCTTAGCCAGCCTTGAAAGTCTCCCATCTCTATGTTTCACATAGGATCCTGAACACCCCACTCTGTGAAATAAATCAGCTTATATGTATAATATCTTTCTCTCCAGGCCCCCCCCCCCCTCCCTCACATGAGTGCCAACATGTTAATCACTCTTTTCTTCAATGTAAAGCCATGGTACTCTCGTTGAATTGATCAACAATGTGGCACGTGGCTCATTAACAAAACAGTGAAATACAACTTGCAGAACTGACTGGCGAACGGGAATTAAAGTACAATGCCAACGCTTGAGAAAAGTTAATATCTGTTTTAATGTGGAATTTGCAAGACAGTCACATCTATTAGTTAGTAAATAAATTAGTTTCTCGTGCCTCCGAGAAGGGCCTAATTCTTATATTACACTAATCTTGATATCTAATCCTGCCTTTCCTCTACCAACATCTAATAATCTTCATTTTCCCTTCTGTTCTTCCAGATCGTCTTCTCTGTCGTTCTCATCTGTATCTGTCGTCTAGCGCTTTTCCCGTCTTTACAAATCCATGGCACTTTCCAGATATGTCCTAATCTATCCATATCCTTGAATGATTTCACTGCCAGCCTTATATCTCTTCAGTAGCCGCCTTCGTCCTTCTCCAACTTGGAACGGCGACCTCTCCGTTCTAAAGTCACACAGGTATATCATGTTTACGTTCTGTCGTCACGTTTTCATTCCCGTGAAGCATTCTCCTATCTCTTGGCTTCAGTGCATAGTTCCTTCTAATCTCTGTCTAGCGTGTAACGGGCACCTGCCTTGTGGCATTATGCCGCCCCCCCCCCCCCCCCCCCCCCCCCCCCCATCTTAAATGATGAAATCATTTAAATATTCATACATATATTTCTATACAAGCTATAAACTATGCCCAATGGCAGTTGTAACAGTATTGGGTATTATTAGGATCTAGTGGGAAACACAGATACAGCACGATTGAGCATTGAGACTGAAAGGGGTGGGGGATGCTCAATCGTGACGTATTGGGTTGGTATGGGCAGTTGGGACCGAGTATTCGATCTGAGTGGAGTCCAACCTGAAACCTTTGTCATCAATGAAAGAATAAACCATTTTTACTTGATCATTGGCTTGTTAATCTCTGTTCACACTGTGACATGATTATTTATGGTGCATGCGACCAGGATACGAACCTGAAGATGAGAAAAACAAAACAATGCGAAGCCAGGATGAATAACATCGCGGAGAAGTTCAAGAACTAAACAAACAAACAAGATACTAGCGGCACGTTAGAGAACAATTACTGAACCTGATAACAGGCGTACCAAAAGATGGCCAGTAAATTGTAAATGGTAGTTATATCTGAATACAGAGGCCAAAAGCTCGCCCAGGAGTGGTCCTTTGTAAGTCTTTTTTAAGACTTCAGATAACAGTCAAAGTAGCGACAAGAAGTTTGTTATACCAGCCGTTTTGCAGAGTTCGCAGTGCAGGAAGTTTGTATGGCCGCCCTTCTGCAGTTTGATTGTTAGCAACAGGCTTAACATGGACGGTGCCTGAAATTTTGCGTTGCAAGAGCCATCAAAGCCGCTGCCTTACATCGTTCTGATTGACCAGGAGTGATCCTATCCTGAGAGTTTCGGCAAACCAGCAATTCAAGTTGAACATTTTAGCTCAAAGTTAAAGAGCTAATCATGAATTGTCAGGACAGCATGAAAAAGACTTCGTTAATTCGTTGATCGGGCCATAAGTTCTTGAAACAGTCAATTATCGCTGGGCCTCGGCTGATCCTGATAATTTTTTGGGGCCTCGTTATTACTAAGACCCTATCAAGACATCGATGATGTACCCCACCCGGGGTTGAAGACAAAGACTAACAAGCTGGTCGGGACCCGACCAGGGGTTGAAGAATTTCCGGCAGCCCATGAGAAGTGACCTGAGAGGAAGAGACAGGCTACCTAATCTCCGCTACCTAAACTAAGCTCAGCTACCTGAACTCTGCGACTGATTTTAAGCTCCGGGTGTTCGAATGTGACGGCGAGTTGAAGAAAGTGATTCCTTGAACAACGAAACAGATTCAGGGTAAAATTCTGTATTATATGAACATAGTAATTAACTGAACAATTTTACAAAATAAGGGAATTGTGCTCTTTAAAAATTAAGAAATTGAAATTGTGTTTAGTGCTATATTTTAGAATATTTCAGAATGGCAGAACAAGACTCCTGGCGTATTCTGACCGATAACGAGCATAAGTACAATTGACTAATTGAACACTTCTCTTGTGTAAATCATATAGTTGGTTTAGATAAATACGCCTGTGAAATTGATTTGGTGATGTATATAGAAAATATTTCAGTATAACAGTTCCATCACAGCACAGTGGAGAAACAGACATAAATTCGGCTGAGTTCAAGAATATACAGAAGAAGAAGTAGAAGGATTGTTTCAGCTTGATAGATAAATATGAATTACCTGAATTAATTGTTTTCCAAAACAATAGGTCGTCTTCCTTAAATTGGAAAATTGAAATTGTGTGGTTTTTTTGCTTGTTTTGTTTCAGTATTTTTCAGCATGGCAGAACAGGACACCTTAGCACATCTTCTTTAAATTAAGAAATTACAAAAATGAAATTGGTTACTTGTATAAATATTTCAGCTTAGAAGACTCAGCACAGCACATATTTCAGCTGAACTCAGGACAAGTTTTTTTCTCCAGGTATACAGAAGAAGAAGTAGAAAGGTTGTTTCAAGTTGATAAATATTTAAAAAAGAAATGAATATGAATTTCTTGTGTGGGGAATTACAGCGTGTTAGTATGTGGTTGGGGGAATTAAAGCTGTCAATTACAGAGGTAGAGAATTTTCTGAAAACGTTGAAGAACAAAACAACTAGACAGGACCCTTATAGAATTATGGTAGATAGTAATAGAGTAGGAAAGAATAACAGGAGACAGACATTGCTTAATAAAGACAGAAGACAATATGGTTATGACGAACCAAGGCCTGATCTATATAGAGTAAAAGACAGTGAGAACAGACGAAATAGTGAAAGCTCGGACTGGTATAAATACAAAAATGGGCGTGAGAGAAACATTTCAAAGAAATCATGGGACTGGCCCTCTCACAGTGCAACTGCTAGAAAAAGACGTGACGACTGGTTAGAGAAAAGACAAAGACAATATTTAAACTCAGGTGTAAGAGACAGAGTTGAACCAGTAAGTAAAATACAGACTAGTCCTAAAATGGTTGCGAATGTGACTAGTAGACAGGAAAAGAAGAAGACGATATTAGTAAAGAAAAGAAATAGAGAGACACAGACGCAGACAAGTAATACGGTAGAAAGTAGTACGCAGACTCAGGTACAACCAGTCAGCAAGATAACAAAGGGAACTCAAACTGACTTCATAGAGAATCAGTCAAAACCAACTCCATTGACTAAGAGAGACAAGGTTGAAGTTAGGAAAGATGGACAGACAAGGACCAAGGACGAAAGGAAGTCAATGAAGAAAAGTATTAGTATGGTTGTAAATAGAGGTAGTGCAATGTCAAAGTCTTCAGCTATAGACAGGAAACTAATTCCCAAATGGTGTAGGAATATTAGCTGTCAGAGTTCAAGTTACGGAGAATATAATAGTGATGCTGAAACAGATATTATTACCGATGATTCGGAGGATGAGAGAGCTGCACTACGAGCAGATCCAGAATCGAAGAGTGTTGTTACCTCATACGGAATAGTGACTGGTGGACAGACAGACAGAGTTTTGGTTGGTGACTATGTAGGGAAGGCTAAGGGACGAAGACCGAGAAAGAGAAAGAAAGGCAGACGTTTTAAAGATGACTATGGGAATGGGGCCGACGTGTTTGCAGTAAACTATAATGAGTCTGATGAAGGAACTATAATTAGTGTGTCATCTGAAGACGAGATGGGAAGGTATAATCGTTACGTAAGGTACACAGGAAACAGTGAGCAGACTGACGCAAATATAGGAAATAGAAGGAACTCATTTAAGAAGAATAGTGCTAGACAATTAGCGGGAATTTATTCAACGACAGAAAGTGATTTAAGAAAAATAGAAGACCTTAGGACCTTAAGACCTGAATACTTTAACAGGTTGACAACAGATAGTGATGATGACATTATAACTGAAAGACGGGTGAATGTATTGAAAGACAGTGAAGTGTTTAATTTGGAGACACTCTATAACAGTTAAAATTCCTTGGGTGAAATAGACAGATGAAATTTTTGGGGTAGCATGGTACAGGGTAGGTGATAGTGAGGTTGAGGATATGGAAGTACGGCAAATGATATTCCACGTGGATTACGTAATACAGGATATCGTCTGTTTGGTAGCGACGTAGAGAGAGTATATTAAGTAAAATAGGGTAGATTCAGGACAGAATTAATAGAGGGTGAGAGATATGTTAGGCATGAATATTAGTATTAGAAATAGTTTGACTCAGAACTATGACGTGAGGTCCGAGATAGTTTCGCTTGTTGGTTGGAGAAGAAAGAATAGTATTGTTGACAGGTGAACCGAGAGTGTCTGGTGAGGAGATATAGATTGAGGAGGCACTGAGTATCCTGTGTGTAAGATAGCCAGTTGAACGTGAGAATAAAAGTATAATAAATAATAGACTGTAGAAGTGGATGCTTGAAAAATACGAGTTACGTCGTACTTGTGGAGAAAGAAGAAAGTTGTTGTGGGTGGAGAAGTATTGAATGATAGTTACGAAGTTAGGGGCTGGTTCACCAGAATGAGGTTTGTTTTGAAGAGATAGTAGATAGTACTGTGAAAGCAATTTCAGCTGCGAGAGGTAGTGTATAGGGTCTGACCTTCGTATAGAAGTGAGTGATTGAGTAAAGTAGAGATATAAGAAAGCAGTGAATTGAGAGAGTCCTCTAGAATAGTTCGTCTGGTTGTGCGGTGTTCATACGTGAGTATAACGAGTATAACTGTAGTCAGACAGGTGTTCGTCGTGATGAAAGAAGTAAGAGAGAGGTGTGATGACGTCGCCTAAGTGAAATACATAGATAAAATATAAGAGTGGCGTTAACATGTCTTGTGTCAATGTGTTTTGAAGAGATCAATACGTGTTGATATGTGGGGAATGATTGATGGAATGTTGAGGTGGCGTCTAAAGTATTTTGTTGTAGTAATAGTATGGAGACGTTAGGTTGTCGCGATACGAGAGTAGGCGTGAGATGAGAGCGAGGTTGTGTATCATTGTCCGTGTGAATATGAGAAGAGCGCTTGATAAGTAACGTTGATAAATCGTGGAACATAGAGCATGCGAAATCGAGAGATAGAAAGAAAATTGTAATGTCTTTTCGTAGAATATCTGAACTTGGAAGGAAATTGTGGAAGTTATATGCTGAATTAACATTATGAATGTTTAGTATGCTTGACAGGAAAATGGCGAAGCAAGAGTGCCTAAGACTGAGAAACGAGGAAAGAGAGGTCTGCTGTTGGTTATAAGTGGCGTAGGTTGCAGTTCTGAAAGAGTTCCGAGAAATAACAAGAAGAATGAAAGATGCGGAGGTAAACATGGTTAGTTAAATGAGTGTTGGAGAACGTGTTCCGAGGAGGGATTGGTTTGATTATAGTCACGATATGAAAAGGGTAGGAGAGATTTGAAGTAGTGCTGGTGAGACGTACTGATGAAGTAGAATGAAAAATTAATTGCGTCGGGTAGACGAGAAGGTGGAAATAGAGTTAGTTGTTTTGGTGAGAGGTCTATAGTAAATAGACAAAGTTTTGTTGGATGTAGGAGGGTGGAGATACTGTGGTTGACGGTAAGGATTGGGAAGTGGTGGTGATGGTTGGTACAAAGCCATGGGAGACAGTTGGTGTGCCGAGCCACAGGTTAATTGATAAGTAGATGGTGGCTGGTACATTGAGATGATATTGGAATAACTGTAGTTTACAGTGCTTGCTTATGAGGATATTTTGGATGTTATGATGTATTAGGAGTTAGGATGGAAAAAGATAGAAAATTGTGAGGGGAGATAATCAATGTTTGACTTCCAGAAAAAGGAACGGTCACTTGTTGAGTAATGGTTTTGGTTGAGGGGAACAAGTATGGTTCCGCATTAAGATAATCTGTAGATAACAGAGGGATATTGGTATATATGTATATACGTATTTTGGCATTAATGCTTGGTATGGAGTTGTTTTGTTATACATGACTTGCCTAAATAGATAGGTGTTACATTGGTTAGAAAAGGAGGCCAATGTTGCTGGGTCACTTTACGTGGTTAATTCTAAGTGAATTAGATTTTTTTTTTTGAAAACCTTCTCTTTAGCGAGAAGACAGTTGTATTTATTGAAATTGAGCTTTCAATGCCTCATATGTAAAATTTTGTTTTGCTTGATTTGGTCCTGTAAAATGATTGTTATTATTTTAGAATAGGTTATTGTCTTCGTAGACCTTTATGTGTAAACTACTGGTCCGTAAAAGAGACCAGTAGTAGTGGGTAAAAATAGATTAGGATGTATGTTGTATTATTTTAATCATCGTCACCATCATCATCACTATCATCATCATACTTTTAGTTGAGCTGCGGGGAAACATAAATGATTGTTACAAAAATTTGGGGGGGATTTGATGTCCTGTTGTGATTTTATTTCGCTGTTTTGTGTGTTAAATAGTAGTTATGTTTAATTTACAAGGTTTTTTTGTCTAGAAATAAAGACAATACAGGGGGCTTTAATTATGACCCTTCGTTCAGAAAAGAGTTAATAAAACTACGGAGAACTAATAGAGAAACACATTCTCTTTGTGAAGAAGAAGTTCATGGATATTTTGATGCTGTGATAATCAGCGTAGAAAGGTTAAAATGGCTATGAACTGTAGACGGGGTTACTACACAAGTAAAATGGTTATGGTAAAGTCAGAATTATTAGAAAAATATGGGATTGGAAGCCACATGGGAGAAGAAGAGATTAGTGAATATATTCAGTGGGGTAAAGCTGAGAAAAGTTTTGAACATAGTTTCCGGGAGGTCAGAAGAGCCATAATATACACGAGATTGCTGGGTTATAGAAGAATAAGAAAATTACCCCAGATGAAGAGTAAACATGAATTGGATCCATGTTTGACTAGACACTGTGGATAACAGTATAATAATAATAAAGGGGTGTAACTGTGTTAATGAGAAATGAACATAGGGGGAGACATAGTGACATGGGGTGTTTGTGGGTCCGTAATAAAGGGACTGAGATTAAAGTTGATTACAAGCACTCACAGACATGAGAGGTTATTTTTGCTGCTGTAGATTACGGCATGAATTATGAATTGAGAGGCGGAAGATTTTAGAGAGACATGGGGTTACATGGCCTGGGCAGGATGTAAATGTTTATAAGTGGGTCAGATTACAATGTTGTGTTTGATGGTTAATATTTAAGGGGAGATTTCAAGGTTACTAGGTTGCTGTTGATAACGGCATAAGTGGAGCATTTTAGTAGATATGCCCATAAGAAATGGACATTAAGAGAGAACCTGAGGTATTGGAGAAGATTAGTTATACGAGGTGATGAGGTTATGTGAGGTGTTGTGTTGGAGGAGGTCTTAAGGGATAATAGACCTTTTTAATTGTGTTTTCGGGATGTGTTTTGTGGTTTACATTACAATGTGAGGTTGAGGTAAGGTAATGTCTGTTATATAGACACTTAGAAGTGAAGAATATTTTTGGATGATGGACGGTATTTGATGCTGTAGATAGCAGCGTAAACTGTTACCATAATGAGTGGTACTGTGGGAGATATAATTGGTATAGACTTTATTACATAAAGTCTCAAAGAACAAAGGGGTGTAAAGGGGTGTGTGGTTTAGGTGAATGTTGTTTTTTTTTAAAGAGTTCTATTTCTTCTTTTAAATTCCGGTGGCCACCGATTCTTTGTCTTCCTATCGTGTGAAAGTAATTTCAGGTTAGTTGAAAGTGGGGGATTTGTAGCGTTGGAGTTGGTGTTAGAGTTGAAATTTTAAGCAGATTGCTTATGAGGAAGGAGTATTTAAGAAGACGTGTTATGATGTTATTGTATATAGTTGAAATTGAAATGTTATTAAAGATGTGTAAATATGTTTGATTGAAGGGCCAGGAACGAAGAAGAAGTGGGTTCACTATATAACAGGGGAAAGAGTTAAAGAAATAGAATGTTTAATTAAATTGGAGTTGGTTTGGGGAAGATTTGAGGAACTGTGAAGAGGGAATAGAGTATGGGGATTAGGAGTAAAGATTTTTCCCTATAAAGGAAAATTCTTTAATTAACATGGGGAGGTGTAACAGTATTGGGTATTATTAGGATCTAGTGGGAAACACAGATACAGCACGATTGAGCATTGAGACTGAAAGGGGTGGGGGATGCTCAATCGTGACGTATTGGGTTGGTATGGGCAGTTGGGACCGAGTATTCGATCTGAGTGGAGTCCAACCTGAAACCTTTGTCATCAATGAAAGAATAAACCATTTTTACTTGATCATTGGCTTGTTAATCTCTGTTCACACTGTGACACAGTGCCAACATTGCGAGACTTATCAAGAGCTGAGTACAGACTTTATGGCCTTCGTTAGTACCCCTAAAAAAAATTCAAATTTTATGACAGGCATGCCCTCCAGTTCACACCCACGGTGAACGTCATGTGGCCGGCCTATGGGAGGGACGGTCCAACTAATGATTCCATTAGTCCCTAACTTGTCCAAATGAACAAGTGTCCTCACTCTAGGTCAAAACCTGGAGTTGTGGATGAGGGTAGTAATAGGTACCAAGCAGTCCGTATCAGTTGCTGCTCAATGTTGTCATTAGTTTATATCCTTTAGGTGTTTCTTGTATAAGAATGTAGGTGAAGTGTATACAGTGCACATTTCCATAAAAATTTTCTGTATGACCAAGGATCGGATGTGCAATTCATAATCACTGGTATAAGATATGTGGTGTATCAATCTGATGCCTCGGTGTGAATCCAATGCTAATTATGCCCATTAACTATCATAATCATTAGCTAATTAACTGATATAATCAACAACATAACTATTTTATTCTAACACGATTAATTAACTATTGTAACAACCAATTATTTATGTGAACTAAACTAAATAAATAATAATGTTCATCAAGTATATCTACGTTACTATAATATTCAATGTTCGACAATGTCTCTCCTACAACACAAAATTAGTAACATCGTCAATGAACACAATACTTAATGTCTGCACTCCCAATGAATGTCCACACATGACACGAAAGTACAACGTTCAGTTATTCAAGCCTTTGAATATACGGTAATCAATAGTTCCAACATGTCGTAACCAAGTCGTTTCAACGATTCATAATGACTCTGCCAACAGTGGAAAAATCAACATATGTATCCATTTGCCTACCATTATATAATAAATTAACAACATATTTTAACTTGTTAGTTGCTATGCACATTGTTATTTAATTATGTGCAATCTGTAACATATATATTAAATTTTCTAACCTCCTATGAACAACCAACTAACCAATAAGAACAACAGTGAACAACTGTGAAGCAGACCTATCTATTTACAATCGACTAAGAAGATCATTAAGAATGTAATTTACTAGAATCTTGCAGATCATAAATAGAGTCTTGTGAAGAATCATAAATCTCAAAGATTCAAGACTTCAAATAATAAATCAGAAATATAATATGGTACTTTGATTCAACAAGAATAAATATTTAAAGCAAGTAATATTCATAAAATTATTAATGTTCTCTAATAAAATATAGTTGACAACAATTATCTGAAAACTAGAGAACCGAAATATTTTCTAAGAAGAATTGTAGAAATATGAGATAGTGTGAACACTTCTGAAAAGTATAGATTCATATCAGAGAAAATTGGAATAACTACCTTACTGTGTCTGTATTAAATATGTGTTGATTTAATTATTTAACATTCTCTTACTCATTCTTTTCTTCTTTATTCCTTTTTTCTTTCTTACATACTTAAGGTGTTTCTCTACTGTATGTATGCTAATATTTGTACCTTTGAATACTGTTATAGTTTTCGCTTGTGTAAATAGTGAGAATAAGCTACGTTTGGTATATCTGCACAAGGCATAAGCCAAGTAGATAGAGTAAATAAAGATCAATATATACCGATCAAAGACTTGTGTGCACATTTTATTGACTTGTGAGTGAATATCTATTATATGTATTTTTATTCATGTGAATACATTTGCAATCTCTTTCTTAACATGTGTGTACATATTCATAATGTCATCAACATACTTCTTCGTTTGTGAGTATACGCTCGTGCCGACGTATTCACCCTGTGATATGGTTGATTTAAACCAAAATAAAATCTGAGTAACAATTATAGATACAATATCCCATTTCATCTGTTGTTTGTAACCATTGTGTTTAACTCTTGTTCTCTTTTTGTGTGATACTGCCGTTCTTGTTAACAGTCGGCAGAACTTGTAATAATTGTGTATTTTCTTCTTCTTGTGACACGTGGACTTGGGTTCTTGTGAGTGCCACATCAGGTTTGTGTTCTATAGTTTGAACGTAATCTTTGACATTAGGGATTTTACCAATTATCAACCCCGCACATGAGTTTGGTAGTACTGCTGCGCAAACTCTACCTTCATAATATGGGCATTGCGGTCTTGTAGTTTCTATTGTACCCCCAATTGTTCTGCAATCAATGTTCTCATGCATGAGGTCTCTTTTGTTTATTAGTTTGTGACTAACTCCCGTAATATCCAATCCTGTGTCTCTAAAACAGGTTGTTTGTGACCCATTAACCCACGCTTCGTGGATCATAAGAGTACCTTTATGAGTGCATGCTGCATTAGCCTCATGTATATGTCTCTTGTGGCCTGATGTGAGATTTTCGTCATCATCATGACCTTCCTTACCTGTTTTGTTGTTGTATGACTCTATAATAGCTGCGTGTGTGTCCTCTAGATCATCGGAATCGCTACTACTAGACAACACATATGCATTACTTGCCTCCTTCCAAGTATTTTTCATGGGACGAGATCTATTGGTATGCCCATACGCCCTACAAGAAAAACATTTAATACTCCTCTTGTAGGAGTCATACTTCTTTTCTTGGATGTGATGTCACTCAAGTAAGCTGGATACCCTGGATGTTTATCACACATCTCAAGCGATCCATGAGAAAGTTTGCAGTACTGACACTGTGTGAAGTGACCTTTTCTAATTCAGTCTCTCTCTTTATTGGAGTATTGATATGGACCACTCCTATTTCTATTATTAAATTTCTTAACCTTACCATTGCCTTTCTGGAATCTGGCGCTCGCTCCTATGACAAGCTCAGGTTGTGCACAATTGGCAAATATGTCACGATGCGCGTTATAAAATGATTCACCTTTTGATTCCATCTCACTAAGTGATTTACACTTATTTTCAACCAGAAAAATAGACATAGCTTCTGGTACTGCAGACAGAAGTATGTCTCTTATTATTAGATCTCAAATTTTATCAAAATCAGACCCAATATCAGCTGCCTTCAGCCATTTGTCAAAGCATGAAGCTGTTTCAGAAACAAAGTCAAGGAAAGTTTGGTTAGATTTAGGAGTAAGTGTCTAACTTTTTTCTCAAGAATTTTGCAAAATATTTTCCCAGTATGACTCAACAGTGAAATGCCTCTGTATTGTGTGCAATCTCTTTTGCTGCCTTTGTTTTTCCAAATTGGGATAATTATGGTGTTTCCTCAGTCTCGTGGTGTCTGTTGTTCTACCCAAACATGGTTGAATGGTCTTATGTAGCCATGCTGTTCCTACTTCTCTTGCTGCTTTAATTATCATCATCATCATCATTGGCACCTTGCCGTCTTGACAGACGATAGTTTGTGCTTTAAAAAGGCATAATAACTTTTAACTATGGCGGTAGCGAGTGTGACTGATAAGGCCAATGTGCTCTGTAAATGTCCGTTCACAGTGGGTGCATGTGAACACGTGGTCATTTCCACCATCATGCACCATCTTACGTCTCAAACGCTTGGTGTGTGACTTTTCTGCAATAATTTTCTCCTTTGACTTTATTCCATTTCTGATATTTGCCCTCCATGCAACACGTTCAGCGGCGACTTGCTCCCAATGTGCATTATCAATGCCTGTATCAATCATGTCCCGCTTACACACATCTTTGTATCGTAGTAGAGGCCGACCCTGAGATCTCTTACCCATCTGTAATTCACCAAAAAAGATATCCTTTGGTATTCTACCATCATCCATCCTCCTAAGATGTCCTATCCATCTAAGTCTACGAAGACTGAGCATGGAATAAACTGTCACACAACCTGATCTTTCCAATACTTCAGTATTTGTGATTTTGTCTTGCCACTTAATACCAAGAATTCTTCGCAGACACCGCATATGAAAGCCGTTTAAGTTGTTCTCTTGGTGTGAGTAAGTTGTCCAGGTTTCACTGCCATAGAGAAGAGTACTAAGGACACAGGCTTGATAGACAAGGACTTTTGTTTTGGCAGTAAGCTTCCCGTTCTCCCAGACTCTTTTTCTTAACCTGTTCATTGTTGTTGCTGCCTTACCAATCCGGATGTTGATTTCCTGATCTAGGGATAATTTGCTATTTACCACTGATCCTAGACATGTAAAATGGTCTACTATCTCTAGTTCGGCGTCGTCAATAAAGATTGATGGTACACCTTGTGACATAATCTGTGTCTTCTTTTTGCTAATTGTTAAACCAAATTCAGAACAAGCATTGGAGAATGCAGATAGTAGACATTGCAATTCTTCCTCAGAGTGGGTCGTAACTGCAGCATCATCTGCAAAAAGCAACTCTCTGATCAGTACCCTCCTAATTTTGGTCTTAGCCTTCAATCTCTGAGCATTGTAGAGGCCGCCATCTGAGCGTGAGTGAATGTATATACCACCATCCTGATCATGAAATGCATATTTCAGTAGAAGTGAAAAGTATATTCCAAAGAGGGTGGGAGCTAGTACACAACCTTGCTTAACTCCACTCTTGATTTCAAATTCTTCAGAAGTTGCACCATCAAACTTGATTATACCCTTCATGCCTGTGTGGAACGATTCCACAATGGACAGAAGAGTTGGTGGGCAGCCAATCTTCTTTAGTGCCTTGAACAGACCCTCACGACTGACCAAATCAAATGCCTTTGTGAGGTCGATGAAGGCAATAAACAGTGGTTGATTCTGTTCACGGCATTTTTCTTGCATTTGTCGCAATGAGAATATCATATCAGTGGTAGACCGGTTCTGTCGAAAGCCACACTGTGATTCGGGGTAGACTTGATCTCCTAGGACTTGAAGTCTGCGCAGAACAATTCTGGCAAATACTTTTCCAACAATACACAGAAGTGAGATACCCCTATAGTTGTTGCAGTCGCTCCGATCGCCCTTGTTCTTGTACAGTGTTATGATGCTTGAATCTTTGAAATCCTGTGGGACTTGTCCTTCACGCCAGCATAGCTCTATTAGCTGGTGGATCTGTATAGTGAGTGTGTCTTGCCCACTCCTGATAACCTCTATTGGAATCCCATCCTTACCTGGAGCCTTGCCAGATGCAAGTTCATTTATAGCACACTTAACTTCTGTTATGGTGGGAAGTGTGTCCAGGTGGTCAAGAGTTGGTAGAGCCTCTATGGCGTTGAGGGCATCATCCGCTAGTTTGGTCTCACTTGAGTAAAGCTCCAAATAGTGCTCTGTCCATCTGCTGTTTCTTATCAGTGATGATTTCTCCAGTCAAGGTTTTCAATGGTGCACTTCTTTTGATCACTGGACCGCAGGCTTTCTTTATTCCTTCATACATGCTTCTTATGTCTCCCTTATCACTTGCGATTTGAATGGACTCACATAACTTGATCCAATAATCATTTGCACACTGCCTGGCAGCCTTTTGCACATCCTTCCTAGCTTGCCTAAGCTCACTCAGAGTGTTACGCGTTGGTCTTTCCTTGTTTCTTAAGAGAGCTTTCTTCTTCTTATCAATCAAGGGCTGCAGAGTCTCGCTGTTGGCCGCAAACCAGTCCTGCCTCTTATGATCCACAGTGCCGTAAACCCCTACGGCAGTTTTATAAAGAGTTTCCTTAATTTGACCCCACTTTTCATTTACTGTACAATTTTCTGGTGTATCAGTGAAAGCGTCTTCAAGTTGCTGTTGAAACTGAAAGCACTTTTCAGGATCATGAGTGTTAATAATATTAATCCTGAGGCTAGATTTGTGTTTAGCTGTGTAGATTCTCTTTGGTCTCAGTCTAACCCTTGCAACAACCAAAGAATGATCCGTATCACAGTCAGCACTGTGGTAACTACGAGTCAATGATATATGGTTCAGATGTTGTCTCCGTGTGATGATGAAGTCCAGCTGGTGCCAATGGCCGGATCTTGGATGTTTCCATGTGACCTTATGCATCTCTTTTGTTTTAAAAAAGGAGTTTGTAATACATAGGTCATTACTGGTGCAATGCTCCAGCAGCCTTTGCCCATTTTCATTCATGCGACCGATGTTGTATTTTCCAAGGCACACTGGCCATGAACTCGAGTCCTTGCCCACACGAGCATTGAAATCACCGAGCATATAAATGTAGTCAGATTTTGGAACTGCCTTGATCACGGAGTCTAACTCCTCATAGAACGAATCCTTCACATCATCAGAGGAATCGAGTGTCGGTGCATATGCAGTAATAATGGTGGCAAACCCACAAGAGGTTGCCAAGCGCAGGGATAATAGTCTTTCATTTCCTCCTGCTGGAATTTCAATCATTCCCAGTAGCGAATTCTTCACTGCAAAGCCCACACCGTGTTGCCTTTTTTCTGCCTGCCCTCTACCCTTCCAGAAAAAGGTGTAGTTGTTTTCCCTGAGTGACCCTTCCTCAGCGAGGCGAGTCTCCTGCAGGCCAGCAATATCAATGTTTAGACGATTGAGTTCGGCATCAATCACAGCCGTTTTTCTCACATCATCAATATTGGTCAAGTCAGTGGAAAATCCTGGACACATGGTTCTCACGTTCCAGGTTGCAAGCCGTAGCTTGAGGTTTCTATTTTTATTTTTGTTTGTACCTGGTGCATTGGTTTTACAGCCTGCGATTCAGATTTTGTCCTAGCCC
This sequence comes from Cepaea nemoralis, assembly GCA_014155875.1. Taxonomy (NCBI): domain Eukaryota; kingdom Metazoa; phylum Mollusca; class Gastropoda; order Stylommatophora; family Helicidae; genus Cepaea; species Cepaea nemoralis. The sequence goes on from JACEFZ010022917.1 coordinate 123,010, forward strand.
CAAGCACCCATTGAAGCAGGCAGGCTGTGGCGGATCAGCACCCAATTGGCTGGGGGCTGCCCAGCTTGAGGCGGGCGGTAGCTGATCAGTGACACCTATAGGTGTCTCCCACCGTCAGAGGCAACGTGTGGCGCCCCATGTCTACGCCAATTGACAAGGACTTATAACCCGTAACAGTTGCCTCTCGCTTTGATTCCGAGACCAGTTAAGACCAGGGATGGAGTTATTGCCTCTCCATAGCACAAAGCCTGGGCTAAAATATAGAGATCATGTGTTGCCCATGCAGCATGATCCCTCTCTCGGCCTGCCTAGTTTACTCCAGAGGAAAGGTAACACCCCTACATCTGGAACAAGACAAGCTGCAGAAGCTGCCGGATCAGCAAAGCAATGCTCTAACTGTCCGCCTGTCGGAGGTTCGATCCTAGACCAGTCGCCAACCAAGGCTTAGGGCCTGGTCTGCTCTGCCATGACATTTTGTCTTTAGCTTGCATTTCCTCGCACCAGGGTAATGCTTGTACCCTCCCAATTGCGCTCTTCCGCCCGAAGCCGTTGGCACAATGTGGGGTGTCGGGTTTGGAAAGCGCCGCCCTGCTTTAATTAGTTCATTTGGTATTTCATCTTGTCCTGGTGGTTTGTTCAGTAGGGCTAATCTGATGGCTTCTATAATTTCTTCTTTTAGTATGACTGGTTCTAGTTCTTTGGTGGCATCTGTGTAGGTTTCTTGAAGTCCTGTATTTTGTTCACTTATTGGTTCTCCATTTTCGCTGTTAATTATTTCAGTTGGGTCAAAGGGTTCTCCTCTGGTTCGCATTGCACTTATCATTTTGTAAAAGTTTCTAGTTGCCTCCTTGTAGTTTTTATTTAGGGTTTCTCCACACTCTTCCCAGTCTTTTTGTTTTTCCCTCTTTACTATTCTATTCACATGTCTTCTCTGCTATTCTATATTTTATGTAATCACATTCTTGTTTGCTCTTCAACCACTTTTTATATTTGTCCTTTTTGTCTTTCACCACTTTCTTTACCTCTGCGTTCCAGCATCCTGTTATTTTCTTTATCAGTGTGTTGCATTTTTTCGTGGTTCCACGTGTTATTTTTGCAGTACTTAAAATGCTGATTTGAACATCTCCCATTCTTCTTCCACTGTTTTTCTTTCTATAGGTACTTTTACAAAGATTTCAGTTCTTTCTCATAATTTTCCCTTACTGTCTCGTCTGTAAGGTTTTTTAAGTTTACTGATTCGCATGGCATGTATTTTCCTGCTCTTTGCTTTCTTCTTCTGATGGTTCTTATTGTGGCAACGACTGCTTTATGATCTGTGTTTATACTTAAATTGGGCACTGCCCTTGCATCTAATATATTTCTCTTTCTGTTATTTCTAGTTAATATAAAATCAATTTGGCTTTAGTATCTCGATCGTTCCATTTATACCAGTTGTATACTTGTGAGTCTTTATGTTTATAGAATGTGCTTGTTACATAGAGGTTGTTTTGGCTGCATAGCTCCTATCAGTCTACTTCCGTTATCATTCCTTTCATTATGCTGATCTCCAAATGCTCCCAGATGTTTTTCTATGCAACTCTGTTATGTCCTTGTCTTGCATTGAAGTCTCCCATAACTATGATGCCGTCCTGCTTATCTATTTTATTTAGCATGTCTTGGATGTCTTCATAGAATTCCTCACATTCTTGCTCATTTTTGTTTGTATTACATGGTGCATATATTTGTACATATGTTGTAATTGTTTGTTCTTTTATTCTCACTGTTATGATTCTTTCTGATATATATTTTATTTCTAGTATTCCTTTTGCTAGCCGTGGTTCGATGACTATTTCTTGCTGTTCTACTCCAGAGTAGACAAATGTGTAACTGTGGTGGAGCTCCTTGCATCCTTTCCTCTTTGTTCTGGTGTCCGCTATTCCCATCAGTCCAATTTTCCTCTCTTCCATTGTTTCTATAAGTTCTTCTTTACTACTGAAACTGCAGACGTTCATTGTGCCTATTTTTTTTTTTTTTTTTTTTTGAGTCGCTGATCTATCTCGTAGTCCATTAACATTGCCGGGTCGATATCCGTTTGGGTCAGTTCGTTTATACTTCTTAGTTTTTCTACGAGCAGTATGAAGATCCCCTGCCGGCTTGCTAGGCCAGTCGCAGGTTTAGGACAAATCTGACCACAGGGAGTCCATCCCCTAATGGGGAGCCATAGCCCCGTTAGCCCATGACCTTGCGGTCATGGTTGCCCGGTCTGCGCCACGTGGAGGTGTGGGTTGACTTGATGTAGTCTGCGGGTCATCAGCAGGGTACTAATTTTCACTTTTCACCCCTCTCTTTGATTAGTAAGTTCCTGAATTCTTTTGTGCATTAGTTTGGTATTTTTACTGTTGTTGTGTTGTTCAATTTCTGCACAATTTTTCTCGAGCCATGCTTCTTTTGCCCCTTACATAATATCCTGACTTTTCAGTGAATTTCTTCATATTTAGTAGGATTATTTTTGTTCTATCTTGGTTCCATTAGTTGTAAACTTTCTTCAGTCATCCATGTCTTACGACCCACTTTCTTTAATTTTGGAATAGTTTTTTCTGCAGCACAACTGATTGAATTCTTCAACATTTCCCATTGATTATCTACGTCTTGAAATAGGATTTCTAGATCAGACAATATATCAAATTTGTTCTTTACTTCTATGTTAAAATTATCTTGTATTTCTTTGTCAGTTTTAAATTTGCAAAAATCATATTTAGGGTTTCCTGTTGTATACTTGACTTTCTTTAACTTTACCCTTAATGTGCCTGTAATTAATCTGTGATCACTGTAACAGTCTGTTTTGGGTACTGTTTTTACGACTGTTAGCGCATTTTTAAACCTTCTGCTAATCAGGATGTAATCTATCTGGTTTTTAATCCTACTGTCTGGACTCCTCCATGTCCATAATCTTCTAGGATGCTGTTTAAACCAGGTGTTTCCTACAACCAGTTCTTGTTCTTTTGCCCATTCTACAAGTCTGTATCCTCTTTCGTTTCGCTCTCCCAAACCATGGTTGCCTACACTGCATCCATCGCCTTGATTTCCTACTTTTGTGGTAAAATCATCCATTATAATATTTATTTCTGATTTTTACATTTATTTAAAGCAGACTACATGTCATTTTAAAATTCCTCTATACTTTCTTCACTGCATTCACTTGTTGGAGCATATACTTGAATGGCATTTATTTTAAAAGGTCTTCCATTTAATTTTACTAATAGAACTCTTGTCTGACACGGCCCAATATCCTTTAACAGAATTTGATGTCTGCCGATCCAATATAATGGCTACACCTCATTGCCGTTCTTCTCCCCCAGAATAAATAATCTTACAATCCTCTCCTGTCTTGATCCCTGCCCTTTTCCATCTCGTTTCACATATTCCTAATATGTTAATCTTCTCTCTTTCCATTTCTTGTTTGATGTTTTCTAATTTTCCATCTGCACTCATTGTTTTAACATTCCAAGTTCCTACTTCAATGATATTAATTGTTTGCACCTAATAGCTTGTTGGCGGTCTGGAGTCACCTGGTGCACATGACTACCCCTACTGGATGAGGCTGTGGAGCACCCATTTACGCGGTTTCTCTGATTATCGATGAGACTGTAATACATGATATTCTTGGCATCTGTAAAGAAGGTAGTTTGCCATTGCTTTCCTTCCTAGCAGTGACCATACTGGTCATTGACCGTAGCCATTGTCTCCCAAAAAGAGATCCTCTGCCTACCGTCGTGAAGTTGGAGAGCATAACCTACAATTATCTGTTGGCTGCTCTTCAACTTCATCCACCACCTGAACCCATGGCTTCATGTAACCCTGATCGGGGGGGGGGGGGGGGGGGGCTACTCTACCTTGCCCAAGGGTGTCCTTTAGGCCAGCGGAGGGAAGAAGGTACCTTACCTCTCCTTTCATAGGGGATACCCACCCCTATCCCGCCCTTGGTGATACTTGGTATAAAATTAGTTGAAGTCACTTATAGACTGGTAGAATTAACACAAATGACTGCACGTTGTCGAAGATAAATTCTAACCAAACTAAAGATAAGCATGTATGCCTGTGGACCAGTGGACTAATTATTTAGCCATATTTTCAGCGTGCGTAACAAGTAGAATAGAAAGATGTTCTATCCTCTAGCTATGTGTAGCTCTGTATATGTGTATATCAATGTGTTTGAGCAATGTAGTTCTTCAATCCCATACACAGTGCTTGATTGGCGATTCTTATAGAACAAAAGTCATGCATCAAACATGGACCTGATACCATCTGTAGGTTGTTTTATGCTGTTCTAACGCCACTCTCAAAAAGATATGCAGATGAATATTTTGCTAAATGAAACGGAATCTTCAAGAAATAGTAACTCAATTATAAAGACTCATCATCATCAAGTGCCGTGCCGGCTGGCGTAGGCGTTCATGGCTCTCCATAGATCTCGGTCTTTGGTTTTCTGGATCAACTCTGCTGCTGATATTCCTCCATGTCACCGTCTCAATCCATCCAGCATCACTTCTCTTGGTCTACCTCTGTCTCTCTTCCCCTCGATCTTTCCAGTTGTTACGATGTTCTCCAATGCCTCTCTTCTCATCAAATGACCGAGGAAAGCTGTTTGTCTCTGTCTTATTGTTGTATATAATGTTCTAGTTTCGTTAGCCTGTTTCAGGCAGTCGTCGTTAGTTACTCTGGCAGTCCAAGGAATTCGCAACATTCGTCTCAGGAACCACATCTCTGTTGCTTCTAATTTCTTCTTAATTTGTTCATTTACATTCCAAGATTCACTGCCATACAGCAAAACTGGTTCTACTATAGCATTTCATCACTCTCTTTCTTACATTCAGTGATAGTGACTTATTGCATAAGATACTCTTCATTTTCTGAAATGCGGCTTTTGCCTGCCCGATTCTGCTCCTAATCTCTGTTGTACATCTTCCATCTGATGTTATAAATGCCCCTAGGTATCTAAAATTATCAACTTGGTTAAGGATTTTCCCTTCTATTTCTATGTCACATTTTGGTGTCACCATTTTCTTTGATATTACCATTGTTACTGTTTTCTTGATATTCAAGGAGAGTCCTTTCCTTGCACTCTATGTTACTACAACGTCTAATAATTGTTGTAGGTCTGTTGAATTATCCGCCACCAATACTGTGTCATCTGCATAGCGTATATTATTTATATTATAACCTCCAACTAGTATTCCTGGCATCTCTTTGATCCCTCTCATTATTACTTCGCTATAAAGGGAGAAAAGATCTGGTGACAAGACACACCCTTGTCGTACTCCTAGCTTTATCTGTTCGTAACTACCCTCTTTATTTCCCATTTTAATTGCTGCTACTTGGTTCCAGTAAATATTCTTTATTATTCTTAAATCTTTTCCATCAGTGTTGATATCTTCCAACATTTTAATCAGTTCATCATGTTTTACTTTATCAAATGCCTTAGTATAATCTATGAAGCACAAATATTTGTCTCTCTGTTTCTCTATTGACCTTTCTATTAGTGTCCGTAATGTATAAATTGCATTGTTTGTGCCCTTTCCTTCCACAAATCCATACTGTTCTTCAATAATTTCCATTTTTATTTTCTTTTTGGTTCTTCTCATTATGATTCTGAGTAGAAGCTTAGTGATATGGTTTATAAGGTTAATTGTACGAAAATCTTCACAATCAATTGCTCCTGGTCTTTTTGGTATAGCTATAAATACAGATTTCAGCATATCACTGGGTAAATATCCACTGCTGTAAATATCATTCAACATTTTGGTTAATATATCTACTCCAAATTCTCCCAATATTTCTAATTCTTCTATTGTGATTTCATCTGGCCCAGCTGTTTTTCCTTTCTTCATACGTTTCATAGCGTCAGCGACTTCTTTCAGAATAGGTGGACCTTCTAAGTTACTATCTTCTGTTAATTCTTCCCTTTCTCCTTCATATAATTCTCTTATATACTCATTCCACCTCTTCATTATAGCATCTTCCTCTAATATTATCTTTCCTGTTTTTGATTTCAAACACCCTGTATTTATTCTTATTTTTCTTCCTGTAAGCTCACTGATTTGTCTGTGCATATTGTTTGTATCTTTAATGGAATTTAATTCAATTTTTTTGCATTGCTCGTTTAACCAACTTTCTTTAGCCTTCCCACATTTATCTTTTATTTCTTTATTTATCTTAGCGTATTCTTGTTTGTCATTTTTACTCTGTTTTCTTTTGTCCATCAGTATTAAGATATCTTCATTCATCCATTTTTTCTTAGCTATTTTGCCTCTCTCCGGTAATACTTCTTTGCTAGTTTGATGAATGGAGTCCCTTAACATTTCCCATTGTTCATCTATACTCTGTATTTTAGTTATTGCATTGTACCTATTTTTCACAGTCACTCTGTATTGTTCTTGCATTTCTTTATCTATTTTCAGAACCTCTTTATTAAGTCGCATGTTCTTAACCATTTTTTTCCCTCTCTTTAATCTTACTTTTATTTGTCCACATAGTGGTACATGATCACTATTACAGTCAGCACCAGGCATTGTCTTTACATTCATTAAAGCATTTCTAAATCTTTTATTAATTAGTATGTAGTCAATTTGGTTGCGTATTTTCTTATCAGGGCTTATCCATGTGTAAAGTCGTCTTTTATGGTTGTCAACAACCAATGTTTCAGGCATCATCGGATTACTTCTCCCACACCACACAAGAAACTTGCAAGTCGTGTGAGAGGAAATGAATGATACATTTTATTGCCGTTGGCTCTTTACAATTACAAAACAGTCGCTATCAAATCACACACAAAGCCACAGAATTGCCTATCACTAGTTTCCTAACCCTATTGCTAATCTCTATCTATTTGGCTACACAAAACTCCTATCAACACTAAACGATCTGCTCGCTACGAAGTCAGTCCCCAGTCTGACTTTCCTACTCGCGTGGCTACACAGCACGCGGAAGGACCTTGATGCGTCCTTCGGCTTTTTGCGTGCCGTTACATTCAGCACGCTTATATTAGCTGTCTCCTATTGAGTGGCAATCGTGGCTATCACGTAGGCGTGATTCTGTCGTGACCAGAGTGCTAACTATCTGGTCGACGTCTCCGTGTCTCATGAGAGAACTAGTTAATAGTCCCCCATTCTATCACCTACCCTGCCCTTATATCGGGGCACTGTATTACCTCTAATCTACTTGAGGTTGACCACTCTTCCCGGTGGTCTTCTATCTTGAGGCAGACCTCCGGCCTCTATGTTTCAGTCTTTGACACACACCCTCCCCTCCTGTGTTGCGTCATCAACTTTGACTCATTGGTTGTGACGCAAGAGGTTTCTAAAAAATTAGTGTATCTAATTTTTGTCAAAGACTGTAGATAACCTGGCTTTGGGTAACTCAATAGACTCCTACTGACTATTGTCACAATGTAGTATCACTTTACTTGGCTACTGGCAATCGCCACAAACTTGTCTGGTTGGCGTGAGCCCTCTTCTCAATCGCAATATTATATTAATTAGAGGTATGTCTGAACCGGACCGTTGTCTTATAAGACCTGCCCTCAAATAGTAAATTAACTCACTACCCATACAAAGTTGACTTTCTTAGGGTCAACACATGAATTGCTTCATGTCCCCCATATAATATTAAACAACCATTACACAAGCTGTGTGCGACAGGCTTTACCTATTCTCGCTTCCGCGTGTAAAGTTATTTTTCACTGTTAAGTTAGTTTTTCGTTGTCTATTATGTCCCCTGACCCAGAGTTATCTCCCTTTGATCTACAAAATATGTATGCAATTTATATGTTTGTTTTCCTGGATGTTTGCGTGTTTGGATCTAACTAATAGTATAATCTAACTTCTAACATGTGTATCTAATCTATCATGTGTATGTAGTTAGTTTTCAAGTGCCATAATTCGGTTAAATGTGGCCACAAACAAGTGTATAACACTAATTCGTGACTACGTTTCCGTCTTATGAGACTTAAAATACTTTCTCTAAGATCTACACTAAACTACACACAACACACTCACGACAACACATTTTCAACATCGAAAACAAACACTTGACGCAGACAAAAAATAAAAAGTCGCGTTGAGCGGCAGAAAAAATCCGCTGACTGATCTCACTCTCTCTTGTATAATTTACATTTGCTCTCCCTTTCACACTTCTGTCACACATCTTTTACCCTTACTTCTGTCACACATCTTTCACCCTCACAATTATTTAAAAACCTTGGAGTGACACTGTACAAGTTTGGCTCAGTTTGACAAAGTTGAGCTTAATGACTGTGCGTAAATTGCTGCACGAGTCATGTATTTACAAACTATTTACATGTAAGAGAAAGGGTTGATGGTTTGTACCCTGGTATTATTAACCACTATATTCTACTGCAATAATACTCTAAATACTGACATCCTAATACTAGTTCTATAACTATGTATTTAATGTGTTACCTATTTTAATCTATTTTGCCACATTAATCCTAATATTTATCTAATTTAAGGGAAGTAATCTAACTATTTAAAATGAGATTGATGTGAGATGAGTTATGTACCTTTCTGAAATGGGTAATGTGAAATGTAATAAATTATGTACCTTTCTGAAATGGGTATAAATTAAATGTAATGAATTATGTACCTTTCTAACATGGGTGATGTGAAATATAATAAAATTATAACTAATGTTTTTAAATGAAAACAATATATGATTGATATTCTTACTCTAAATGGTGTAAATGATGTATGTTTACTTGTATAATCTTTTTATCCTATTACGGTGTAAACTAATTATAATACTAAATGATAACGTTTGTTAAATGGACTGGTTCATTAAGATGGAATGAACTCAAGTGAAATGAACCTAAGTGAAATGTAACAAACTAAATGGTAATATTACTATCTAAATTTAATCCTAGTTTATATTTAGCTGTTATTACGTTTAAATTACTATCCTAATCTACTTTTAAGCTAAGTAAGTGGGTGAATTAAGGATCTATCTAAACTAACTGAAAACTATTATATTTCCTAAATCTAAATGTATCTTAGAGTGATCTAATCTACCTATAATTTATCACTATATTAAAATATTATAATACATATCACAATCAGTATATATATATACATGGTATTCAATTACCTCAGGTCAGTTGTTGTCTTAATGTTTAGAAATTGCTTTCATAGGCATACTCTATATACACAATTGGCCTGGGTATATGAAATACATTACACAGTCATACTTGTGTCCTATGGGTATTGCATCTGTAGAGTTCGCTTGTGTCGTAGACCAGTATTTTCGTGTCTGTATTTATGTACTGTTCTGACACTGTTCTTCTATGCTTATACAGATGGTTCACCGGCACACATATGAAGCTTAGTATATAACGAGCTGTCTCAGTTCACACGGTGATATACTTGTTTTCGAAGCACAGTTCTTATGTTGAAGTCTACGGACACATGGTAGTTCACTGTTCTTAGTACATGGTTCAGAACATAATGTCTATGTATTCGTAAAATATCTCACATAGAATATTCTAATGTACTAATTTAACATCTATTACTCTACACTCTTATGTGGAATCTCCGGTATTTCTACCTCAGATGGTCGACTAAGGGTATCAGCCAGAATGTTGTCCTTACCCTTAATATGCTCTATACTAAAAGTATAGTTTTGTAGTATTAGCGACCACCTGTATATACGGTCATTCCGATGCACACCACTTTGTATGACCGTGATTGGGGAGTTGTCAGTCTGGACAACGAAGTGAACACCCGCTAGAAATCGATGGAGCTTTCTCACCGCATAGATGACGCTTAGGGCTTCCAACTCTGATATGGAATATCTGGACTCAGCAGGTGTGATCTTACGGCTCACGTAGCAAATCGGATGGAAGATGCCATCATAAAATTGGCCTAGTACTGCAGCGATGGAGATTCTGCTGGCATCTGTCCTAAGATAATAAACGAGCCTAGGATTAGGCAAGCGAAGGATTGGTACATTACTAAACAGGATTTTCAATTTTGACAATGCAGAAATTAATAATGCATCTTTGACATCTAATTTTACAGATGCTTTTAAAACATTGGAAAATACACTTGTAATTTCCGCTAAGTTTGGTATGAATTTGCTATAGTAATTTACTAATCCCAAAAGGCTTCTGACCTGCTTCTTTGTGGTAGGCATGGTCAGGTTCATAATTTTGGTAATAATTCTATTGTCAGTCTTAAGTTGACCTTGTGAAATGACATGACCCAAAAAATCAATTTCTTTTAGGCCCAATTCGACTTTGCTCGGTTTGACAGTGAGACCGAAGAGTCGCAACCTATCGAAGACATGTCTTAGTTTCAGTAAGTGTGTTGTCCAGTCATCAGTATGGACACATATATCATCTATATAAGTCACTGTATTCGTCACTCCATGAAGTAGATCTCTAGTTAAGCGTACGAAAGTGGCAGGAGCGTTTCGAAGTCCGAAAGGAAGAAAACGCCACTCGTACAGTCCTAAAGGTGTTGAAAAAGCAGTAAGATGAATGGATTGAGTTTGCATAGGGACCTGCCAATATCCCTTAGTAAGATCTAATTTAGAAAAGATTTTGGAGGTGGACATGTCAAGAATAAGATCTTCGCAGGAAGGAATTGGTTCTGCGTCGATCTTAGTGACGTTGTTGAGCTTTCGATAGTCCACACACAAACGAATTGTGGAGTCTTTTTTCTTAACTAGGACGATTGGAAAGGAGTACTCAGATGTGGATTTCTGGATGATCCCACTAGCTTCTAAATTAAGAATTTCCTTATTTAGACTTTCTCTATAGCTGAGTGGGATAGAGTACGGCCTGCATTTGATAGGCTTAGAGTCCGAAAGAAGAATGGAGTGCTCGATTCTGTCCGTCCTACCTGGAATGTCAGAAAATATGTCTTTATACTCCGTCACTAATTCTACTAATTGTCGTCGTTGACTGTCTGTTAGTCCCTGTTCTATCCGTATGCTATCTAATGTCGCAGTCTTGTCTACAATGGGAACAGGTAGTTCCATTCTGTCGTCGTCTACCTGATTCAGTACGGTGGTGGTGCTAAGTGCGTATTCTGTAAGCTCACTAGGTGTATGGATATCGTCGGATTTGCCAGTCTCGCTAACTAGTGTAGTTGCGTTGTGTATGTCTGTCGTCTGATCACTAGGTGTGGGTGCACTGTGTTCGTCTGTCTCTACTTCTGTCTCTTGTCGTGAAAAGTAAGGTTTCAACATGTTGACATGAAATATCTTTAAGTGTCCGTTTATCGATATTTCATAGTCGACATCTGAAAGTTGTTGTATCACCTTGAAAGGCCCTTGCCATGAAGTTACCATTTTATTATGCTTGTCTGGTAGTAGCACCATTACGTCTTGATCAGTTTCAAGTAGTTATGGGTCTAGCACTTTTGTTAGGACTGTGATGTTTGAGGATATCTGCACTGTTCACTGGAGTGAAACCATTCTTCTCCTCCCAGACAGATATTTCTTCATCTGTACAGTGCCTTAGCTGGGGTAGACACCCAAGAATTAAATCAGTACAAGGGTTGTCAAGTATTGCACAAGTAAAGGTACCAGAAAGGAACGGGGTGTTTATACGGGCTCTTGCCAGAGGATAGGTTTCTATATTACCAGAAAAAGTCCGGCATTTTACAGAGTCACCAGTATAATCCTTTGGATTAACAAGTTCCTTTTTCACACCAATAATAGAGCTCCCACTGTCAAGCAAACATCGGCATGGCTTATCATTGACCATTGCAGAGTGAAACAATAGATTGCCTCTGGAGGCTATAACTGCATTTGCATTCTCTACGGAGGATGTTACAATATGCCCACATGTAAGTTTGCCGTCTGCATGAAATTGGTGACATTGGTCACAATTGTCAAAGCTTAATACATCATTCACACAACACACATCTTCAGATTGCTTAAAAGGTAATACATTCTCGACTTCACACTCAGTCTCACTACCACTATCAGAAGATGTATCAATCAAAATAGCATTGTTGGCTTTCATACGTTGGCGGCCCAGGCACTTATTTGAATAATGGCCGTAGCTGGAACAAAAGAAGCATTTGATTGCACGCCTGTATGCAGATCTTTTGTTTTGTTGCTTCTTAATAACATTTTCAAGATGTGCCGGATAGTTTGGCGATTTATCACACATAGAATAAGTGTCATGCAAAAGTTGACAGTAGATACATTTTGACACTTTCCTATCTTTCTTGTCGACTCTATGAAATGGTTTTCTATTACTTTGATAGTTTTTTGGTTGGTCCTTTACAAAAGAAACTACTTCAGAGTCATTTGAAGTCTTAAAAATATCTCTATTTGAAGAAAAATATGCAGAGCCTTTCTTTTCGAATTGTTCTATGTTCTCAATGTCTGACTGCTGCAGGAATTTAGCAAACGGAGATGGTATAGTGGATATGACTTTATCCATGGCTATTAAATTTTTAAGTCTGTCAAAGTCTTTTCCTATGTTAGCTGCTTTAAGCCACCTATCTAGTACACTTTGAACATTTGAGACGTAATCAATGAAAGTCTCACTAGGTTTTGGTTTTAAATTTGAGAACTGAACCTGATACCCAGGGGCATCAAGTAAAAAGTGTTGCATTATCCTATCATGGATGTACTGATAGTTAGATCTAAGATCAGTTGGTATTGATTCTATCACTTTAAGGGGCTCACCACTCAGGTTCTTCATATAAATCATAGCCCACATCTCTATTGGAACTTGGTGGTATTTAAACTGATACTCGACATTTTCTGTCCAGGCTGATATGGAATCTTCTTTACAATATGGTTTGATAATATTTTTGTATTTGTTGAACTTATTTTCTTCTTGTTGACTTTTTAGTTTAGTAGCAGAGATCTCTGCGTGTGAGTCTACATCCATACCTTTCATCTTTAACTGTGTCTCTGATTCAACTTGTATTTGTTTTTCTTTCACTCTTGCCATTTCATCTATCTCTTTTTGCTTTAGATCTAATTCCCTTTGTTTAATTTCCTTATCTTGTTCTAACTGTTTTAGCTTAATCTCCTTATCATGTTCTAACTGTTGTTGCTTAATTTCCTTATCATGTTCTAGCTGTTTTTGTTTTGTTATCTCAGCTAGTTCTGCAATCTCCTTTTGGTGTTGTCTTTCCCGTGCACGTTCATCTCTCTCCGCATCTTCTTTTCGTGCACGTTCAGCTGTCTCAGCATCTTTTGCTTCCTTAAATTTCTGATCAGCATATTGTTGTAGCTCTTTACCTGTGTATTGTAACTCTTTACCAGCTTTTATAAAATCAGTTAAAGTCGCCATGTTATTTGGTAATTGGCTAGCGTTGACCCGCATTGAGCTCTTTAATCACTTATTTATCTTTGATATGTTATGTTTCTTATTATCTGAGCACTATAAATTGTACTCTTTGTTTATAACCTGGAAAATTTTATCCTGAAAAAAACAGAGCACAAAAATATGCTAATGCATCACACGCTGAAAAAGAGATGCACTATTAATCACATTGCATGCCAAATATATTGAGTATACTCAACTTAATGTTCCCGAGAATCAGGAACACCAATCCGGTAACACAGGTCACCTCGTTTGGCACTTCGGCATACACACGAGTTTTCTAATCAGCTGTTGTTCACCCTGGTTCACAGAGCAGCACCAATTAGCAAATAGTAAACGACATATAATATTCTCGACAATTTGGTACAATCACAATGACATGCCCACGGACAAACAGAATATAGTTTAATTAATATTAAATTGTCAATGTCCTGTCTTCGTTCTACCGTTTTATGCCTTTCGTTACTAACCTAGTTTAATCTATGGAAGTGTTGTGCAGACCAAGTCTAATTTGCATGGCCAAAAGTAGTGCCATCGTGACGGTAAACAAATAGAAAAAGTACGAAAAAAATTCAATAACTGCTTTCAAATAAATAAAAATATAATAATAATGTTTAAATAACTAAATATATTCAATTACTAACTTAAATAAACAAATAATAGTTAATATAAAGCACAGATTCAGGCGGGCAGCAGCTTGACGATTTGTAAACAATCAGATGCTGAATGCGAATGGCGTAGAACAACTGCTTGTCAATCGCTACTACGTCAGAGGCGCAGCGCTATTTTTAGCTTGCAAAAATCGATAATGTTGCTGGCATGTGTATCGCTCCGCCATGAATCATATTTAATAGTTATTCATAAACAAATCAGTAATTGAATAAATAAATGAAAGAAAATAACAATATCAATACTTACAACTTTGAAGAACACATGATTAAGTACATAATATTTTAATAAACACAAATAAGCATTATTTTGTCACGATAGGCACAGTTTAGCTCGCAACTCGTTCTAGTCTGCACACGTCATCAGTCACTGACACAAATTAAACTTAATTCACTACTAGTAACCTAGTCTAGAGCCGTGGGTAAGTGTAATAGCTTGAACATTTGTCCAAGCCACACTTCTGACACCACATTAATCCTCGCCTGTCAACAACCAATGTTTCAGGCATCATCGGATTACTTCTCCCACACCACACAAGAAACTTGCAAGTCGTGTGAGAGGAAATGAATGATACATTTTATTGCCGTTGGCTCTTTACAATTACAAAACAGTCGCTATCAAATCACACACAAAGCCACAGAATTGCCTATCACTAGTTTCCTAACCCTATTGCTAATCTCTATCTATTTGGCTACACAAAACTCCTATCAACACTAAACGATCTGCTCGCTACGAAGTCAGTCCCCAGTCTGACTTTCCTACTCGCGTGGCTACACAGCACGCGGAAGGACCTTGATGCGTCCTTCGGCTTTTTGCGTGCCGTTACATTCAGCACGCTTATATTAGCTGTCTCCTATTGAGTGGCAATCGTGGCTATCACGTAGGCGTGATTCTGTCGTGACCAGAGTGCTAACTATCTGGTCGACGTCTCCGTGTCTCATGAGAGAACTAGTTAATAGTCCCCCATTCTATCACCTACCCTGCCCTTATATCGGGGCACTGTATTACCTCTAATCTACTTGAGGTTGACCACTCTTCCCGGTGGTCTTCTATCTTGAGGCAGACCTCCGGCCTCTGTTTCAGTCTTTGACAATGGTGTTTAATGTTTAAACCATGTGTTTCCAATTATCATATCATTGATATTTGCCCATTCTATTAGCTTTTCCCCTCTTTCATTTCTTGTACCTAAACCATAATTCCCCACTACATCCTCCATTTTTCCCTTTCCTACTTTTGCATTAAAATCACCAAGTATTATCTTTATTTCTTGTGATCCAATTTGAGCCATCGCCATTTCTATTTCGTCGTAAAAGTGTTGTATTTCTTCATCACTACTGCTTGCTGTTGGTGCATATACTTGTATAATATTTATGTCTATTGGTTTGCCTTTGATTTTTACCATAATAACTCTATCTGAAATACACCAGTATCCATTAATTGACTTGGCTGTTTTTTCGTCTAATATTATTCCTACACCTTTTTCATGTGTATCCCATCCAGAATAAATTATTGTGTGATTGTCAGCTATAATTTTGCCCGATCTCTTCCATCTCATCTCACTAACGCCTAGTATATTCATTTTCATGCTATCCATCTCTCTTAGAACATTGGTCAACTTTCCTAGCTCATTTAATGTCCTAACATTCCATGTTCCTACTCTAAATTTATTTATTTAAGTTAAGATTTTGCCATCAGTAGCTGGATGACGGTCTGGTGTCACCTGTGGCTCATGACTGTCCCTACCGGACGAGGATGCCCTAAGACAGCCATTAACGTCCTTCACTAACTTTGATATATGTTTTGCCATGAAGTCTTGGGAAGATAATGTGGTGGTTTCCCCTTGCCTTCCACATTCACATGGTGGTCTTTTTACCTCTGCCTTTGACAGACAGCCATTTCCGACTGTAAGGACAAGTGAGTGCCCTGCTCTGCTCAGCTGCAGAGTTGTCCACTTATTCCGGTGGATACTCGGTCCCCAGAGCTGTGTTAGCCACACCGTAGTGTGTTTCCATCCTCTACCGCAGGGAGGTGCAGTTGGGATTTTCCCTTCATAAAGTTATGGTCTCTGACCAAAACTCTCCAGTACTTTTAGAGGATATAAAGACTAATTAACAAAAAATGTCTGTAAATGTAAGGAAAATAGAAGCTATAGTTATCAACAAAGATAGTACCAATCAGAGGTAGGAAAACTGAAAAAAATTCAGGAGCCAGTCCCTTTTTCTCAGGAGCTAGCAACCTTTTATTTTGTTTTGTTTGTTTTTATTGCAAATATGGGTTAATAAATATGATTGAAATTTCAGGCGCCAGGTAAAAATTTTCCAGTTGCCATCACGGCTGGGCACTCTGGATTTTTCTACCCTTGGTACCAAGTCAGTTTTGAAAATTAAAAATACGGAGATAAATTAACAAGTCAATAATTATTCTTAACTAGGGCAATTGTAGTGGTATGAAGAATCAAACATTCGCTATAGATGGCTAACACGGTATTCTGAGATGCAAGATTAACTTGACGGTGATAATTTCCTCGTCAATAATACTATAGATATTCTATTGTTTTATAGTATTTGAAAGTTACCTACATAGTGCCCTATCTTTGCAATATACAACTGTTGATTGCGCACACATGTCCAATTGTGAAGTCGACAACAAACCGGACCGACAACAACCTAATACTGGTTAAAAACCAAGTCTCGCGAAGCCAAATGAATACATTCCCCCAGGATCCACCGAAATAATTTTTTTTTAAAGGGGGGTGGGGGAATAGATCCACCTGTGCCCAAACTGTAATGACTCGGAACGATACATGGACTTCGACTTCAGCCTCACGTCTGGGCTGGCTGTGTGTCTGTGGTAAAAGCTTCACCACGCAACGGGGGAAAATTGGTTGTGTGCCATGTTTGTGGCTAACTTACTTTTTGTTTGGCACTGAATTAGTTAACTTTTAGTTGTTCATAGATAGTCTTCAGTATATCTGTCTTATTCTTGGCGAGTGTTCCAAACGTTGGCGCCTTTGAAGCCTAACAACGCTAGAAGCCGTGGCTATAGAGTGAGAAGAAAACCGGGGATCAGATGGATGGAAGCTATCAAGGATATGGTATACAAACATCCTAACAACCCAAGGGAAACATCTGGTTCAAGATCAAGAACTTTCAATCGCATCTAATCATAACAGCAAATGTGGACAATCCATTCAATCCCGTTAGCGGGTCCTTTGCAGAGCGTTACTCTCATCTCTGCCCATTGAAAGATGTTCCAGTCTTTTGCCAGTGTTCTTACCTCGTGGATGTCACATGTATCCTCAGTGTCATGTGTCTATCTTCATGCACCAAAACACTCTGCACGTTCGCCATAACAGATTATAGTCAATTAAGTTTAGTTCAGTTAAATTAGTTTAGTTTAGCTGGTGTGTTTTGTTTATTTAGTTAGCTTCTTTTGTTTAGTTAGTCAGTTTAGGTTTGCCTAGATGTCGCATTTGAGAGTCTTGGAGTATGTGATCAGCTGTCTGTCGTTCCAATACACATGGCTGATGTGCCAAGCTTACATTATGTATAGATGAGAGAAGAATAACGATTTGTTCTGGTCTCTACATAATGTGTTATCGTGATGTGCTGGAGATGACATCACAGTCAATTCCAGCATTTTGTTGTTGTTGACTCTTTGTCGACCAGTACACAGAAGAAGAATAAACGGCAAATTACACCATTAAAGAACTCCTACTTGCGGACAATCGAGCACCAATAGCAAAATCAGAAGCAGAATTACAAGACCGCATTAATAGTCTAAACGAAGTGTTTGGACAAATGGCACCAATACAAAAGAACAAACGTGTGTCAATAGTTACTAAGAAAGCACTCTACAACACAATCTTCCTACCAACTCTATGCTACCAATGCCAAACCTGGACAATGACAGAAACTGAGAAAAGAAAAATCACAACAGAAATGATATTCTTGAGACGAACATTAAATGTATCAAGAAGAGAGATAATCAAAACTGAAGAAATCAGGTCTAAAGTGGGGTTATAGCAGCGCTGCATTTTATTAGAAGGCAGCAAGTCATTTGGTTTGGCTATGTAACTAGGCTGTAAATAACAGTATGCCACAACAAGCAATGATGTACAGACCAGATGGAAGCAGAGGAATAAGCCGACAACGTAAACGATGGACAGAGGGAATAGCAGGTCCATGGGAATGTCGATTCATGAAGCCCATAAACGGGCACTCTCCCGCTGTTTATAATTCACATAGACACCGCAATTCACAAAAGGAACAACATGAAATGAGATGAGATGATACTCTTGATGTCTTGGTAAGGTTACTTTCTTAACAACCGGCACACATACCAATGAATGGGCTAGCAGCGCAAGGCGTTTCCGAATCGCCCGCAGCTGTTTCGAACGCTGTATGCGGGATTGTGAATTGCGTTCGTAACCCCATCCCAACAGCGCCAGCTATTAACCGATTCAGTTAGTTATTTGCATGTCCTTTACAGGACGTAGCTGTCAACTCCAGCATTTGTTGGCTGTTTGTGATATCTTGGCAAGTTTACGTTCAGTGGTTTGTCATTGCTTTCTGAATGACCGGCACTCTTACCATTTTCATAAAAAACCAACGCAAAGTGGTCTGTTGCCAAATCGCCCGCAGTTGTGTTTCGAATGCGGTATGCGGGATTACGAACTGCGCCCGTAACCTCTTCGTCACAGTGCCGGCTCTTAACTGATTCAGCGCCGAAGGATAATATATCGTCAAATGTGGTCTTCCATTTAGACTTAAGGACGGTATATCACCATAGAGTCACCGTGTTAGTTGTCTTGTTCTGTGGGATCTTCCGCAATTTAAATGTTCAGTGAATGTTCATTTGATTGTGTATCATATTTGGTCCAGACTTAATTTTTGTTTGCAACTGAATCAATTAACTAACTATGAGGAAGGTAGCATTAGATATGCAGATGATACAGTCTTGATTGCAGACAATGAACAGGACCTGCAAAATTTAGTAGATGCGGTTGTTACACACAGTGAACAACAAGGGTTAGAATTAAATTGTAAAAAGACACAGATTATGGTCGTCACTAGGAAGAACGAAATAATACCACAGTGTAATATACAAGTAAATGGGAATATTCTTCAACAAGTGAATAGGTAGCCTACAATTATCTCGGAACAGTAATAACATCTGATGGGAGATGCCTTGAAGAGATTAGAACAAGAATCGCCATGGCAAAAGTAGCCTTTAGCAAGATGAAAAACATACTGACCAATAAAAAGATGTCAATTGAAACGAGAAAAAGAGTGTTGAGATGCTACATAGAACCTGTACTTTTATATGGATGTGAAGCTTGGACAATGAGCAGCCAGGCTGAAAAACATCTGATGGCTGTAGAAATGTGGTTTCTGAGGAAAATGCAAAGAATACCATGGACAGCCAGAAAGACCAATGAACAAGTCCTTCAAGAAACAAATGAAGATCGTAAACTGATCAGAGACATTAGACGTAGACAGTCACAATTTTTTGGGCATGTTATGAGAAGAAATGATTTGGAGAACTTGGTGACAACTGGTAAGATCGAGGGGAACAGACCAAGGGGAAGACCTAGAAACAAGTATCTGGATGGCTTGGCCTTGTGGCATGGTCGAGACAGAAACACGGAACTGATCCACGACTCTGTTGATCGAGTGAGATGGCAGAACATGACCGCCCACGCTTACCGGCATGGCACATGATGGATGGAGGAAGGTTCCAAGACCGGCTACTCCCGTCGCCACAGACAGGAGCTCTGTTAAACGAAGGTTTATTTATATACTGTTTTGCGCAGACTTCAAACTTTAGGAAAGTTTTAGAGATTTTGGTCGCCTAGCCGCATCGTACCGAAAATATGGCTAAAGATATATTTAAAATAGATCTCTACTCTATTCTGGATGTTGCAGAAGATGCAACAGATAAAGAAATCAACAGTGGTTATCGTAAAAAGACTTTAACATGTCACCCAGACAAGAACCCCGATAACCCAAAGGCAGCCGAGTTGTTTCACGAATTATCCAAAGCTTTTGAAATACTCACCGACGTAGCTACCAGAGCAGCTTACGATCAGACGAGAAAGGCCAAGAAAGCAGCAGAAGAAAGGAACAAAGTGCTTGACTCCAGACGAAAGAAGTTTAAAGAAGATTTGGAAAGAGCATTTCAAGGACAGAGACAGAAGTCAGGGGCAGCAGAAAAGAAACTTTTTCAGCAAGAAATAGAGAGACTGAGACAAGAAAGTTCAAGGTAAGTTTTATTTTACATTTAATTATATTGTAAATCAAATTGTATGTTATTAATTTTGCTAATTTAGGGTAGATGAGATTTCGGTCCCAAATAGTGCTGCAGTGAATAAGTGATTAGGGTTAGGGTTAGTTATATAAAATTATTCACTGCAGAACTATTTGGGACCGGAATTCGGAAGAGTGCCGAGATTTCTCTTGCTATTTTTAATTTTTAGTAGCATGTTTTATGACAGTCTTGTGAAATATGTTCTGTATCTTTATTATGGTACTAAATATATATTAAACACTAGTGAGAAGATAAAAACTGATACATGTGACAACTGGAAATATTTACGGACAGAGAGATAGATGAAGAGAGTGAGAGAAGATTCTTGAAAGTCTTGTGTCATGGCAGGAAGGAAGTCAACACACAAACTGATCCAATGCTGTCAGAGATCGCAAGTTGTGGAGAAGCATGATCGCCCATGCAAGGCACTGGATGACGATGATGAAACACTAGTGGGACTTCACTAAACACCAACTTACACAAAAACAACAGCTTCTAGGAAGTGAATTGTCCTGGCAAACTGCCATGTTTAATTGTTCTAAAGAATCTTGCCAATAGTTCTTTTCTGAGACATGTTTGAAATCCTTTAGTTTGGTATTTGTGGTGATGTTGAATGCAACTTGTAAGAAATATCTAATGTGTTTAATCACTTGTCTTGAACACAGCAAGCTGAGTGGTTTCGAGGTATGGTGTCCACTTCAAGTGCTGGAGGTCCTGGGTTCAAGCCCCGGTGAGGGCCGGGATGTTTTCACATGGACTTCTAGTAAATAATTTCCTCTGGTCTCTGGGTAGTGAGATCGGACATCTGTGTGTATTGTTGCACACGTAAAAACATCCCTTGGCAGTTGGAAATCAAGAAAGAGTAGCCTAATGGCGCTGCATGGGAAAAATTGCGAGTTAAAAATTTACCCAAAGTATTTCAGGATCCTCGCCAGGTGCTACGGAGTTCGTACACTGAGCTGAGATTCTCCGGACTCAGGCTTGAGTTAGGAGTAGAACGGATCACTTATGGGTTATACCCGTGTGCCGTGATGTTGATCTGTCGACTAAACAAACTAAACAAACAAACAGCAAGCCTCACACATGGTTAGAAAGTGGTGTGTATGAGGCTGATTTCAATGTCTTTACGGTTCACTCTACTTGGAAGACAGAAATTCTTGTAAAAACACATTGCAAGGTGTTCTTTAAGAGACTGGTGAATAAATCTCCATCCCCAAGTTGTTGTAACACTCTTGACAATGATCTGGTTCAGAAGTCCAAACACATGCTGATGTTGTCACATTCTAATTTAACACAAATGATTGCACGTGGTCGAAGATAAATTCTAACCGAAATGAAGATAAACATGTAAATCTGGTTTGACCAGTAATCATTCGGGCATATTTTTGCCTTGCATAATAAGTAGAATAGAGAGGTGTTCAAACCTCTAGCTCTGTCAGCATCTATGTGTAGCTCTGTGTAGATGCTCTATGTGTTTGATCTATGTAGTGCTTCATACACACTACACAGTGCTTGTTTAGCAATTCATATAAAACAAACGCCATGTATCAACACGACCCTGATACTGCCCTGTATGTTCTGTTTTCTGATGTTCCAACTCCATTCTCAATCAGATATCTTCTTCTTCTTCTTCTTCTTCAGCGTTCCGAGCCATTGAGGTTCTTTGCTGCAAATACAATCTGTCTCCATTCGTCTCTCTGGTGGACCTTCTCTTGCCAGTCGTTGATTCCAAGTGCTTGTAGGTCTGTATATATATTATCTCTCCACCGCCTTCTTGGTCTACCTCGGGGTCTACGGTCATTTATTTCCTGAGTGTAAGCGAGTTTTGTTTCCCTATTATCTTCCATTCTTTCTATATGCCCCAGCCATTGTAGTCTATTAGCCTTCATGATACCAGTGATTAGCGGGGATTTAAACAAATCATAAATGTCTTTGTTACTTCTTCTTTTCCACTCTCCACTTTGTGTATCCCTAATGGGTCCAAAGATGCGTCTTAAAATTTTGTTCTCAATCAGATATGCAGATTAATATTTTGCTGACTGAAACAGCATCATCAAGAAAAAGTATCTCAATTTTAAAGACTAGTCAATGAACATGTCTTTAAATATAAGAAAAATAGAAACTATGGTTATCAACAAAGACAGTACCAAGCAGAGGTAGAAAAAATTAAGCATAATTCAGGAATCAGTACCTTTTTGTCTGGAACTAGCAACTGTCTTTTAATTTTTTTGGTGCAAACATGGGCTAAGATTGATTGAAATTTCAGGCGATAGGTAAAAATTTCTTGGCACCATTGCGACCAGGCACTCTGAATTTTTCTACCACCAGTACCAAATTAGTTTTGAAAATTACAATGATAGAAAGACAATTGAACAAGTCAATTATTCTTAACTAGAACAGTTAATAACAGATGATGGCAGAAATAAGACAGAATAGGAATAAAGTAATATTCAACAAGCGCCTCACATCTTAATATGAAGAGCAATCAGTATACTATCCATTTTTTTGTATTGTGCAGAAACACCTGACAATAAGCAAAAGATGAGGGACAGGACAGGGTTGTCACTTTTCTTTGACAGAAAACATCTAGAAATGGAACAGACATCTAGAAATATCTGCATTGTATGGGTTAAACATCTAGAAAAACATCCAGATGGAAAAAGTAAGAAGTTACATGGATATCGATTTGACTTACCCTATAGAATCATGTCCTCATCTTCACTGATGTCTGTCTCACAAGATCCACAGGATAAACTTAGCTTAGATGATGAAGTCTGTTCCAATTTCTTCTAATACACGATCAGGGAGCTAATCAGTTGAACAGCATTTTCCTACTCTCATCAGGCCAAATGTTATTGTCAAGATAGCATTTCAGAGGTCCAAGTTTCATCCTATTTCTTAGTTTAGATTTTATATAATTAATAGCACTGAAAACTCTTTCTACATCAGCATTTGAATGGGGTAGTATCATGGCAGACATCGCACATTCAAAGAGCTTACAGAATGGATTGTTTCCTGGGGCATCTTTAAATTATCTTACTGCATTCGAAAAAGCTTGTTTCTGTTTTTTTTTTTGTCCTGTCAACCGAATTTATTTTAGTTAACTGATATTCTGCTTCCGCCACACACTTATCAGTAGCCCCTAAAAATTTCATAACTTGACAATATTTAGGTATGTCCTTTACTGGCTGAAGTATGTTGTTAACAGAAAAGAGTGAAATATTTTTCAATACATCTAAATTTTCAGGAAGTCTCTGCTTCAATTACTTGAATAATGAGACAGGAAAATCTTGACAGTGCTTTCTTAAGTTCTCTTCATTTTCTGTTAACAGTCCTTTTGCTTTTAAACCATAAATATTTTATTAAATTTGGTATCCCAGGTATGGCTTAGAAGCCAAATAGCTAGCTCTCTGTAGTGCAAGTCAACAAATCAGCTTTAGAATTTGGCAATATAAGTCTTTTACCAATTGAGTGAAATAGCAAAGTGAGATCGTCAAGTAATTTAACTTTATCAACATTTTTAGATTCAAACATTTATTAACATTTTGCACCTCACTTACAATGGGTTGTAAAAAGGGAAGGAATGCCAAATTTTTTAAATCACTGTGCATTCCATATAATATTTCAGCTGTGTAGGACTTTTAACTTTGTCTTGTTATTTTGAAGTGTGTCTTCAACTCCAACGATTGGTTCACAATTATTTCAACAGCTGGTTGAATTGATAACCATCTAGTTTTGCAATATGACATAATTTTCAGTGGTGAGGAACTACCCATTCCATTGGCACCTTGCCGTCTTGACAGACGATAGTTTGTGCTTTAAAAAGGCATAATAACTTTTACCTATGGCGGTAGCGAATGTGACTGATAAGGCCAATTTGCGCTGTAAATGTCCGTTCACAGTGGGTGCATGTGAACACGTGGTCATTTCCACCATCATGCACCATCTTACGTCTCAAACGCTCGGTGTGTGACTTATCTGCAATAATTTTCTCCTTTGTCTTTATTCCATTTCTGATGTTTGCCCTCCATGCAACACGTTCAGCGGCGACTTGCTCCCAATGTGCATTATCAGTGCCTGTATCAATCATGTCCCGCTTACACACATCTTTGTATCGTAGTAGAGGCCGACCCTGAGATCTCTTACCCATCTGTAATTCACCAAAAAAGATATCCTTTGGTATTCTACCATCATCCATCCTCCTAAGATATCCTATCCAAGTCTACGAAGACTGAGCATGGAATAAACTGTCACACAACCTGATCTTTCCAATACTTCAGTATTTGTGATTTTGTCTTGCCACTTAATACCAAGAATTCTTCGCAGACACCGCATATGAAAGCTGTTTAAATGTTTCTCTTGGTGTGAGTAAGTTGTCCAGGTTTCACTGCCATAAAGAAGAGTACTAAGGACACAGGCTTGATAGACAAGGACTTTTGTTTTGGCAGTAAGCTTCCTGTTCTCCCAGACTCTTTTTCTTAACCTGTTCATTGTTGTTGCTGCCTTACCAATCCGGATGTTGATTTCCTGATCTAGGGATAATTTGCTATTTACCATTGATCCTAGATATGTAAAATGGTCTACCATCTCTAGTTCGGCGTCGTCAATAAAGATTGATGGTACCCCATGTGCACCTTGTGACATAATCTGTGTCTTCTTTTTGCTAATTGTTAAACCAAATTCAGAACAAGCATTGGAGAATGCAGATAGTAGACATTGCAATTCTTCCTCAGAGTGGGTCGTAACTGCAGCATCATCTGCAAAAAGCAACTCTCTGATCAGTACCCTCCTAATTTTGGTCTTAGCCTTCAATCTCTGAGCATTGTAAAGACCGCCATCTGAGCGTGAGTGAATGTATATACCACCATCCTGATCATGAAAGGCATATTTCAGTAGAAGTGAAAAGTATATTCCAAAGAGGGTGGGAGCTAGTACACAACCTTGCTTAACTCCGCTCTTGATTTCAAATTCTTCAGAAGTTGCACCATCAAACTTGATTATACCCTTCATGCCTGTGTGGAATGATTCCACAATGGACAGAAGAGTTGGTGGGCAGCCAATCTTCTTTAGTGCCTTGAACAGACCCTCACGACTGACCTAAATCAAATGCCTTTGTGAGGTCGATGAAGGCAATAAACAGTGGTTAATTCTGTTCACAGGCATTTTTCTTGCATTTGTCGCAATGAGAATATGATATCAGTGGTAGACTGGTTCTGTCGAAAGCCACACTGTGATTCGGGGTAGACTTGAGGAACTATCATTTATATATATATATATATATATATATATATATATATATATATATATATATATATATATATATATATATATATATATATATATATATATATATATTGTATAAATTATTATACCAGAAGAATATAAATTATTATTATTACATGAAGAATGGTAAATCACCAGGTTGTGATGAGATACCATCTGAACTAATTAAAGCGGGAGGAGAAGAAAGCATACAAATCTATCCCGCATTATGTAAAAAGATATGGAAATATGGTATATGGCCAAAAGATTGGAAGAGAACTATCTTCATTCCAATACCAAAAAAGGACAACCTGAAATTATGCACCAGCTATAGAATTTTTTGGGCATGTTATGAGAAGAAATGACTTGGAGAACTTGGTGACAACTGGCAAGATCGAAGGGAAGAGACCAATGGGAAGACCGAGAAGTAAATACCTGGTTGGCTTGGCCACATGTCATGGTCGAGACTGGAACATTGAGCTGATCTACGACTCTGGTGATTGAGTGAGATGGCAGAACATGACCGCCCACGCTTATCGGCGTGGCACATGATGGATGGATAGAACTGTTGCCCTGATCAGTCATGCAAGTAAAATTCTACTAAAAATCATAATGGGAAGACTACGTAAGAAAATGGAAGAAGAGATTAACGTAGTTCAAGCTGGATTTAGACAAGGAAGAGGAATAGATCACCACACATTCAACATGCGTTTAATAATAGAGAAGTGCAGAGAATTTAATGTAAACCTATCTATGTTTTGTGGATTATTCAAAGGCATTTGACTGTACAACATCAGAAGCTTTGTGAAATCATGAGGAATATGGGCTTTCCATCACATGTAGTACAACTCATAAAAATGCTCTATCTAGACCAAAAAGCAGCGGTTAGAATAGATGGCGAGACATCAGATTGGTTTGACATCAAGCAAGGAGTCCGTCAGGGCTGTGTGCTGTCACCCTATTTGTTTAACCTGTACGCCGAAAATATAATGAGAAATGTCAGAGATGATATAACCAGGGAGCAATATGATGCCCTACATATCGGTGGTCATGAAATACCAGAGATTCGATATGCTGATGATACAGTATTACTATCCACATCACAGAATGGTATAGAAAACTTAATAACCTCAACCCAAAGAAATAGTGAAAATCACAACTTATATCTTGACATAGCAAAAATAAAGATAATGCATACAGATAAAACTACTATGGAGAAAGAAATATATGTTAATGAGGAAAGATTGGAGGTGGTGGAAAATTTTGAATATCTTGGGTCATTGATTACCAACAATGGTGACACAATGAAAGAAATTAAACGACGACTATCAATTGCTCTTCAAAGACTAAAACAACTGAATAAATTATGGAGTGGGACAGATAGAACTACAAAAATTAGATTTTTAAGAGCATGCATCTTTCCCATTGCAACATACGCCTGTGAGACCTGGACACTTACTAAACAAGCTGAACAGCGCATAAATGCCTTTGAATATAAATGTTATAGACGAGTTCTAAGAATATCTTGGGTAAAGAAAAGAACAAATGCATCCATACTTCAAGAGCTGAATATTGAAGAGGGTTGGCTATTAAAGACGATAAAACAAAGAAAATTAAAATATTTTGGTCACTTGAAACATCATGAAAGTTTGGAGAGAACACTAATGGAGGGGTATATGCCTGGGAAGAGAGGAAGAGAAAGGCCAAAGAGAAGATGGGTGCAGGATGTGGCGGATGATCTCTAGATGGGTGTATCAGACGCGGGACATCTTGCTTGTGATCGAGGAGTTTTCCGGAAGGTTGTTAGGGAATGTGAGGTTCTGCAAAGGACATGCTACTGAATGAATGAATGAATATAAATTATTGTATTGCTGTTGTCTGACATGATTTGGAGAACCATTTATGAGTTTCAGCAATTATGAATTCTAAATTCCTTAGTAAACATTCTGATGAGGCTTGTGATCCGAAGCTCAGCTGCGACCGATTTGTGCAGCAGACCGTGAAGCGTTGTGTTATAACGTGCTGGTATGGGAGCCGGTTGTTCAGAAAGCAATGGCAAACTACTGATCGTAACACTTGCCTAGTACATCAACAGCAGCTGAAAAATGCTGGTGTTGACTGCAACGTCCCGTAAGAGATATGCAACAACTTTTTAAACCGATTTCTGTGGCTAAGGGCTTGCGAATGCGGTTTGTGAGCCTGTATACCTGGGTTCGAAACACAGCGTTTCTGGTTTTTTTTTCGAAAAAGGTATAGGAGCTGATCGTTCAGAAAGCAATGGCAAACTACTGAACATAAAATTTGCCCAGGAATCACGAACAGCGAAAATGCTGGGGTTGACTGCTACGTCTTGTGAAGGACATGCAACTTAATTTGAATTTTCTGTGATAATGCTAGCTGCAAGGAATGACACGCACATTTTATGAGGATTAAAGATCTTCCTTCAATTTGGCATAAACGCCATGGTTGATACCAACCTTTACCGCGGCATTATAGGTACCGATTGCAGCCAAATTCTTAAAGTCTAAATTTTTACTGAGCAAAAGTTTCTTCAGTGCCTGAACTATACTTTCTGCATCACACTTTTCCAAGTGAACTAGTCCAAGAAATGTAGAAACTACTTTATCTTTGCTGTTGCTATAATATATAACACATACTCCAAGCACTTTCAGAACAGAAACGTCATTCAATGCGTCTAATAAAAAAATATATTTATTTGTAGATATATCACTGATAAAAACTTCTTCAAAGTGAGAAAACAAAGTACTTATTATAATATGTGTACACTTGCTGCAATGCATTTTTATGTCATTTATAAATTTACTTTAAGAAATAATGTTTTTAAACACATCAATCAAATGGTCACAGTTCACAATTGCACAATGACAACTTAAAATATTGCGACAGATCCTTCAACTTTTGATGATTCATTACTCTGTGTAGTTCTGAAAACAGATGTCAACTGTGCAATATCCCTGAATCGCACTGCATTTTTATGTTTTTAGTCTCTGCATGATTCTTCAAGTCATGTATTTTCGCTTTCATTTCACACTTGCAGTACTTAACAGTGAGCCTTAGTCACATCTCCATGAACTGCGATCACCCAGTCTTTAATTATGTCATCCTGCAGCCACTCTTTCCGAAATTTTTGTTCATGTTGCTTTACTTCTGGCATGTTGAAAGATTTGTTCAAAGTGGAAGACACATATGAAGGTGTGCAATTATTTAAAAAATCACATGAAAAAGAATCACAAAATCGGCATCACAGCAATAATTCGCAACACAGTGAGTTTACAGTTCAAATAATGTTACTTTGATTTATGCGCGCTTTTAATAAATACTGGGAGCCTGCCAGATTGTTGAGCGTTGACCCAAGTCAGTTCAAAGTTTAAATAATGGCAGTTACCATAATTTACGCACGCCCAGACCAAACAAAAAATGGGTAATAAATATTTTATACAGTAATAATTAAATGACACCTAAAGAAAAGAAAAATCTATAAAATATCTAGCTACAAATGAAAAACATCTAGAATTACATCTAACATCTTAACGTCACAAAACAACATCTAGGCGCAGGTAAAAATATCTTGATCTACATGTTATACATCTTGAATGGCAACACTGGGCCAGGATTTACTGGATAATTTGTTGCATAAATGAAAAATAGGGATATCAAGGAAGAAGAAAAAAATAAAGAAATATTTTTACAAATTAGTATTGAAGAAATAAGAGAAGGGCGAAAGAGTTAAAGTGGTTTGGGCATGTAAAAACACAGCTGGATTGTTTGTGATTTTTAAGTTCATATGGCTCTCCATTTGAAAAGATCTTAAACTTCAGGTGCGCTGAAAGCGAGGTAGGCGGTTCAACCGCTACACCAGCATGAAGTTGGAATTAAACATTGATTTCTCGTTCAGAAATCGGTGGCAATGTTCTGAATGTACAGTTGCCTAGAAAATCAACCTGGGTTTGATCACAACATCCTGCAAAGGACATGCAACATTTTTGTAGTTGGCCATTGCATTCGGATCTGCCAACACTCGCACCATTGTGAAAACAACGCAGAGTGATCTGTTCCCACATCACCTGCAGCAGACTCTGAACCCAGTTTGCTGGGATTGTGAAACTATAATCATGACCCAAATAAATGTTCGCAGAAGTTTGCTGGGATTGTGAAACTGAATTAATGACCCAAATAAATGTTCACAGACATTTACTGGGATTGTGAAACTGAATTCATGACCCAAACAAATGTTCACAGAAGTTTACTGGGTTGTGAAACCAAATTCACGTCCCCTAAGCCAGATGCGCTGACATTCTGTGAAATACTTCCAAAATAAATATTCATAGAAGAAAGAGGATCTGCTCCAATCGATCGTTTGTAAAGTGTTGTGGTATGCAGACTGTGTCTAAAGAACATAAAATAGCGCCATATAACACGATATGCACTGAGATAATGTAATTGATAGCCTGCTGTCATTGCATTTATTTTATATCAACAAATGTGTATATTTGTGGTGAATTAAATACTTACCTTTCTTTAGGGATATTTTAAAACTATTACACTTTATTTTACTTTTGTTGTTTCTTGTTTCCCATGTCCATTAAAGGACAATATTATTTTTTTTCATTTCCAGACTGCTTGAACAAGACAATGAGCGGCAGAGAGAACAGGAACAGCTAAGAGAACAGGAATGGCTGAGAGAACATGGGTGGCTGAGAGAACAGGAGTGGTTGAGAGAACAGGAGTGGCTGAGAGAACAGGAGCAGCTAAGAGAACAGGAGTGGCTGAGAGAACAGGAATGGCTGAGAGAAAAGGAGCGGCTGAGAGAACAGGAGCGGCTGAGAGAACTGGAGTGGCTGAGAGAACTGGAGCGGCTGAGAGAACAGGAGTGGCTGAGAGAACAAGAGTGGCTGAGAGAACAGGAGTGGCTGAGAGAACAGGCGTGGCTGAGAGAACAGGAGTGGCTGAGAGAACAGGAGTGGCTGAGAGAACTTGCGCTTAGAGCTGAAGTGCTTGAATAAGAAAAGGAGCGTTCTAGATACCGCAGCTTTGTTGACGAGAGCTACGCAACATTAGACTTATCAGACTTTGAAAGTCTCATGTTAATGAAAACGAGACAGGCAGAAAAGAGAAGGAGATTAATAGAAGAGTTGAGGAAAGAAAATGAAGATGATGAACAACAAACTCTTTCACAAAACCAGCTGGAACTGCCTAATTGCTAACGCCTCACTATACTTGAACAATCATTCGTTGAATACAGCATACTGAATGCTTTTTCTTTGTTCATGCTATAACCACATTTTATTAGGTGTTGAGAAATCGATGATGACAGCATTTTATAACCTTCTGACTTCACAGGGATTCCTGAAGACTGGTTAATTCTCTTTTCCACCCCAATGCCTGTGATTATGTGTTTTAATTCTTTCAGCTGAAGTATTATTAATTTATTCACTTCATATAATATATAACTGCAGTATACACCTGTCGAGATGCAGCAATATATGCCAGGCAACAAATTGTTTGTGGCATCTTTATTAATGTCTAGTTTTAACGAAAGTGCACCAGGCAGAAGAAAGAGATTGATAAAACAGATGAAGATTATGAATGATAAAATGTTTGTATATAGGTATTTTTTAACAATTTCCTGAATGTTCTTTCTTCCTTGCATTCTGTTTGCTGTGTGCAGTGAGTTAATTCTGCTAACTCATCATTATGTGCCATTTTTGTAAGCATAGGTGAAAATGAAAACCAATTTAATGATAGAAATAGAACTTTCAGTTAAATGAATCTCATCAGTTGTTTGGAATGCAGGCGTTCTGACTGAAGATTGGAAGCATCAGATCACCATGTTTGTGAGAAAGCTTATTAAGGATTTACTGTGGAGCGGATCAGAGCATATGTGGACATGCCCAGGATGCAAGGACGATCATCTAAACCGAACATTTCAGAAATAGGTAAACTCGACAGACAGTAAACAGGTTTTAGATTGGTGTACCCGGGAAGGTTAACCCGGTCAACAAATGCCCGCAGAAGTCGGATGTGTCGGCCTAACGGCGCAAGAACGCAGCTCTGCTGTAAATAGGCACAACGCAATCACATCCGGAAAAAAAAACTCCGGATGAATGCAGAAGAAGAAGAAGATTGGTGTACTTCAACATCAGTCACCCCTTTGCCCTTGTGAGTTTAATAACTGCAGTCAGTAATACTGCGGTAGTTGAGAGGATATTCTCTCTTCAGTTCACACACAGTCTGAGTGATTGATCAGATCTTTAAATGTAGACATGTTCAATGATTCCTGGATGCTCTTTATCTTTGCATACTGTTTATTGTATGCAGTGATGAGTTATGCTAGGAAAGCTCTTATACAAGTCATGAATACATCTTATCTATGTGGTTCATGTTTTGGGTTTTCTATGGCCTGCTACAATGTCATGCAATCATTGTTTTGCCATCTGTCTTTACTTTGCAAGTTGTTCCCATTTAAGTTTGATATATTTCTTGTACCCATTTTATGAAAACATATTTTATTTAGGGGGGGGGGCCACATGTACAGCAGTGGTGTTTTTGAAGGATAGAAATGTTTCAACAAATGTGTGTGGAGTTTTTCAAAATGTGCAAGGAAAGACTTCACATATGATGTCATGTATTCTTGTAGTTTCACTCATTTTCGTGAGGGTGACAGCTGTACCATAATTTATAAACATGCATTAAACATTATTTGGTTTTATTCTGACTATGTTTTTTTCTAGTAATTTTTGGCATTGCATGAAAATGATTATTTGGCAACTCGAATTTTCAATTTGCATTGGGTGACAAAAATCTGTAAATTCTTTGCTTCTCACGCCAGTAATATAATTATTACAAATAATATCTCTATTCCTCAGTGGATGTTGCAGAAGATGCAACAAATCCTGTGGGTGTGTGAATTGTTAGGACCATCACATATTTAGGCCTGGTTACAGAGAGGAATAGTTGGCCAGTCTTTTTCCGCCCCATAGCAAGTGGTGACTGCAGGCATTGAAACCTCATCTGACAGGAATCGCACCATTGTCAGCATAAATTTCTAACCATTACACCAGCAAGCCCACTCAGAAATTCAGCTGACAAAGAAATCATTAGTGGTTATCATGAGTTCTTAAAATGTAACCAAGACAAGAACCCCAAAGGTAGGTAGCTCTACATGGTGGAGTAGCTAGTCCCATGCCAATCTTCCTTAGTCACCTTTTATGACAGGTATAGTGTTACTATTTTTTGCCTTCCTTATGGGTCCCTGCTGGTAACTTTTGGGTGAATGGTTTGTTCCTTCTTGTCATAATATGGTAATTGTCTTGTGCTGGTTGCTGTTTGATTGATTCTTTTCTGCTAGTGGTATCTGATTGGTGCATTTGGTTGCTCATCTGTTGCACCTTCCTTCGCCAGATGATCGGCCCTCTCTCTCTCTCTCTCTCTCTCTCTTCTCTCTCTCTCTCTCTCTCTCTCTCTCTCTCTCTCTCTCTCTCTCTCTCTCTCATTCATTCATTCATTCATTCATTTACATGCCTGTACAGAGCCAAGGAGAATAATTTTAAGGGGATTACAGTTTCAGATCTCCAGTTGAGTAATTGTATTTTTGCCGGTCAAATGTCTATTTTTTTTTTTTTTGGTTTACAAATCTAATAAATATAAGGCATAAATCCTTACGAACAACATATTCAGGCATGTCAACAAATAAGGTAACAAGCATAACATTGTTCTTTTAAGTGTTTGGTTGTTATGCTACATTCCAGTCGAATAGACAATGTTGTCATTGTTTTGCCCTTTAACTCCCATTGGTGCATAGACACTAAACAAGCTGTTCTATC
The DNA here is from genome assembly GCA_014155875.1 of Cepaea nemoralis. Taxonomy (NCBI): domain Eukaryota; kingdom Metazoa; phylum Mollusca; class Gastropoda; order Stylommatophora; family Helicidae; genus Cepaea; species Cepaea nemoralis. The sequence goes on from JACEFZ010022917.1 coordinate 156,439, forward strand.
TAGCATGCAGCTCCATCCATATCTTCCCCTATATTATTCGTCTCATCTGCTTGTCTCCATGTGTGATCTTCCACTAATTTGTTTGCACTGTGGATTCCAGACAAAAGGCTATCTAGTTACACTGTCCTCGGGTTTTCACAATTTATTGTCCTATCCAGCTGCTTTCTTTGCATTATTCATACTGACTTAAGAAGAAGAAGATTACATGAAGCTAGTTATTTGGGGCAGGCACTTTGGTAACGGCAGGGCAGAGATAATACAGAACCAACATCCGCAATATGTGACAATGTTACCCATATAAATGGACAGACTCATGATGATAGAATCACAGCACACAACCTTAACATCTCATTCGTTTCTGTGCACCAGATAATTCATGACCAGTTGGGGCATGGAAAAATCCTCTCTTGTTGGGTACCAAAAGTTCTCACTGACTGATGCATTGTCCTATCCGGGCTGTGGGACCAGAATATCTTGTGGTGTAATGTAATGGTCTCTTTAACATGCCTCAAGGGGCACATGTCTAGGCTCGTGTTTTTATAGACCAACTGACATTATGTGGGTGATGTGGTCAGTCTGTCCGTCTTTCCTCTTCCCCCCCCCAATCATCCCATCTCCTCTACTTCCCAAGACATTTCCTGGCACCCTTTTAGGCTGGGTTGACCTGGGAGTCCGGGTTTTAAAAAAAAAAATGGAATCTGCATTCTTTGTTGGGCTACATAAATGCCTTGGCCCATCGATGGAGCACTCTGTGTGTGGGTGGGTGGGTGCGCGCGTGCATTCGTGCAACACACTTGCTCACTTTGAACTCAATGGGTAATCTATACATGTGCTAATAATACTTGTGAACTGGACTGATGTTTGCGAGTGGATTAGCTTTCCCTATTACCAGTGTCTCATGTCATCCTGGAATAGTCTCAATTATGTTAATTACTGGTTATCTCATAAGGCATGCATTGTTGCCTTGTTTATTGTATATTATCAGTATATACCGTTTTACAAGCGCCACATCTCCGATTACAACTGTACATGCATCACACCCGTACAAATAAAGCACAAACTAACCCAGTAATTATAATCATAAATGTAATTACTTGCATTCACAGTTTCCAGATTTGTGTCTACAATTGAGATTTGAAAGCTGGAACCAAAGACATATCAGGGGGGGGGGGGGGGGGGGGGGGGGGGATGCGGGACACAGACAAAGAATACATATAAGATCCCATCTCTTTACGTAAGCCAATTCAGATTGAAGAAAAAATAGGTTGTGTGTGTCTATGGAACTCTTCATGTTTTTCGTTCATGAAGACCAATTGTTTAGTATTTGTGTGATGTGATAACTGTTTGTGTTATGTATGTATATGTGATATTACTGAGATAATACTGATGTAAATGTAAACTGGCAAATAAAATCTAGAGCAGAAATTGGAGAGATATTTCTCTGTAAGAAAGCCTTAGCCAGCCTTGAAAGTCTCCCATCTCTTTGTTTCACATAGGATCCTAAACACCCCCCCTCTGTGAAATAAATCAGCTTATATGTATAATATCTTTCTCTCCAGCCCCCCACCCCACATGAGCAATATCGACAACATAATATTGGAGCCATAATATATGAAATATTATATAGCTATTGGAAACATCAATAAGATTGGACATAAATTATATCTTAGGTTCAATGTTCATCAATGAATCTGTCATTTAAGATAAATATAGCTTTATTAGTATGCATAAAAATGACTAGGCAGTTGATACAGGGACAACAAAGACATACACGACACCAGAGAAGCAATACAGATTTGTTAAAAGTGTTCACTGTAATCACTTCAAAAATACAATCTTGACATGCTAGAAAATATAGCAGAAGAAACATAGTACAGTATATGCGTAAGATCCAGTCCCCAGAATGTAAAATATTTTACAGCTAAATAACATTGGTTTAAACATGATCAAAACAAACACACAAATGAGAACTTGGGGACCTTTCATAATATTGAATACAATATTCTTCAATGAAGCTGTATGGTGTATGTGGCCCTCTTCTGATGGAGAAAACTTGTTTTCATTCTCTCTGGGTCCAACAAGCAAAGTGTTTGTTGAACACCAAACACTACTGGATGAATTCTCAGAGTATTAATTGGTGTTAATAGTGGGAATACAGAGCTGGTGAGTAAGAATATCAGACACTGGAAAATGTCAGTGTGACAATGATTGTGTTAAAGATAATAAAATAACGAAAATCTGAAAATTACAGATTGTTGAGGGCAGTAAAAGTAAGTGAAACTGTTTTTTAAGTTGCATTTCGCATATGTCGCAAGATCCTAATGATGTGGTCAGTATCACACTGGCCATTGAGGACATAAGACAATTTATAAAAACTCCAAGGCCTAACTGCTTCTCCCCAAGCCAATGACATGAATCAATATTTATCATTAACCAATGCTAAATTAAGGTGGCCAGCATGCTAACCACATCCTCATCACTAAATATAGGAGCCTGTGTAGCTGCATAAGTACTTTGTGTGTTGAAGCTGGCTCAATGGTCAACCCAACAAAGGCAACAGTGACATGGTTCTCGTTGAATAATCATATTGTCAACACTCCAACACCAACTTTAAATCTGTGTTCAGGGACTGGAAAGAATGCAGGCAATGAATTACCTAGGGATACGTTTTGATTGCAGCCTTAGTTTCGTTTAGTCGACGGATCAACATCACGGTGCACAGGTGTAACCCATAAGTACTCTGTTAGTAGTAAAGAAGTACACAAGTTGCCGGCTTTTTTGTGTGGTGGTGGTGGACTATATAAATCAACCTTTTATCGATTTCCACCACAATCTGCAATCTATTTTTAGCTCTTATCAATTTTCCCCTGCAAAGGGCGTTAACTCCTGTGTTTAATGGGCATGGTGAAGGGGTGTCAAGTGACCCATTAAATTGTAGGGGAGGATACATGTAGTGACATGGTGGTGGTTAAAGTGACCGATGACGTGGTCAAGGGGTGGTCAAGTGATCCCTTAATTTGTAGATGAGAGTACTGTAATGCCGAGGTGATGGTTAAAGTGTGCGATGACATGGTCAAGGTGTGGTCAAGTGACCAATTAAATTGTAGGGGAGAGTATTGTAGTGTCATGGTGGTGGTTAAAGTGTGCGATGACATGGTCAAGAGGTAGTCAAGTAACCCCTTAAATTGTAGTGGAGGGTACGTGAAGTGACGTGGTGGTGTTAAAGTGAGCGATGACGGGGTCAAGTGGGGGTAAAAGGTTGTCAAGGGGTGGTCAAGTGACCCCTTAATTTGTAAAGGAGAGTACTGTAGTGACGCGGTGGTGGTTGAAGTGTGTGATGATATGGTCAAGTGTTCAAGGGGTAGTCAAGTGACCTCTTAAATTGTAGAGGCGGGTACGTGAAAAGGAAGAAAAGGTGAAAATGAAATCTCTGGTAAAAAAGACGGACAACTTAGTTAATCATGGGTGAGTGGCGTGCAATGCACACACAAAAAACAAACAAAGACAACCAACGTATTTATTTCTAAACAAAAAGTTATCAAAGAAGGCGATGTTAGCAAAAAGATAGTTACATCAGACCTAGTGTGCACATATCCAAATCTCACAAGCTAAGCAGCAGAAAAGGTTAATGAGATTTGTGAAACTGATATTTGGCTTTCAATATATCATCAATGTGTGGTTTGGAATTGCTGCATCCAATCAAGAGAATTGCTTTCAAATGTTCATCAGTCAATCTCGTTCGACTTTACATACTTCATTTTTGAAAATGTTTGCTCACAGACATAAGTTGTTCCAAAGGTCTTGCCAGACTTTTTGCACTTCCATGAAAATGTCTTTTCCAGTTGTTGTTCCATGCATGCTGCAAACGGATGCCAACTCTTCCGTTATCTGAAAGTCCAGACTGATACCACGAATGAACACGAGAAGTTGTGACGTACTCCAGAACTCAGTAGTATCATCCAGCGCCAGAGAATACCACAAAAAGTTCCTAGTTTTCTCGCGTATCTGTAGCACTATGTTCTCTCCAAGTTCTTCTGTTCTTCGCACAACTGAACTTGCCGAAAGGCTGATAGTTCCAAACAAATCGGCTTTCTCATGACACAAGTCATTTGCTACTTCCGTCATACACTCTTCGATGAAGTTGCCATCAGTAAACGGTTTTCCTCGTTCTGCCATCTCATGCACTATTTTGTAACATGCACGAGTGACAGGTTCATTTTCAGCAAACTTTCTCGTGAAGAGATCTCTTTTTGTTTCTAAACCACGTTTCATGGACTCATTTTTCTCAGAGCGTAACTTTCCAGAAAACTGTCAATATGATGATAGATGTTTTGTTTCGTAGTGCACCGAAGATTGTACTCTTTTACAACGGCACCACTTTGGCTGCATATTACGCAACTGGTTTTCTGGTCCTTTGTTTCCACAAAGAAGTATTTTACTCCCCATTCTTAATTGAAAATGCGACACTCGGCGTCCACTTTTCTTTTCTTAGCAGCCATAATGAAGAATGGAATACACAGGATCTGAAAATGAAGAAGACATTGAATTCGAAACATAATTAAAATCCTATTGAAACACAGGGAAAGCAGAGGACTAGACGTCACTGGTGACGCTACGGCTCACCAAAGATACATATACAGTTTATAGGTACCTTTGGTAATAGAATTTATCTCATAATAAGGTTCGCAAACTATATAAATAGGGCCGGCCTAAATAAGCAGCCTAGAGCAGAGTTTTTCAACCAGGGTTCCGCGAGTGGCAGCCAGGGGTTCTGGCGAAACAGGCCGAAATCGTCTAAATGCAACATTTCTGCCCATCTGGTTTATTACATAAAGTAGGACAGACACTTGGATCATCACACTGAGTTCCCTGAGCAGCGTAAACATTTGTGTAAGGATCTGCTCCAACAGAAAGGTTGAAAAACGCCGGCCTAGAGACCAGCTCAATTAACACCTTGACCGGGGAATTCTTCATAGCTGGGAATAATATTTTCGTAATAACACAAGGTTTCTATGGCATTTGTATTCTATGTTTGCTACTTTATTGCCTGTATTCACACTTGTAGTAAACTTACGTATCACTGCCAAATAAAGAAATCCTTGTTACATACCTAGAAAATGGACGACTGGCAAACAGAAGTAAATATTTTTGGAGCATTTGACCTGTGTTGACAGCTGGACGCATCTGGGGGAGGGAAAGATGTGTGTGTTGCCATGGAAACCATGGTACCATCAGAGCATAGGCCACGAGCCGGGGAAGGACTTGGGATGGCGCGAAATAAGCAAACATTACAATAAACATGGAAATCTAGGTACAATAATTTATAATTGACAATAGTAAATTTAAGACACTGTCAGAGTCTTGCGATAGAGCAAGATAAGTAGCTCGTTTTCTGGCAAGTGTGAAGCAATATCAAACTATCAAATCACACGAAGTGAATATCCGAAAGTATTATTCACAAGCTTTATTTACGCGCTGCATTTATTATCGCACACACATCGCTGCACTGACAATCCATAGCAATCATTACGGCATGAACAATATCACTACAATACATAATAATACATGCAAGCAATAAACATCTCACTTACAAGTCAAACTATTCAAGCATTCGAACCAGTCTCCCACTGTCGTACAGGCTAGCTCTCAATGCAGATTCAAACACTCCTCGCATACCCATGCGACCTGTCCATTCAAACACCTAAACCCGTCTGCCAGTTCTGGCGTTCTACACGCTACACGCCAGTCGGCGCTCACGTCAGCTAGTGTGACCCCTGCAAGGTTCACGAGGTGTACTGATGACCAGCGGTCGTTTAAGCTTCGCTCAATTGCTGTGCTTGGCTGCTTATCCGGGCGTCGTCGAAGACGCCGCGTTCTCTCTGCAGTGTTTAACATCACTCAGAGTTGCGTGTTGTTATGTTTTCTGGCGTTGGTACAGACAACGCGTCGCAACCTCGGATGTGAGACCTTGACAACACATAGCAGCCAGGAGGTCTGTGCACGTGTGAAGATCTACCTTTATTTTAAACATAATATTTACATTTTAAATTATGTCACAACCTCTCCTGTTCCAAACGTTATATCAAGCAAGTTCGAGTACCGTCGGCGGGCCAGATGAAATGACGTCGCGGGCCGGATCCGGCCCGAGGGTCGTAGTTTGGTGACCCCTGGTCTAGAGTAGGCGTGGTTGTATAGTAATAGTAGTAGAGTTGTTCATAATAATATTAATCATGATCATCAAGAGACAAGTTGCCTGGCATGGGCGATCATACCTCGCCACATATTGCGATCTCCGATGGTACGGTTCAGTAATACAAGTAGTAATAATATATGTAATAGTACTAGTCATCATCATCAACATCATAATGATTATCATCAGCAAGAGACTTTTCACCTGACATGGGTGAATATGACACTCCATAAATTATGATCTCCGACACCATGTATCAGTAATACAAGTAGTAATAATATTGGTAATAGTAGTTGTTGTAGAAATAGTAGTAGTAGCAACAGCAACAGTATTAGTACTAGTAATAATAATAGTAGTAGTAGTAATAGTAGTAGTAGTAGCGGAAAAGGGAGAAAAAGAAGAGGAAGAAAAGGTGGAGATGGACTAGTAGTAGTATTAGAGTAGCAGTAGTAGTAGTAATAGTACCAACAAATAGTAGTGGTGGCGGCGGTGGTGGTGGTAGTAGTAATAGTAGGAGTAGTATAATAGCGAGGGTACTTGTTGTTTCACTAAGTATTTGTATATCTTATGTAGTATAAAGCTAGTTTGTGTTGTATGCTATGTAATGTGTTGCTGAAATATCTGTCTTTTGTAGTTGTAAGAGGTGATGACCTCGTAATCACCCGCTCTATCATTGTCACCAGCTTATTGATAGTGTCTTCATTGCCGCGAAAAATGCTCGTTGTGAGATATTGATAATTTCTCAAAGTGACAGCGTCTGGGGTGCATGGCCATTAGGAGCAAACAACGATACGGCAATTACACGACAACGGCAAGGCAAAATGTCGAATATAGCGTAACATACAAGACTTATGAGATCATTGGTTGTTCGTCCCATCACGGTCGACAATTAGGTGGTCACTAAGTCCTCAAATTACTCACTCAAATACACATATATGATAATAATTCACCAACCGAAACAGTGAAAACTGACCACCCCAAAAAAAAAAAAAAAAAAATGAAAAATGACATAAACTGAACGATCCACAAATGTAAATGTCAAAATGTAACACATACAAAGAAATCGACAACTACTGAAAAAAAATAAAATGACACAAGCAATGAAAACTGACACAACAACACAGTGACGCAAACAAAAGAAAACAGCCAAAATGTAACAAACATGTACAGAAAAAGAAATCAACAACAAACCGACACAAAGACAAACTGACACAAAAAATGAAAACTGAGACAACCAATGAAAATTGCTGACATAAACACTGAAAGCTGACACAAACACTGAACAAGATGTAATAAATACAAAGAAATCGACAACTTCTAAAAAAAAAAATGACACAATGAAAAAATGACATAGCCACTGAAACATTACACAACGACAAACTGACACAAGCACAGAAACAGAAACCAAAAGATACAAATGTTAACGTCAAAATGTAAGAGACAACAACTGAAAATGACACAAGCAAGAAAAAAAAATGACATGACAAAATGACGCAAACAATGAAAACTGACACAACACACTGATGCAAACAAAAAAAAAAGCAAAATACCCAAAATGTAGCAAAAACGTACACAAAAAGAAATCGACAACGATCCGACACAAAGAGAAACTGACACACACAGAAAAATGAAAACTGAAACAACCAATGAAAATTGCTGACATAAACACTAAAAGCTGACACAAACACTGAACAAGGCACCTAAAGAAAAGCAAAACATCCAAAATGTAACACATAAAGAGAAATCGACAACTACTCAAAATACAAAATGACACAAACAATGGAAAAAATGACACAGCCATTGAAAAATGACACAACGACAAACTGACACATTGACAAACTGATACAAGTAAAGAAACCAAAAGATAAAAATTTTAACGTCAAAGTGTAACAGACCACAACTGAAAATGACACAAACCAAAATAAATAAATAATTAAATTACACAACGGCAAAATGACCCAAACAAGGAAAACCAAAACACACAATGAAAACTGCCAACATTAACACTGAATATCTGACACAACGACAAACTTATTTATACTACCAAAGAAAACAAGACAGCCAACTGTAAAGGTCAAAATGTAACACTCAAAAGGAAACAAAGGACAACCGAAAAAGACACAACCACTGAAAATGACAAACATTGAGACTATCAAAGAAGCGACATAACCAATTAAAGGGACACGAACACTGAAAATCGACACAACCAATGATAACTTTTGACACAACCAAAGGAAAAAAAGACACCCAAATGTAAACGTCAAAGTGAAAATGTAACAAAAAGAAACGACAACTGAAAATGACGTACTCCGGGGGGTGGGGGTGTCACTTGTCGTCCCTGGAGGAAAGTGGACTCGACAAGCACACCTTTAATATCCTTCTACTATTGGAACTATTGAATGACTTTTGTCTACACTCCTCCCTTCTGTCTTCCATACACTATATCTCTCTCTTTCTCTCTCTCTCTCTCTCTCTCTCTCTCTCTCTCTCTCTCTCTCTCTCTCTCTCTCTCTCTCTCTCTCTCTCTCTCTCTCTCTCTCTCTCTCTCTCCTTCATAACATACCCTGACAACAGTTTCCTATGTCAGTTGTATGTGTTGAATGGGTATATGTAGTTGGTAGTGTCTGCTAATGTGAGTGCAAGATAGGACATTTCTCACCCGGGTTTGCTCCTTTCCGATTGAGTCTTGGCGTATCGTGAAGTTGTTCAAAGTCTGGTCACAGTGAAATAATAATAATCCAGTAAGTCTATGACTTCGCCAGAGTCTGCTTCAAGAAGTTAATAATCCAACACTGACACCACATCACCACAGTCTACCACGGTGTCTATATTGACTATGAATGTTCTGACTTATCTATTGTCTCTCTTCTATTATTCTACCAGGCATAAGTATGCAGTTGTAGTTTTCTTTTACTTTCATCCGTTTAATCGTCCTTTTCTATTTTACTTTGGTTATCTTGTTATTCTTTTATTATTTTCAGAGTTCATTTAGGGCTAGGGGTTATATCGTCTCACAATTCGAACCTGTCTTTGTTATTCATTGTTCTAGTGAGGTATTTGATCTCCGCCCAAGTGAAGTACCTTGAGTTTATCGTCTCTGATTGTATCAGGATATTTCTAGTGAACCTGTAAATGATAGATAACCAGGTGATATAAATCTGCTTCAGATTTATACTTATGTGGGAGCATTTCTCCTGGCGGCACTAAGACGCTTCCGAAAGGATACTCTGACATAAGCCATATGAGTTCACTAAAGTCTAAACGATTAACTAAAAAACAAAGAATTGATAACCGTAAAGCACAGACACCTAGTCCACTATGCTATACTATTACCCTAAGATTAAGTTACCTTATATATAGAATTTATGTAAATCCCAGAATTGAAATCTATCAGCACATAAGCACTCTATCCCATTGCAAGGGATGATATTTATTTTCTATTACAGGACACATAAATCCAGCTTTCCGTCCAGTTTGGTAGCACACTAAATACAAAACCACTTTTCCACCAATTTATACCGTGTCCAAGTCTCCGTTGACTTTTGACGTCACTTCATCAACCATCGTATTTTGCCGTATCCTTCACATCAAAAGTCTGTGAAGTCATGTATGCTGTATTGGCGCCCCGTGTCGTGTCTCATTCGTCTCGTCCTCCGTTAATCTAGCTAGTATCTCCAAGCGTCCGAACCCTTTGATCGCCGTCTTCTGCGTTTTCCCCGTTCCGATGTATTCGTGTCTCCGTCTTGTCGGCCGATAAGATCGGCAGTCATTGACCCTTTGTTACTCTGTATTTTTCCTCTTTATCCTTCGGTCAATAACCCATACTTTGTCCTCGCCTCAACACTGAAGTATTCGACTGTTAACCCTCCCCATACCTTGTAATTAATCTTACTCGTTTATCAGGGAATCATTAACTCACAGTATCCAGTGACATAGGCCCTCTCTTAAGAGAGTTGACCGCGTCGACTCTTCCTCACTGTAGGTTTGATTCCTATGATCCTCCCACCTATTCCTCTTCCTCTGGAGTTGGATGTCTAGATAAGAAATCCGCTCCCACATTCTCCTTACCAAGGATGTATTCCACTGTGAAGTTGTACTGTTGCCGCAACAATGACCATCACATCCAACGTGGGTTGAGCTTCTGCGAAGTAGCTATGAACATCACGTGTTGATGATATGACTGGATCCTCACATGGCTCACCTCCCCATCTAGTAAGCGACCTCATAGACACCCTACTATACTACTCATGACCGAAACTAGTGTTGGCACATCGCCCCTGTACGTACTGTCGACCTACTTTCGACTTGCGTAAGCGACGGCTCACAATACAGACGGATTGTCCCATCCTGACTGTAACACTGTTTCCATATTCTCTTGGTTCCCCCCGGCCTTGCCTCTGGGGATGTTCCACCTCGTCCGCGTTGGACCGAGTCATCTTTCCCAAACCTCCTGGACTTTCGCTTCCAGGACCATCTTGGACGATATTGAATATGGTCAGCCAATCTTCGGTTGGAGTCCTGGGTATTTCTCGCCTTTCCCGACGTTACCCACCCCTTCTGAATTTGATTACTAGGGAAAGTTTCACTCTTGTCCCTTCCCTGACGTGTGATTTCCCTCCTTCCTTCGTTGGGTAAATCTGACCTATCACGTACTTTCTCATATGCCCTCCTATGTAGTACTGGCGATCTCTGGCCTTCGTCTGGACCTGTAACCTTTTTCCCAATGGCTGCCATCACCATAAAGTGCGAAGCTTTGCTCTCGGATCTCTCCTCATATTTCTTAATGAGATGCCTAGGGAGATTTTTCAATTCTTCCCCGATCCGGATTTTGTAGATGTTTTTGGACACCACCTTTTCAAAACAGGATAAGGTCCTTTCCATCCTACTTGGAGTATATTGGTCTCTGCTGGACCCCACACTTCCACTTTGTCTTCCACTTTAAGAGCTATTTTACTCTTAGTCCACTTGTTGGGTGGTGCTTTCTGGCACTCTGAACAAGATTTCACCCACCGGCGTACATCACCGGTCATTCCTGGCCAGCAATAATGGCCCGAAATTTGCTGCAATGTCTCTCTGACACCCATATGTCGATTCTCGGCTATGATGTGTCCACTCTGAAGAATGTGAGGACGGTGGGTCTCTGGAACCAACCACTGCTCGTGCAGGTTTTCGCCTCTCCCGGCTCTCCTGTAAAGCAGCCTATTCCTCAGAAAGTACTGTCCCCGTTCCGGTGACTTAGCACTTCTTTGCAGCTTCCTGTAGCAATGACGCAATGTAGTATCCTTCCTCTGGGCAGTATGCAATTCTCCTATCTCTGAGTTGTCGCATAGTGTCTCTGCCTCTTTTTCCTTCCCTTGAGATCCACTGGCTACTGCTCCCCTGTGGGCTGGCTGTTTGGGCATCCCCAAAAACACGTATTTCGTGCCAATGATCACTGGGAATAGGGAATCCGCTAATACAGCCGCAGGAATAATGCCCGTGACGTACCTGGACTTAATCTCCACCTTAGCGATTGGCAGCGTCATGGTAACAGCACTCCTCATTGCCGGCTGTATCTCTATGGTCTCCCCTGTAAGTTGGTCTGGGCGTACCAGGCTGGCGTCAACCACAGCTTCCCCATCCAAACCTGAATCGTAGAGACAAGCAACCTGCTGGCCATTGACTTCAATCAGTTCAACTACAGGTGGTCTCTCTTGGTCCGGAGTGTATTCCACCTCCTCGACCTTTTCCTTGCATCGGCCGTCCACAGTATTATGTGTTTTCGACCTGCAGTGTGTGCACCATTTTCCCTTCCAAACTTTCCATGGGCTCTCTTTGGTTAGAGTTTCTTCGCCGACCTCAGCCTTATCTGTGATCACCTTCTTATGAATCACTTGGCATGCCGCGAAGTTATGACTTTTTGGTTTCGATCTGCAGTCCTTTGTGTTATGAGAGGGCGACTTGCAGATTGAACACCACTTCTCGTACCACGGTCGTTTCGCTGGAGAATTCGAGGTGTTCTGGTTTCCTTCCTTCACCTTCTCTGAACTCTCCATTGACGTCTTTATATAAGGTTCCACTTTTCCTCCTTCCGAGTTCTTAGGTTTCATTCGGTCTTGTTTCTCCTGACCTTTTGTGGGTTGTATATTGGTTTCTTTAGCTTCCCCATGGACTTCTACGAATCTTTCCGCTAGCGTATTCACAACAGCCAGCCGTTCCGCCCCTTGTTCTCCTAAAAATGTCTTCAGTGGTTCTGACATTTGCTGCCGCATCTGGTCGACCACCATGAGCTCTTCCAGACTCTCATGGTCCCGCTTGAACTCCGCCAAATCTATCCATTCTTGGAGGTATGATTTCAGCCTTAAACTGTAGGCGGCGAATAGCTCTCCCGGCTCTCGTCTAGACGATCTAAACTTCTTCCGATACGTTTGTGCTGTGATTTCAAAATGCTTCATCAAAGCGGCTTTTAATTCCTCGTAATTATTTTCATGTCCTGGTGGTAGGCGTGTGTATACCTCAACCCGAACTCCTTAACCCCTGGATAATTTAAGAGCCCATTTGCTTCTATCCAGTCCATCCATTTAAACGCGAATGAATTTCACACAACCACTGATGCAATCAAAAAAAAAAGCAAAATACCCAAAATGTAGCAAAAACGTACACAAAAGAAATCGACAACGATCCGACACAAAGAGAAACTGACACACACAGAAAAATGAAAACTGAAACACCAATGAAAATTGCTGACATAAACACTAAAAACTGACACAAACACTGAACAAGGCACCTAAAGAAAAGCAAAACATCCAAAATGTAACACATAAGAGAAATCGACAACTACTCAAAATACGAAAATGACACAAACATGGAAAAAATGACACAGCCATTGAAAAATGACACAACGACAAACTGACACATTGACAAACTGATACAAGTAAAGAAACCAAAAGATAAAATTTTTACGTCAAAGTGTAACAGACCACAACTGAAAATGACACAAACCAAAATAAATAAATAATTAATACACAACGGCAAAATGACCCAAACAAGGAAAACCAAAACAAACAATGAAAACTGCCAACATTACACTGAATATCTGACACAACGACAAACTGATACTACAAAGAAAACAAGACAGCCAACTGTAAGGTCAAAATGTAACACTCAAAAGGAAACAAAGGACAACCGAAAAGACACAACCACTGAAAATGACAAACATTGAGACTATCAAAGAAGCGACATAACCAATTAAAGGGACACGAACACTGAAATTCGACACAACCAATGATAACTTTTGACACAACCAAAGGAAAAAAAAGACACCCAAATGTAAACGTCAAAGTGAAAATGTAACAAAAAGAAACGACAACTGAAATGACGTACTCGGGGGGTGGGGGTGTCACTTGTCGTCCCTGGAGGAAAGTGGATCGACAAGCACACCTTTAATATCCTTCTACTATTGGAACTATTGAATGACTTTTGTCTACACTCCTCCCTTCTGTCTTCCATACACTATCTCTCTCTTCTCTCTCTCTCTCTCTCTCTCTCTCTCTCTCTCTCTCTCTCTCTCTCTCTCTCTCTCTCTCTCTCTCTCTCTCTCTCTCTCTCTCCTCCTTCATAACATATACCCTGACAACAGTTTCCTATGTCAGTTGTATGTGTTGAATGGGTATATGTAGTTGGTAGTGTCTGCTAATGTGATGCAAGATAGGACATTTCTCACCCGGTTTGCTCCTTTCCGATTGAGTCTTGGCGTATCGTGAAGTTGTTCAAAGTCTGGTCACAGTGAATAATAATAATCCAGTAAGTCTATGACTTCGCCAGAGTTCTGCTTTAAGAAGTTAATAATCCAACACTGACACCACATCACCACAGTCTAACCACGGTGTCTATATTGACTATGAATGTTCTGACTTATCTATTGTCTCTCTTCTATTATTCTACCAGGCATAAGTATGCAGTTGTAGTTTTCTTTTACTTTCATCCGTTTCTTCTTCTTTGCGTTCATCCGGAGTGTTTTTTCAGATGTGATTGCGGTGTGTCTAGTTAGGCACCCTTGGATCGAAACCCTTAGGCCAACACATCCGGCTTTAGCGTGCATTTTTGACCAGGTTAGCATCCTGGGAGACTCTTACTTTTGTGGTTACTGTCCACCTCCCAGCTGGTAAAGTTGGAAGAGTCGGAGACTGCACGGTCATCCTCAAATGAAGGCAGGGACAGTCCATAGCATTTTCCGCCATCCTGGGTGGCTTCCATAATTGCAGGGCCGGCACATAGCGCCCTGGTACTGGGCACACAGAGGGAATCGTCACGTCCTGCTCATGGCTGCTTTAATTCCTCACTTCAATATATTGGGCATTTCGTTCACCCCGAGCCTTTCCCGCACAAACCAAGCTGGTCTGCAGTCAGTATCCACTAAGCGAGTTTTTTCGGACATGTGCTTGTCGTTGTGTCCGTCAGAGCTGTTCCAGACACTCGGACATTCGGAACTACCTAGTCAGGAGCTGTTCGAACAAGAGCGGCATTCGAAAACTAGGTAGTCAGAGCTGTTCCTAGCACAAGAGACATTCGGACGAGGACAATTCACTCGGACGTAATTGCGTAGTGTCAATTTTTTAGTTTGCCACCCGTAGGACGACACTTCCGACTTCCGGCGGGCATTTTTTAATGAGGTTAGCCTCCTCTGGGTTCGTAGCACGTAAGACTGTTGTGATGTCGCCAACATCTCAGCTGTCAATATAGACCGATCAGCGACATCGAGGTCGGCCTCAAGGGAAGGCAGGGGCAGACCTTGTGCATTCCCGTGCTATCCAAGGAGGCTTCCATAATTGCAGAGCCGGCACATATTGCTCTGAGACTGGGCTCACCCGAGGAGTTGCCACGTCCTGCTCATGGTGCTTTAGTTCCTCACTTCCCATGTGTTAGGCAACCCGTTTGCCACTGATCGCTCAAACACACACCAGGACGGTCAGACTGCGAGCGACATCCACTCGGTAAGCTTTTTATTTTGACTTCAGACCACGCAATAGGTCCGCTCGCCGTGCGTTCCTTTTGCGTCATTGAGACGTTCTTCCACTTTTGTCTATACTCTCTGTGAGCTGGATACAGACAGTTTTCGTAGCCATTTTCCTTCGACTGGGGCACTTTTCTGACTTTTCGTACTCGCTCACCAGGTAGGCTACATGTGCTGCCGTCTCAGCACCTTACCTTCGTGCGGCAGTGACGAAAACGGCCTGGCCCCCTCATCCGGGAATCTCTCATATTCCCCAGCTGAGAGCCTTCGAACATGTAATAGAACTGAGCATGTAGCTTACTCATATCACGCTTCTATTCTCGGTAGCGGGTATCGCGGCCTGGCTCTCAGATGTGAGGGTTTGTGGCTTAGAGGCGTTCAGCCACAGCCTCGACTGGGAGCCTTAAGAGTTTTGTCCGGACCAGAAGCGTCTGCCTTCGTGCCTTCGTGCACCTTTTTAGACTTTTGACTGCTATCCTCAGTCACCTGCAGAGCAGCAGGTGTGTCTCTCTTCGTCTTGTCCCTATCCCATATGCTGTCCGATATGTAGTATTTTTTAACCCATCGGCAAGCACATGGGTCGATGGGACACGCAGCTCCCCCCACCACGGCAAGGTTGAGACACATCGGGGGAGCTTTCATCCGTTTTCGTCCTTTTCTTTTACTTTGTTATCTTGTTATTCTTTTTTATTATTTTCAGAGTTCATTTAGGGCTAGGGTTATATCGTCTCACATTCGAACCTGTCTTTGTTATTCATTGTTCTAGTGAGGTATTTGATCTCCGCCAAGTGAAGTACCTTGAGTTTATCGTCTCTGATTGTATCAGGATATTTCTAGTGAACCTGTACTGATAGATAACCAGGTGATATAAATCTGCTTCAGATTTATACTTATGTGAGAGCATTTCTCCCGGCGGCACTAAGACGCTTCCGAAGGATACTCTGACATAAACCACATGAGTTCACTAAAGTCTAAACGATTAACTAAAAAAACCAAGAATTGATAACCGTAAGCACAGACACCTAGTCCACTATGCTATACTATTACCCTAAGGTTAAGTTACCTTATATATAGAATTTATGTAAATCCCAGAATTGAAATCTATCAGCACATAAGCACTCTATCCCATTGCAAGGGATGATATTTTCTTTTCTATTACAGGACACATAAAATCCAGCTTTCCGTCCAGTTTGGTAGCACACTAAATACAAAACCACTTTCCACCAATTTATACCGTGTCCAAGTCTCCGTTGACTTTGACGTCACTTCATTCAACCATCGTATTTTGCCGTATCCTTCACATCAAAAGTCTGTGAAGTCATGTATGCGGTATTGGCGCCCCGTGTCGTGTCTCATTCGTCTCGTCCTCCGTTAATCCGCTAGTATCTCCAAGCGTCCGAACCCTTTGATCGCCGCCTTCTGCGTTTTCCCTGTTCTGATGTATTCGTGTCTCCGTCTTGTCGGCCGATAAGATCGGCAGTCATTGACCCTTTGTTACTCTGTAGTTTTTCCTCTTTATCCTTCGGTCAATAACCCATACTTTGTCCTCGCCTCAACACTGAAGTATTCGACTGTTAACCCTCCTCATACCTTGTAATTAATCTTACTCGTTTATCAGGGAATCATTAACTCACAGTATCCAGTGACATAGGCCCTCTCTTAAGAGAGTTGACCGCGTCGACTCTTCCTCACTGTAGGTTTGATTCCTATGATCCTCCCACCTATTCCTCTTCCTCTGGAGTTGGATGTCTAGATAAGAAATCCGCTCCTACATTCTCCTTACCAAGGATGTATTCCACTGTGAAGTTGTACTGTTGCCGCAACAATGACCATCACATCCAACGTGCGTTGAGCTTCTGCAAGTAGCTATGAACATCACGTGTTGATGATATGACTGATCCTCACATGGCTCACCTCCCCATCTAGTAAGCGACCTCATAGACACCCTACTATACTACTCATGACCGAAACTAGTGTTGGCAACATCGCCCCTGTACTACTGTCGACCTACTTTCGACTTGCGTAAGCGACGCTCACAATACAGACGGATTGTCCCATCCTGACTGTAACACTGTTTCCATATTCTCTTGGTTCCCCCCGGCCTTCCTCTGGGATGTTCCACCTCGTCCGCGTTGGACCGAGTCATCTTTCCCAAACCTCCTGGACTTCGCTTCCAGGACCATCTTGGACGATATTGAATATGGTCAGCCAATTCTTCGGTTGGAGTCCTGGGTATTTCTCGCCTTTCCCGACGTTACCACACCCTTCTGATTGATTACTAGGGAACGTTTCACTCTTGTCCCTTCCCACGTGTGATTTCCCTCCTTCCTTCGGTGGATAAATCTGACCTATCCCGTACTTTCTCATATTCCCTCCTATTATAGTACTGGCGGATCTCTGGCCTTTCGTCTGTACCTGTAACCTTTTTCCCAATGGCTGCCATCACCATAAAGTGCGAAGCTTTGCTCTCGGATCTCTCCTCATATTTCTTAATGAGATGCTGTGGCATAACGCAGCCAACATTATTCATCTTATCAACAAATGCCGCAAAAAGAGGAAACAACATTAAAAGAAATTGACTTCACAAACGCAATTGGAGATTGGGACGTAAAACTTAACATCGAAACTGGAACTGAACAAGTGACAAATGACGTGGATTCTTAGAAGGATTTCATCAGACCAAGCTCGGAAAATCATTGGATGAGAAAACCACCTGACCCGCCTTCGCGCCAGTGCAATAATTAACATATATCCCCATTTCATCAGAAATGTTAATCAGCCCGCACTTTTGTCTGAACTCGCTCCATGGACGGATGTGAGAAGATTGTGTGATCAAAAATTCAATGGACAAGGCAAAAGTCTGGATCCGAGGTACGTTTGTTAGCCCTTGATTAGACTAAGAACCCGATGTATCAAGTGTCAAGTAACGTAAACCCATGTTTGTGATGTCAATTGAAATGTATGATTATTAATTAAAACCTCAGAAATGTAAAAATGCTCGACTGTAGATTCTAATGACGCAAAGCCATTCCCGGCCAGAATATTCTCTTCGATGAAACTGCCACCTCTGATATTCTTAAAGATAATTATTAACTTTAAGAAGTGCCTTACACTATTACATTCTATTCTAAACAACTGTGAGAGGTGATGATTCGAAAGCAATCTTGTGCATTTCACCAGAAACATTGTAACAGATGCTATCACGGTCTACAGCTGAAATGACAGTTCGTGTACTAGAACAAGTGCCTTGTTCTAAAACAGACTTATCTATGCCTATTTACAATCTAGAAAGCTGAAAGTGAAATCAATCTTTCCTTTCTCCTTTGTCTATAGAAATAATAGGGTTTGGCGAAATAAATATTTATATTTATGTCAAATTTAATTAGATAAGAGCACTTAGGAACTGCAATACATGAGAAAGTTGTGCTTCGCGGAACACCATCACGCGAAGTGAACTTAACTCATTACTCAACATAACTTAAAACACAACACCACTCATCACCACACAACACAACACTCAACATCACAACAACAACAACAGGTAATGGAAGAGAGTTATTAGACACAAGAAGAAGAAGTAGTTAATTGGGAAAACACAGAGAATTATTTATACACATTGTGAACACCATTGAGTAGAAGAAATGTTATAAATGTATGTCATTTATTTACATGCATCTTGACACCTTCTCACTCTTGTCATTGTCTCACTGTACACGTTCACTGACCCCAGGTCAAATGAAGATTTACATACAGCAGGAACAAGTTGATCCAAGGCGTACACAGTGTGATAAACTCTGACCACCCCAAATTAACCCAACACTAGCTTAGAGAGAAAAAGAGGGGGAGGGGAACTAGTTCCTACTTCAGGAATTTGGATTTCTTCCGACCTACTTCTTATTATTGTATTGGTAGGATTGTATATATTTATGTGAATACTCATCAGTGATCTTGGTGGCTACATACCAACAACCACCCAACACATCAGCAAACTAACCACCTAAATCAGACCTGAGAGAGGGAAGCCTAGAGAGGAGATGAACCACAAGTGAGAGGGAGGATGACTTCGCTATGAGCAGAGCATGGGGAGGCCTTCAGTGGAGCTATACGGGCAGACCTGAAGTGGATCCATCAGTCAATGGACCCTGGCTTACCTAATCCTCCAGTCACCAGGTTACTTTTCTCATAGGTAGAAACCACACCCAATTACAGGAACACTGATATGTTATGGTTGAGACACCACTATCATACTTAATATGTACAACATCAAAATGTTTACTATGTTTTCACACTTGTTGACATTTCATATATTGATGCTTGTTATTGATTGTCTGGGACAATGGTCCAATGTGCAACTGTTCTATTACTTTGTGTAAATCACAATAGAGATGTATGTACTGACCAGAAGGCTCAGGCCAGTCAATAAATGATTAACATGAATTGACCTTCTGTTAATTTGTCAAGTTCAAACCTATCTGGTCAACAACTTCTTTGTGCATCATGTTGTCAAAATCTAATGTGATTGATTATGTGTTTGATTGTTAAAAGATAAATTAACTCATAATGACTTACTAAAGGGGGAAATAAAAGACTCTATACCTATAAACTGCTCAACATCCATGTTTTCTTCATCTAAATCAGGCTGAGAAAATTCTCCTGACTTTCCTCAGATTTGATAAACTAAAAGGGGGCTCCAGAGCTAAAGAATCATTGGAGAAGGGGCAGATTCCCAATTAGTAAATTACCATTCTTACCAGGGCCATAATCTATATCTCCTAGACAATACTTAACAAAACGAGGCCTGCAGATAACTCAAGGTTCATATTCTGGGGTTATTGAAGATAGAAGAGGATGGGGCTCTACATCTTTTGTTAGAGATGGGGCATGCACTACAGTGATCTCCCACTCCCTTCAAAAATATATGACATATTGTGGGCTAAGTCCTGGATGGTTCCCATATATTAACCTTTAAAACAATCACCTAAAAATACATGAACACAGTTATCTTTAGATTTTGAACATTGTCATTTTCTAGAATGTTTAACAGATACCATGTGGGGGGGGGGGGGGGTGATTGACAGCCACATGATATGAATGACATTTATAGATAAATAAGAAGAGGTGACTGATCTTTACTCCTGGAGAAGGAGCCATGTTCATATATTGCTTCTACTTCAGAAAGAGGTGCTCCAGGTGAAAATATAGTGTGTATCTACTCTACCAACACTACTTCTCTTCCAGAGAAGGTGTTCTATTCCTGTGAAGTCTGAACTTAACAGCATTTCATCAACCACCGGAAAATCTTATCCGTTGGGAAACCTCTGTCTAATTTCAGATTCTTTTCTTTACTAGGAATTAATTGTGGTTACTTCAGTGCCTGCTGCCTTTGGCTTTTCCAGCATTGACAGACAGACATAACATAGGGTGTTTTTAATATTGCACATGCTCTGTTGTATCTTTGCAGATCAGGGACTGACAAGCGTACGCGGATCAGACTAGCTGCAATTATATTGTTAATCAGAGCACAGCAATAAAATATAGACATGGCGGAAACTGCAAAGTTTAGAGCCCAAATAACAGAAACAGGTAGGGAATGCGGGTTAGATGGCCTTGAGCTAGCTAACTATGTTTCGGATGCATTTGACAAAAGGGAAAGACTGCAAGCTGAATTGGCTCTCAAAGAAAAACAGCTTCAGGCTGAATTGGCTGAGAAAGAAAAACAGCTTCAGGCTGAATTGGCTGAGAGGGAAAAACGATTTCAAGCAGAATTGGAGGAGAAAGAGAAACGACTACAGGCTGAAATGGAAGATAAGGAGAGAGAGCGTCAAACACCAACTGGAGTTGAGGAGAATGGAGATTGAAGTGGAGATCCGGAGAATAGAGAAAGGGAGTGGTCCTACACCCTCAACGTCATCAGGATCGCCAGTGACAGAACCACTCCTCACGTCTCTCAACTTAATTCAGGAGCTATGTCATTTCCTCTGGACCCCTTTAATGAACAGACTGACCACATCGAAGGATTTTTATCACGCTTCGAGGCCATGGCTGTCAGCTGTGGGCTTGAAGAGAGTAGATGGGCGACGAAGTTAGCGCAAGCCTTAAGATCCACGGCGTATGAAGTGTTCTCAAGACTCACTAGAGAGGAACAACAGAACTACACAACACTCAAGACGGCACTCTTAAGCCGATTCGAAGTGGACGCCGAATCTTATAAACTCAGGTTCAAAGCTGCAAGGAAGGAACCGGGTGAGAGCTACGCACAGCTAGTCGAAAGACTGAAGTCATACATACAAAGATGGACCTGCTTGGGAGGATTTGAGGAAAATTATGAAGGACTCCATGAAATGATTATCATTGATCAGATCAAGGGGAAAATGCAGAACGAAATGAAGGCATTCCTAACCCAAAACGGGGCTGACCGCCTGGAAACTATAATCATCCTGGCAGAGAGATTTGAGAAATCTCAGAAGGAGATGGGAGGAAAGGGACGTTCGAACAACATCCCCTCTCAAAACAAAACTCCACAGCCAAAAGAGGGTGAAAACACTGTAGCCACCGGGAAAAAGGGGAAATCCCCGAAAAACACTCAACACTCAGTCCAAACAGCGCCGAAGGAGGACAAACCATTCTGTACCCATTGCAAAATTAAAGGTCACACATTTCAGAGTTGCAGAAAGAAGCCACCTCCACACACAGCGGCATGTTTGACCAACCGAAAAGAGAGAAAAGTGAGCACTGGTGAAACGTCCAAACAGACACCTCATCAAGACACATCATCTCGTATTCCGGTTGTAGAATCCATCTTGCTAATGGATTCCAAACGACCTGTTTATATGATACTGGATTATCATATGACTGTGTTGTTTCATCATCCTTGGTTCACCCTGAACAGGTGACAGAGGAAATAGTGGAATTGCAGGGACCACTGAAGAGTTCAACAAATATGTCTCTTCCAGTGGCAAAAGTGAACATAGCCTCGCGGTATGTCACCGGACGATCAAGGCAGCAATCTTGGACGATCCGATATATCCTGTAATCCTCGGGTGTAGATTTATCGTTCTAGGAGAACCTGTTCAACCTGTGGCGATGGCGACCATGACCACTCGATCACAGGCAACAAAAACTCCAGAATCAACTACGCCAATCCCTCGAACGGAGGAACTGAAGAGGGCACAAGAAGCCGACAGCACCTTGGAACCCTGTTTCAGAAAACTGCCAAAATCACATTTACCTCTACGTAAAGGTGATCTGTTCATGAAGTCAGCACTTCTTTACAGAAAAGCAGGACGAGCTGGACAAGAGTTTAATCAACTTGTTGTACCGACTCAATACAGGACTCAGATCTTAGAGATGGGTCACAGTCTACCATTCAGTGGGCACATGGGTATCAACGCTACTACACAGCGGATTACCACTCACTACTTTGGCCAGGGATGAACTCAGACATACAACGGTTTGTAAAATCATGCCCACAGTGTCAGAAAGTATCACCAAAACACCGGACACCACCGGCAATGTTGGGTGAATCGCCAATCACTGGAATTCCATTTGAGAAAGTGGCAGTAGACATAATCGGACCTCTTTCAGCAACGAAGAGGCGAAACCGATTCATATTAACGCTTGTGGACACAACAACCATGTGGGCCGAAGCAGTTCCTATGCCCAGCTGTGACTCCAAACACGTCGCTGATGCATTATTTGGAATATTCACACGTCTAGGATTCCCACAAAGGATCTTGACGGACAACGGTTCACAGTTTCGTGGTAAACTCATGGAAGAGACCTTCAGACTTTTTCATGCACGCCATATCTTCAGTTCACCATATCACCCTCAGTCAAATGGACTTGTGGAAAGGTGGAACGGGACATTGATTAGTATCCTGCGCAAAATTGCCCAGGAGAAGACAGAGGATTGGGACTTGTATTTACCCGCAGCTTTATTCGCTTACAGGGAAGTACCCCATCACTCAACAGGTTTTGCTCCAGCCACACTGTTGTTTGGACGACCAATCAAGGGACCACTGGAGGCGTTACTCCGAACGTGGACTGATAATACTACAGATGATACAGTCGTGACTGCATCAACATATGTTGCCGAGTTGAAAAATCGTTTACAACACAGTTGGAAACAAGCGAATGTCAATCTACGTCAAGCCAGACGAAGAATTGCTCGTAACTTCAACCGCAAGGCAAAGGATAGAGAGTTAGAGGTAGGAGAGAAGGTGATGTTGCTGCTTCCAACCAGTCAGAATAAGCTGCAAATCGGATGGAGAGGACCTTATGTAGTGACGGAGAAGATCTCACGTACCAACTACAGAATTTCAGTCAAAGGCAAGATGAAAGTATTTCACATAAACCTCTTGAAGAAATATCATGAAAGACCCTCAACCACCGAACCTGCACATCTGATGGCCATGAGTGTGGCTACTGAAGTCGAAGAAGGATCAACAATGGGAGTCGAGTGCCAACTGCAAGCCAAAGAGACCTTTAAGGATGTGGAAATCAATCCCAACTTAACAAAGGATCAGCAAAAGCAGATTAGGGAACTTATGGCAAAATATGCAGAAGTACTTACGGATAAGCCAGGAAGAACTGATTTGGAGGAATTTGACATGAAGTTAAATGACACAGTGCCTGTGCGAGTCAAGACTTACCCAGTTCCTTATGCAAAGCAAAAGACTTTAGAGGAAGAAATACAACAGCTGCTCACCGCAGGAATAATCTCACCATCTGAATCACCTTACAGTGCTAGCGTCG
This sequence comes from Cepaea nemoralis, assembly GCA_014155875.1. Lineage (NCBI taxonomy): Eukaryota > Metazoa > Mollusca > Gastropoda > Stylommatophora > Helicidae > Cepaea > Cepaea nemoralis. The sequence continues at coordinate 180,375 of JACEFZ010022917.1, forward strand.
TCTTATTGAGAAAGCCAAGCGGAGAACATAGATTGTGCATCGATTATCGACAGCTCAATGCTATAACTGAATTCCAAGCAGAACCTCTGCCGGATCAGAATAAACTCTTCACAGCACTCACCGAGCTAAGTACTTTACTAGGATTGATCTCAGTAAGGGATATTACCAGATTCCTGTAAAACCGGAAGTTAGACCATGGTTAGCTTTCAGCACGCCTGGAGGACACTATGAGTTCAACGTTCTTCCATTCGGATTAAGTAATGCTCCCAGCGTCTTTACACGTATGATGAGAAAATTACTTGACCCACTACAGCATCCAGACATCAGTCACTTCATGGATGACATCCTGATCGCAACTGAACCATTTGAAGAGCATGTAGAAACCCTGCATCTTTTGTTCAGGCGCCTCAGAGAAACTGGATTGACGGCTAGACCAAAGAAGGTGTCAGATAGGATTCCAAGAATTGGACTTTCTAGGTCATAAGATATCTCATGGACTGATAACTCCACAAGAGGGAAATGTGGACAAACTCCAGAGAGCACCTCGTCCAAAAACAAGAAGGATGTAAGATCATTTGTATCCTTATGTGGATTCTATCAAAAATACATCAAGGACTTCAATACTCTGTCAGCACCTTTAACGGATCTTACCAAAAAGGGGAAACCAGAGAAAGTCACTTGGTCAGCTGACTGTGAGAGAGCTTTCACAGCACTAAAGCAGGCATTAACTGCTCATCCAGTCTTACATCTACCAGACCTCGACCAACCATTCGTGCTGCGCACCGATGCCAGTAACATAGGAATTGGGGCAACGCTGTTGCAGAGAAAGGGAGATGTAACATCAGAGCTATTCCCTGTGGCCTATGCTAGCAGGAAATTGAATGCAGCAGAGAGAAATTACAGTACTATCGAGAGAGAATGTCTTGCGCTCGTATGGAGTGTACAGAAATTTCAAGCATACCTATATGGCAAACATTTCACAGTGCAATGTGACCATCAACCACTCATGTTTCTCGCAGCATCTAAGACTCTGAATGCCCGACTTATGAGATGGTCGCTGCTTCTTCAACCTTACTCGTTCCAGGTTGAATATGTTCCTGGGAAATGAATGTGGGAGCGGACTTCCTGAGTCGACACCCAGTGCCTGATGAACCAGGTCAATCAGATGCAGAAGAGAATACAGGGGAGGACAAATGGGAACAGCTTGATAACTGAAAATGTTGGAAACATAGTTCCATACCATAGAACAATCTGGAGTGGGGCCATGTGGCATAACGCAGCCAACATTATTCATCTTATCAACAAATGCCGCAAAAAGAGGAAACAACATTAAAAGAAATTGACTTCACAAACGCAATTGGAGATTGGGACGTAAAACTTAACATCGAAACTGGAACTGAACAAGTGACAAATGACGTGGATTCTTAGAAGGATTCATCAGACCAAGCTCGGAAAATCATTGGATGAGAAAACCACCTGACCCGCCTTCGCGCCAGTGCATAATTAACATATATCCCCATTTCATCAGAAATGTTAATCAGCCCACACTTTTGTCTGAACTCGCTCCATGGACGGATGTGAGAAGATTGTGTGATCAACAAATTCAATGGACAAGGCAAAGTCTGGATCCGAGGTACGTTTGTTAGCCCTTGATTAGACTAAGAACCCGATGTATCAAGTGTCAAGTAACGTAAACCCATGTTGTGATGTCAATTGAAATGTATGATTATTAATTAAAACCTCAGAAATGTAAAAATGCTCGACTGTAGATTCTAATGACGCAAAGCCATTCCCGGCCAGAATAGTCTCTTCGATGAAACTGCCACCTCTGATATTCTTAAAGATAATTATTAACTTTAAGAAGTGCCTTACACTATTACATTCTATTCTAAACAACTGTGAGAGGTGATGATTCGAAAGCAATCTTGTGCATTTCACCAGAAACATTGTAACAGATGCTATCACGGTCTACAGCTGAAATGACAGTTCGTGTACTAGAACAAGTGCCTTGTTCTAAAACAGACTTATCTATGCCTATTACAATCTAGAAAGCTGAAAGTGAAATCAATTTTCCTTTCTCCTTTGTCTATAGAAATAATAGGGTTTGGCGAAATAAATATTTATATTTATGTCAAATTTAATTAGATAAGAGCACTTAGGAACTGCAATACATGAGAAAGTTGTGCTTCGCGGAACACCATCACGCGAAGTGAACTTAACTCATTACTCAACATAACTTAAAACACAACACCACTCATCACCACACAACACAACACTCAACATCACAACAACAACAACAGGTAATGGAAGAGAGTTATTAGACACAGAAGAAGAAGTAGTTAATTGGGAAAAACACAGAGAATTATTTATACACATTGTGAACACCATTGAGTAGAAGAAATGTTATAAATGTATGTCATTTATTTACATGCATCTTGACACCTTCTCACTCTTGTCATTGTCTCACTGTACACGTTCACTGACCCCAGGTCAAATGAAGATTTACATACAGCAGGAACAAGTTGATCCAAGGCGTACACAGTGTGATAAACTCTGACCACCCCAAATTAACCCAACACTAGCTTAGAGAGAAAAAGAGGGGGGAGGGGAACTAGTTCCTACTTCAGGAATTTGGATTTCTTCCGACCTACTTCTTATTATTGTATTGGTAGGATTGTATATATTTATGTGAATACTCATCAGTGATCTTGGTGGCTACATACCAACAACCACCCAACACATCAGCAAACTAACCACCTAAATCAGACCTGAGAGAGGGAAGCCGAGAGAGGATGAACCACAAGTGAGAGGGAGGATGACTTCGCTATGAGCAGAGCATGGGGAGGCCTTCAGTGGAGCTATACGGGCAGACCTAACGTGGATCCATCAGTCAATGGACCCTGGCTTACCTAATCCTCCAGTCACCAGGTTACTTTTCTCATAGGTAGAAACCACACCCAATTACAGGAACACTGATATTTTATGGTTGAGACACCACTATCATACTTAATATGTACAACATCAAAATGTTTACTATGTTTTCACACTTGTTGACATTTCATATATTGATGCTTGTTATTGATTGTCTGGGACAATGGTCCAATGTGCAACTGTTCTATTACTTTGTGTAAATCACAATAGAGATGTATGTACTGACCAGAAGGCTCAGGCCAGTCAATAAATGATTAACATGAATTGACCTTCTGTTAATTTGTCAAGTTCAAACCTATCTGTGTCAACAACTTCTTTGTGCATCATGTTGTCAAAATCTAATGTGATTGATTATGTGTTTGATTGTTAAAAGATAAATTAACTCATAATGACTTACTAAAGGGGGAAATACAAGACTCTATACCTATAAACTGCTCAACATCCATGTTTTCTTCATCTAAATCAGGCTGAGAAAATTCTCCTGACTTTCCTCAGATTTGATAAACTAAAAGGGGGCTCCAGAGCTAAAGAATCATTGGAGAAGGGGCAGATTCCCAATTAGTAAATTACCATTCTTACCAGGGCCATAATCTATATCTCCTAGACAATACTTAACAAAACGAGGCCTGCAGATAACTCAAGGTTCATATTCTGGGGTTATTGAAGATAGAAGAGGATGGGGCTCTACATCTTTTGTTAGAGATGGGGCATGCACTACAGTGATCTCCCACTCCCTTCAAAAATATATGACAGATGCCTAGGGAGATTTTTCAATTCTTCCCCGATCCGGATTTTGTAGATGTTTTTGGACACCACCTTTTCCACAGGATAAGGTCCTTTCCATCCTACTTGGAGTATATTGGTCTCTGCTGGACCCCACACTTCCACTTTGTCTTCCACTTTAAGAGCTATTTTACTCTTAGTCCACTTGTTGGGTGGTGCTTTCTGGCACTCTGAACAAGATTTCACCCACCGGCGTACATCACCGGTCATTCCTGGCCAGCAATAATGGCCCGAAATTTGCTGCAATGTCTCTCTGACACCCATATGTCGATTCTCGGCTATGATGTGTCCACTCTGAAGAATGTGAGGACGGTGGGTCTCTGGAACCACCCACTGCTCGTGCAGGTTTTCGCCTCTCCCGGCTCTCCTGTAAAGCAGCCTATTCCTCAGAAAGTACTGTCCCGTTCCGGTGACTTAGCACTTCTTTGCAGCTTCCTGTAGCAATGACGCAACTGTAGTATCCTTCCTCTGGGCAGTATGCAATTCTCCTATCTCTGAGTTGTCGCATAGTGTCTCTGCCTCTTTTTCCTTCCCTTGAGATCCACTGGCTACTGCTCCCCTGTGGGCTGGCTGTTTGGGCATCCCCAAAAAACACGTATTTCGTGCCAATGATCACTGGGAATAGGGAATCCGCTAATACAGCCGCAGGAATAATGCCCGTGACGTACCTGGACTTAATCTCCACCTTAGCGATTGGCAGCGTCATGGTAACAGCACTCCTCATTGCCGGCTGTATCTCTATGGTCTCCCCTGTAAGTTGGTCTGGGCGTACCAGGCTGGCGTCAACCACAGCTTCCCCATCCAAACCTGAATCGTAGAGACAAGCAACCTGCTGGCCATTGACTTCAATCAGTTCAACACAGGTGGTCTCTCTTGGTCCGGAGTGTATTCCACCTCCTCGACCTTTTCCTTGCATCGGCCGTCCACAGTATTATGTGTTTTCGACCTGCAGTGTGTGCACCATTTTCCCTTCCAAACTTTCCATGGGCTCTCTTTGGTCAGAGTTTCTTCGCCGACCTCAGCCTTATCTGTGATCACCTTCTTATGAATCACTTGGCATGCCGCGAAGTTATGACTTTTTGGTTTCGATCTGCAGTCCTTTGTGTTATGAGAGGGCGACTTGCAGATTGAACATCACTTCTCGTACCACGGTCGTTTCGCTGGAGAATTCGAGGTGTTCTGGTTTCCTTCCTTCACCTTCTCTGAACTCTCCATTGACGTCTTTATATAAGGTTCCACTTTTCCTCCTTCCGAGTTCTTAGGTTTCATTCGGTCTTGTTTCTCCTGACCTTTTGTGGGTTGTATATTGGTTTCTTTAGCTTCCCCATGGACTTCTACGAATCTTTCCGCTAGCGTATTCACAACAGCCAGCCGTTCCGCCCCTTGTTCTCCTAAAAATGTCTTCAGTGGTTCTGACATTTGCTGCCGCATCTGGTCGACCACCATGAGCTCTTCCAGACTCTCATGGTCCCGCTTGAACTCCGCCAAATCTATCCATTCTTGGAGGTATGATTTCAGCCTTAAACTGTAGGCGGCGAATAGCTCTCCCGGCTCTCGTCTAGACGATCTAAACTTCTTCCGATACGTTTGTGCTGTGATTTCAAAATGCTTCATCAAAGCGGCTTTTAATTCCTCGTAATTATTTTCATGTCCTGGTGGTAGGCGTGTGTATACCTCAACCCGAACTCCTTAACCCCTGGGATAATTTAAGAGCCCATTTGCTTCTATCCAGTCCCATAGCGGATGACATTGCTTCAAAGCGATTCGCATAGTTGTCAAATTTTTCTTTAGACTCATCATAAACAGCTAAGGGAAACTTCATTGCATGGTAGCTAGGTCCACTCATGTTGGTTGAACCCTGTGAAGATGAACCCCCTTCCACTCCATCTATTTCTCCCTTAGTTTGTGTTTTTAGTTCTAGCTCTCGCATGCGGTATTCATGTTCCCTTATCTTGTCGGCTTCTTCTGCTTGCAACCTCTTGTTGTCCTGTTCCATTCCCAGTCTCTTGGCCTCCTGTTCCATTTCCCGTCTCTTGGCCTCCTGTCCCATTTCCAGTCTCTTGGCCTCCTGTTCCATCTTTCTGAGCTCTAGCTCTGCCTTTCGATCTTCTCTTTCTGCTTGACGCCGCTCTCTTTCTACCATCTGTATATACTCTGATAGGGCTTGTCCAGACAACCACATCGCTTCACCCCTTTCCCTCAATTCTTCCATCTCTAGTTTATTAGTGGCCATAGTTAAAGAAGGTAATTCAGCAGGTTGAGTAGAGAGACCCTAAGGCAGTAAGTACGTACTCAATATCTACAATAACTATCTATCTATATATCTATGACACCACACAGTACAGCACAACCAATCTCTCAATCACAAGAGAAGATATAGGATAAAGACTTATCGTAGACGTGTAACAGTGTGCACAAATAGGTAATGTTTTAACACCTATCCACATTCATTCTGTATGGAACGTGCTTCCCTTAAAAGTCATCAATATGCATACTCATAGGTATATCCCAATATGTATGTACCAATATGCCGGTACCACGCTTCAAGTACCCTACTAGGCAAGTATCCTTATGCCGTTGAAGTACCTCGCTTGCACTCCAGTTAATGTGGGTATTATGTTCTACCCCTCTATGCATATGCCCTGCTATGCATCTACCACTTAATGTACCTATATGCAGGTACCTCGCTAGGGATGGTACCACTAAGCATTTGTGTTACCCCGCTTGCTCCACCATTTAATGTCACTTGTCGTCCCTGGAGGAAAGTGGACTCGACAAGCACACCTTTAATATCCTTCTACTATTGGAACTATTGAATGACTTTTGTCTACACTCCTCCCTTCTGTCTTCCATACACTATATCTCTCTCTTACTCTCTCTCTCTCTCTCTCTCTCTCTCTCTCTCTCTCTCTCTCTCTCTCTCTCTCTCCTTCATAACATACCCTGACAACAGTTTCCTCCAACACTTAATAACATGTTTATTGTTGAAAACTATGTCAGTTGTATGTATTGAATGGGTATATATAGTTGATAGTGTTTGCTAATGTGAGTGCAAGATAGGACTTTTGACTTCGTATGTCTCCGTATCCCTTCTCTCGTCAGCATTCAGCCAGTCAAAAATACATCACACAGATATGGACATTTCTCACCCGGGTTTGCTCCTTTCCGATTGAGTCTGGGCGTATCGTGAAGTTGTTCAAAGTCTGGTCACAGTGAAATAATAATAATCCAGTAAGTCTATGACTTCGCCAGAGTCTGCTTCAAGAAGTTAATAATCCAACACTGAAACCACATCACCACAGTCTACCACGGTGTCTATATTGACTATGAATGTTCTGACTTATCAATTGTCTCTCTTCTATTATTCTACCAGGCATAAGTATGCAGTTGTAGTTTTCTTTTACTTTCATCCGTTTAATCGTCCTTTTCCATTTTACTTTGGTTATCTTGTTATTCTTTTATTATTTTCAGAGTTCATTTAGGGCTAGGGGTTATATCGTCTCACAATTCGAACCTGTCTTTGTTATTCATTGTTCTAGTGAGGTATTTGATCTCCGCCCAAGTGAAGTACCTTGAGTTTATCGTCTCTGATTGTATCAGGATATTTCTAGTGAACCTGTAAATGATAGATAACCAGGTGATATAAATCTGCTTCAGATTTATACTTATGTGAGAGCATTTCTCCCGGCGGCACTAAGACGCTTCCGAAAGGATACTCTGACATAAGCCATATGAGTTCACTAAAGTCTAAACGATTAACTAAAAAACAAAGAATTGATAACCGTAAAGCACAGACACCTGGTCCACTATGCTATACTATTACCCTAAGGTTAGGTTACCTTATATATAGAATTTATGTAAATCCCAGAATTGAAATCTATCAGCACATAAGCACTCTATCCCATTGCAAGGGATGATATTTCTTTTCTATTACAGGACACATAAATCCAGCTTTCCGTCCAGTTTGGTAGCACACTAAATACAAAACCACTTTTCCACCAATTTATACCGAGTGTCCAAGTCTCCGTTGACTTTTGATGTCACTACATCAACCATTGTATTTTACCGTATCCTTCACATCAAAAGTCTGTGAAGTCACGTATGCGGTATTGGCGCCCCGTGTCGTGTCTCATTCGTCTCATCCTCCGTTCATCCGCTAGTATCTCCAAGCGTCCGAACCCTTTGATCGCCGTCTTCTGCGTTTTCCCCGTTCCGATGTATTCGTGTCTCCGTCTTGTCGGCCGATAAGATCGGCAGTCATTGACCCTTTGATATTCTGTATTTTTCCTCTTTATCCTTCGGTCAATAACCCATACTTTGTCCTCGCTCAAAACTGAAGTTTTCGACTGTTAACCCTCCTCATACCTTGTAATTAATCTTACTCGTTTATCAGGGAATCATTAACTCACAGTATCCCGTGACAGGGGGTGGGGGATGGTTACAAAATAACAAAATGAAACAAATGCAAACTGACACAACCGATGAAAACTGACACAACAGACTGACACAAACAAAGAAACCAAAACGTGTCGACTTGCTCTATCAACTTACCCACTTACGCGCATAATTTAACCACTTTCCTTAACAACGGCCCCACTTACTATAACAACTTGCCCAATGGCTCTCACAGCATGTCGACTTGCCCTATCAATACCCACTTGCCCTAACAACTGTTCACTTGCTAACACAACTTACCCACTTGCAATGTCAACTTGTCAACTACCTCTTACAAATTGTCCACTGGCTCGCACAAATACAGTGGAACCTCGCTTAACGAGCACCTCTTATAACGAGTAATTCGCATAACGAGCAAAATAAATTGTAAAAAATGACTCGCTCAACGAGTGACGTTTTGCATAACGAGAGACGAGGGGAGGGGAAGTCCCGGATTGTGCGCCTTCTTGGAAGAAGCTTTCGCCAGAGAGCGTTGTCAAATGTGACTTTGAGGGGTTTGAGACAGAACCTGTGGATCCTGTAGTCAGCGAGATTGTGTCTTTGGCCAAGATCATGGGACTGGAGGTGGATAACAAAGATATCGATGAGCTTGTGGAAGAGCATAGCCAAGAGCTGATCACCGAAGAGCTTATTGAATTACATTGTGTTCCACAGCAAGAAGTTGTGGAGGAGAGTTTGTCCAAGGAGGAGGAGGAAGAAGAGAAAATAACAGCAAACCAACAATCTTCTGGCACAATAAGAGAAATGCTGAAAGCATGGGAAACTGTTGCATCGTATATTGAGAACCATCACCCTAATGAGAGCTACTAATTTATTTAATGATAATGCTGTGTGGCATTTCCAAAAAATTCTGAAGCGTCGGCAAAAACAAATTTCTCTAGACAGCTTTCTAGTAAAAAAAAAAAAAAAAAAGAATTAGGTATGTATCATAAATTGTAAATTAATTATTTAAATTTGTTTTCTACAAATCGAATTCTCATTCCAGGTTCGTTCATTTCGTGATAGAAGAGGAAGATGAACCACGCTCCTTAACAATGTATATATATATATATATATATATATATATATATATATATATATATATATATATATATATATATATATATATATATATATATAAAATAATTTTTTGAATAAACGTTATACAAAATATTGTGAGTATTTTTTCGGCATGGAACGCATTATCATATTTTACATTAATTTGTATGGGAAAAACTGTTTCACTTAACGAGTGTTTCACTTTACGAGTAAGATTCTGGAACGAATTATGCTCGTTAAGCAAGGTTCCACTGTAGTCGAATTGCGCTGACAACTTATCCACTTTCGTTCACAACTTGGCCACCTACCCTAACAACAACTCCCCCATTTGCACTAACAACTTGTCCACTAGCTCTCGCATCTTGTCGACTTGCCCTATCAACTTGCACACTTACCATAACAACTTCCCCACTAATTCTCACAGCTTGTCGACTTGCCCACTGGACCTAACAACTCCCCGACATGCTCTCACAACTTTTCGAATTGACCTATCACCTTCCCCACTTGCCCTAACAACTCCCCCGTTTGCCCTACCAACTTGTCCACAAGTTTTCACATCTTGTCGACTTGCCCGATCAACTTGCATACTTACCATAACATCTTCCACACTAACTCTCACAGCTTGTCGACTTGCCCTACCAACTTGCATGTCTGTCATCGTCTCAAGGGGTTTATATAGTGGGTTCAGACAGGCAGATGATGCGAGTACAGATGAGGCATGAAAATATGAATACATCGTGAACGACTTTAATGTTCATACATCATTATGATAATATTTACACAATTCAATTTACAAACTCGCACAGCTCTCGCAATACTTTTGCTCGTATACAGGAATAACGTAATCGTGCTTCAGCACTCACACTAACACACGGCTAATAGCGGCCATATTCACTAGCATACGCGAATACTAATATTTAAGCATATAGTCTATTATCCCTCTCAAACACAGTCAGGCATCCTCTCTCATCCACAGTCCGAGTCCCGTCTGAGGCTTTCTACTCAGTTAGGTGATCACGAGGTTCTTGACCCTCTTGGGGTCCGTGGAGGTCATGCTAGTTGGGTCTGTCGCCCTGTCTTTCCCTCGTCTGTTGATGCAGGCGTACTGCGTCATGCCGTCCAAGGTAAATCTGTCCTATCATTCAAAGGCAAAGTTCTGTCTATAATTTCATGTCATGGGCGTAGGGACGTGTCTACTATACCCGTACTATTCCTCGATGACTTGGCCACGTGGCATGGTCGAGACAGAAACACTGAGCTGATCCAGGACTCTGATGATTGAGTGAGATGGCAAAACAAGACCGCCCACGCTTATCGGCATGGCACATGATGGATGGATCAAAACGAAAATTAATTGCCAACAAGAGGTCTTAGATCTCAAAGAAAGATGCTTATCAGTGTTAGAAGAAGCACTTGATCAAGTTAGAAAGCGTCTTCCTTCAGCAAGAAATATATTTAAAGATCTAACCAATTTTAGCCCTGGAATAATCTTAAACCAGGCTTCTAGACCACTATTTTCGAAATTGGTCTTTTTTGAATTTGGCTGAAGTAAACCACCACACTATTATTGCAGAGCAATACAGAAAATTGCCTTTTATAGATTGGGAGGAAGAAGAACATGGACTGCCTAAAGATACAGAGCAGTTCTGGCAAGGAGTCATGAAACATCCCCATTTTAAAGAGCTTGCTTCTTTTGTTCTTACTTCCTTAATAACACCTATTAGCAATGCTGCAGTGGAGAGGATGTTCTATCTTTTAACATGCGTAAAAATTAAAGCAAGGAATAGACTTCAGCTGTCTCTCTTAGAAGCAATTTTAGAATTAGAGCAGAACTATTATCTTCAAACAAGTGCTGTAATGAATTTGTTCCTTCATCCAAAATGTTGAATGATTTCAAAGCTGGAATTGTATATTCTAATGAATCCTGTACTGAATTTCTCAACAATGAAGAGGAATACTTATTTGAAGAAGAGGTTTTCATGTGATAAGTATATTTTTAATATATCTTTTTACTGGGTAATGTTTGGCTTTTGTATGGATGTGAAGCGTGGACAATAAGCAGTCAAGCTGAAAAACAGCTAATGGCTGTGGAAATGTGGTTTCTGAGGAAAATGCAAAGAATACCATGGACAGATAGAAAAACCAACGAACAAGTCCTTAAAGAAACAAATGAAGATCGTAAACTGATTAGAGTCAGACGTAGACAGTCAACATTTTTTGGGCATGTTATGAGAAGAAATGACTTGGAGAACTTGGTGACAACTGGCAAGATCGAAGGGAAGAGACCAAGGGGAAGACCGAGAAGTAAATACCTGGATGGCTTGGCCACGTGGCATGGAACACGGAGCTTATCCACGACTCTGGTGATCGAGTAAGATGGCAGAACATGACCGCCCACGCTTACCGACATGGCACATGATGGATCATCAGGGTTGCCACTTTTTTTTTGACCAAAAGTATCTAGAAACGGCCCAAACAACATCCATAAATATCTAGATTTCGTTGGAAAGTATCTAGGAAAAATATCCAGATTGAGAAAGTAAGAAATTACATATGTAATGATGTGACTGCCGCTCTCCCTGGCGAAAAGTTTACGGCTGTCGCCGTTATCCCGTATATTCTCGCGAGTAACGCAGCTGCGCCCGAACCGACAGCGGTTCGAGCCGCGCTGGTAACTTACAGGGGTATGTGAGCCGGTCGCTCAGAAAGCAATGGCAAACTACTGAGCGTAATCTTGCCTTGTACATCAAAAGCAGCTGAAAAATTCTGTAAGGGATATGCAACATTAACAAGAAAATTGATGTGACTTACCTATAGAATCATGTCCTCATCTTCACTGATGCCTGTCTCACAAGATGCACTTAGCTTGGATGATGAAGTTGAAGCTTCACATTCAAAATGACTCTGGTGTACTTTTTTTTTTTTTTTAGCATATCCTTTACAGGACTTAGCTGTCAACACCAGCATCTTTCAGCTGTATGTTGATCTCTTGGCAAGATTACGCTCAGTAGTTTGCCATTGCTTTCTGAGCGGCCGGCTCAGTATCCCGCAAGTCACGAGCGGGGGTCGAACCGCCTCAGCTCTCGCTCCGCTACGAGACTCTGCGTGATAAACGGGATTACAGAGAGAAAGTGTTGTAACCCTACAGCCAGAGAGACCGGCCTGGTGTACTTTAGCTGTTCCAATTTCTTTTATTATATGATTAGGGAGCTGATAAGTTGAACAGCATTTTCCTGCTCTCATCAGGCCAAATCTTATTTTCAATATAGCATTTACGAGATCAAGTTTCATCCTATTTCTTAGTTTACATTTTGTATAATTCACAGTACTGAAAACTCTTTCCGCATCAGCATTTGAATGGGGTAGTATCATGGCAGACATCGCGCATTCAAAGGGCTCACGGAATGGACTGTTACCTGAGACATCTTTAAATTGTCTTACTTCACTCCAAAAAGCTTCAGTTTCTGTTTTGTTTGTCCAGTCAACCAAATTTATTTTTGTTAACTAATATTCTGCTTCCGCCACACTAGCCCCTAAAATTTTAATAACTTGACAATATTTAGGTATGTCCTTACTGGCTGAGGTATGTTGTTAATAGAAAAGAGTGAAATATTTTTCAATACATCTAAATTTTCAGGAAGTCTCTGCTTCAGTTGATCGAATAATGAGACAAGAACATCTTGACAACGCTTTCTTAAGTTGTTCTCTTCATTTTCTGTTAACAGTCCTTTTGTTTTTAAACCATCAATTTTTGATTCGATTTGGTATCCCAGGTACGGCTTGGGAGCCAAATAGCTCTCTATAGTGCAAGTGAACAAGTCAGCTTTACTAGTTGGCAATATAAGTCTTTTACCAATTGAGTGAAATAGCAAAGTGAGGTCGTCAAGTAATTTAACTTTATCAACATTTTGAGATTCAAATAGTTTATTAACTTTTTGCACTTCACTTAAAATGGGTTGTGAAAAGAGAAGGAATGCCAAATTTTTTTCATCACTGTACATTCCATATAGTATTTCAGCTGTGTAGCACTTTTCATTTTGTCTTGTTATTCCTCATGCTCCAGGAGCTAAATACAGACAAATACCATTGCCCTGGGTACGCCAGTTATATAAACCCCTGGGGAGCTACAGGCCAGGAAAAGATACCTGGTCAAATGCAGCCACTTTTGCCTTTGATGTTTATGAGGGGTTCCAGAGTAGACAGGAAACGATGGCGGTAGCGCTTGATCTCGAGGATGCGTACAATAGAGTTCGATATGATATTTTGATGACCGCACTGATGGAGAAGGGGGTCAATCCCTGGTTGGTGAACTGGATAGCAGCCGTCCTGCACTCTCGTCGGGTTGCTCTCCGTCTGGGCGCATGGACCTCAGAGCTACATATGTTAACCCCGGGACTGCCACAGGGATCTGCAGTCTCACCGGTGCTCTTTAATGTGTATACGAGCAAGATTGCAAACCTAGAAGCACCAGGGGTTGGAAGAATACTAACATTTGCAGATGATATTCTTGCATATAGGCAGGGGAGAGATAGGGAGCAAACAGCCCAGGAGTTACAGGCGACAGTAGATAAAGTGATTGACTGGTGCACAGAAATGAGTGCTGTCATCCACCCGGAAAAGGCGGCTGTTTTGTGGTGCTCTCTGGACAACAGGATTGTAAGAGCTGATGTCCCAAGCCTCGCGATAGATGGTAGAAATGTCAGCAGAGAGAACAAATTTAAGTATCTGGGGATCACATTTGACAGGAGCCTATCCTTCAAGGACCATGTGGAGACGGTCCTTCGCTGGCTGCTGAGGATGGGGACGGAGCACTTATGGGAATGCCCCAAATGCTGTGATGTCGATTCCTAAATCAATCAATCAATCAATCAATTTCGAAGTGTGTCTTCAACTCCAACCATCGGTTCACAATTACTTCACCAACCATCTGTTCACAATTACTTCAACAGCTGGTTGAATTGATAACCATCTAGTTTTGCAATATGACAGAATTTTCAGTGGTGAGGAACTATCATTTAATGCTTTATATAAAGTATTATATTGCTGTTGTCTGACAGATGATTTGGAGAACCAGTTATGTGTTTCAGCAATAAGGAATTCCAAATTCCTTGGTAAACATTCTGACTGATGAGACATGTGATAATGCTAGCTGCAAGGAATGACATACACATTTCATAAGGATTAAAGATGGGATATCTTCCTTCAATTTTGCATACACGCCATGGTTGATACCGACCATTACCGATGCATTATCGGTTCCAATTGCAGCCAAATTCTTTAAGTTTAAATGTTTACTGACCAAAAGTTTCTTCAGTGCCCTTATGCGCCCTTTTACTCATTACCGGGGGGGGGGGGGGGAGGTTGCCAGATTGTTGAGCGTTGACCCAAGTCAGTTCAAAGTTTAATGGCAGTTACCATAATTTACGCGCGTCCAGACCGAACATAAAATGGGTAATTGACACCGAAAGAAAAGTAAAATCTAGAAAGTATTCAAAATATCCGACTCCAAATGAAAAATATCTAGAATTGCATCCAACATCCAAACGTCAGAAAACGGTATCCAGATGCCGGCAAAAACCTCTAGATCTGGATATAAAATATCTAGAATGGCAACTATGGATGGATGTATGGTTTGGCTTTTGTTTAATTTCGAGACTTGGCTTTTTTATCACAGTGATCTGGCAACCCTGCACCTGCTTCCTGTTTTGAGCAGACAACTTGAAACGTTGATTCGAAGGGATATTTGTAGTCTAGACCGCATTGTACCGAAAATATGGCTAAAGATATATTTACTAAAGATCTCTACTCTATTCTGGATGTTGCAGAAGATGCAACAGATAAAGAAATCATCAGTGGTTATCGTAAAAAGGCTTTAAAATGTCACCCAGACAAGAACCCCGATAACCCAAAGGCAGCCGAGTTGTTTCACGAACTATCCAAAGCTTTTGAAATACTCACCGACGTAGCTACCAGAGCAGCTTACGATCAGACGAGAAAGGCTAAGAAAACAGCAGAAGAAAGGAACAAAGTGCTTGACTCCAGACGAAAGAAGTTTAAAGAAGATGAGGCAAGGAAAAGAGCATTTATAGAACAGAGACATAGGACAGAGGCAGCAGTAAAAAGACATCTTCAGCAAGAAACTGAATTAGAAGTGAGACTGAGACAAGAAGAAGGTTTGAGGTAAGGTTTACATTTAAATTGTATGTTATTAATTTTGCTAGTTTGGAGTAGACGAGATTTCTCTTGCTATTATTTACAGTAGCATATTTTATGACAATCTTATGAAATATGTTTTCATGGTATATATTTTTCTTTATTCTGGTACTGTAAACACTGGTCAGAAGACAAAAACTGGAACATGTGACAACCGGAAAGATTTGCGGAAAGAGAGATACTTTACTTTTACTTTACTTGTTCTACAGAAACTTGTCAATAGCTCTTTTCTGAGGCATGTTATTATATTCGCAATTCCATTGCGAATAGTCACTTCGAATATCTAAAGTGTTTTAAGTTTAATCACCTGTTTTGAACACAGCAATTCTAACACATGGTTAGATAGTGGTGTGGATGAGGCTGATTATTTTGATGTCTTTAAGGCTAACTCTACTTGGAATATGGGAAATTCTTGTAGAAACACATTGGAAAGTGTTCTTTAAGAGACTGGTGAATAAATCTCTGTCCCCAAGTTGATGTAATACTCTTGACAGTGACCTGGTTCAGAAGTCCAAGTATATGCTGATAATTATCACATGCTAATAAAATGTGTTGGTATCAAGTTGTCAACCAGGACTTTGGTGATTCATCCATCCATCATGTGCCATGCCGATAAGCATGGGCGGTCATGGCTTGCCATCTCACTCAATTACCAGTCATTGATCAGCTCTGTGTTTCTGTCTCGACCATGCCATGTGGCCAAGCCATCCAGGTATTTATTTCTCGGTCTTCCCCTGGGTCCCTTCCTTTTGTTCTTGCCAGTTGTCACCAAGTTCTCCAATTCATTTCTTCTCATAATATGTCAAACAAAATTTTGACTGTTTACATCTAATATTTTGCTCTTGCTCTCTATTTGACTTGCTCTTGGTTCTTCTCTCTGTCCATGGTATTCTTTGCATTTTCATCAGAACCGACATTTCCACAGCCATCAGATGTTTTTCAGCTTGTCTGCTCATTGTCCACGCTTCACATCCATAAAACAGTACAGGTTCTATGAAGCACTTCAATACTCTTTCTCATTACAATTGATATCTTTTTATTGGTCAGTATGTTTTTCATCTTGCGAAAGGCTACCTTCGAAATGGCAATTCTTGTTCTAATTTCTTCAAGGCATCTCCCATCAGATAGTACGACTGTTCCAACATAACTGTACAGATTCACTTGTTTAACTGATTCGCTGCCGACCGCCAACCGATTGCCGAACAGTCTCAACTGTTTTGTCCCTTCGTTAATATATTGCCAAGATTTGTGCGGTCCGTTTGTTTCTTTCGTTTGCGATCCCTTGCTCAATTTTAATACCCTGAAACGAATTTTTACGCCGAAAGAAGGTTTTTCATTTACACAGGCCACGAGTCTCATCGACATTTGGTGACTAAATCATGTGGATGTGTTTACAAGTTGTGTTTAAAAAGCTGCAGTTACTCGCGGTTTTAGGAATTGCATGGGTCCTTGATTTTCGGCCTCATTTACATCAGATAACAGTTTTAGACAATGTTAGATTGTAGTTATTCTTATTTAAAGGAAATTTGTGAACGATTCTAAACTAATAGCACATGTTAAATGTGTTTTTTTCCTGTATATAATATGATAAAATGTATTATTTATGAATGTAAACAAACAAACGAACTCTTAGCCGCTAACCGTGAAGGTTTGTCATCATGTTGAATTAGCTGATGGGCCACACTTGTGCCCCTAAAGTTTGCTTTGCCTATCACAAAGTATTTAAGAAGTATTTAAATAATTAAATTAAAAGAATAATAATTATAACTAACTAAAAAATAGCGTACATTTTGTGTTTATCGGCAGAAAACGGTCAAAACATGTCTCGTGATTTTCCGACATTTTCCATTTTATGTGACAATGCTGCGCTTCAAAATAGGATGTTTTTATTGTAATTTATTGGTGTTATGGAGCCGTTCTAGTGATTTTTGTGTAGCAAAGTGGTGTAGTTATCATAATTCAGTAAGTTTCATTGGATTTTAAACACCGTCGGATCAGTAGCGCCTTGGTAAGTGGAAATTTCACGTACTTGTCACCTCTGTCATCAATTTATTTATTACAACATCTGCTAATATTATTATTATATTTCTAACTTTTAGCAACAGTAGCAATACCAATGTGTTCCTTGTGCAATGTCCTTTAATTTGATATATAATACAATATATTTAACGAAGTGTCTATTCGTAGAGCCCTACGAATAGACAAAGTGTCTATTCGTAGGGCCCTACGAATAAACAAAGCGTCTATTCGTAGGGCACGGCTGGTCACGTGATTTAACGTAAGTTTGCGGCTATATTATACATTTTCGTTGATTGGAAAACGTGTCGTCAGTGGCATAGTTGATAGTGCGCCCGCCTGATGGCGCAGACAAATAAACAACTGATATAAACTGGCAGACAGATAGAGAGTCAGACACACGCATACATACACACAGAGAGTCAACCAGACGTACATATGCATATGGAAAGACAGACAGACAGTTTGTTAGATAGAGATTCAGATAGACATATATACAAATGGACAGATACAAGTAGGCTGATAGAGAACAAGAAATCACGCAAGCTGTCAGACGGACGGACAGACAGAGACAGAGAGACATCCGGGCATGTAGAGAGACATCCAGACAGGTGGACAAATAGAGAGGCATACAGACAGGCGGACATATAGAGAGGCATACAGACATCTCTCTCTCTTCTTCTCTATCTCCCTCCTCCCCCTCTCTCTTTCTTGTCTTTATCACTTTTTTATGTCTTTCAACACATCTTTCTCATATCTCACATATCTGTCTCGCACACTATCTTCATTATCTATCTCTCTCTTCTCTCTTTTCAACCCGCTTCACATATACCAGGTTTTCCTGCACTTTATATCCGTAGCATTTCCTTGTTTATTTGTTAATTCATGAGGGCAATCAGTCGAAAGCCTGGTGTTTGTATTGCCTAACGACCCTAATCATGTCTCTCTGAGGTGACGCATATTACTGTCAGCTTGGACCAGAATTATCAGGACATAAATAGTGGGAAATAGTAGGTCAGTAACTCAGTAACGTAAACAAAGATGGATGCCTGTAAACAGTAAGTGTAGTGTACAGAAACGCAAGTTAACAATTCTTAAACTCGCCTGATATTTAAACAGCCATACTTCAACTAAGTATAAAGTATCGATTCATAGGGCCCTGTGTATAAACAAAGTGTCTATTCGTAGGGCCCTGCGAATAAACGCTTTGTTTATTCGTAGAGCTCTACGAATAAACTCTCCCTATATTTAATATCATTTTAACAATGTTTAGATCAATATTGTGGCATACCCCTACTTCCCATTTTCTGCCATCAATTTCTGCTTGGGCAAAACCCATGTTTTGTTTGGCACTCAATCAGTTAAGAATATGCCTATTTACGTTTATATTACATTGTGGTATAATTCTTCCCAGTGACGACCGGAATCTGTTTTCTTACAATTCAATTCTAACCCTAGTTGTTCACTGTGTGTAACAACCGCTTCTATTAAATGTTGCGGGCCCTGTTAATTGAATGCAATCAAGACTATCACCTGCATATCTAATGTTATTGATGCATCTTCCCCCAATGTTGATTCCTTCCATATCTTGTATATTTCTGAAAATATTTTCACTGTACAGGGAAAAAAGATCTGGGAGACATTAAACATCACTGTCTCTTAATAGGCTGATATTGACCTGCATCATTATCAATTCTAATGGCAGCTTGTTGTTTCCTATATATGTTTTTTACAAGTCTAAGGTCTTTTCCATCAATTTGTAGATCTTCAAGCATCCTTATCATGTCGACATGTCTCACTTTATCGAAAGCCTTTGTGTAGTCAATAAAGCAAAGGTGTAGATCTTTGTTTACTTCTATAGAACGTTCAATTACTGTTCTCAGTATATACACAGCATTTACTGTACCCTTGCCTTCTACAAACCCACATTGTTCTTCTCCTATTTCAGGTTTTATTTTCTTCCTAACTCTTTGCATGGTAATTCTTAGCAAAATCTTCATGATGTGACTCATTATACTAATTGTTTGATGTTGATCACATTCCAAGGCTCCTGATTTCTTTGGGATTGCAATAAATACAGAGTTGCATAGTTCATGAGGTATATTTCCAGTATCATATATTGTATTCCGCAGTCTGGTAATTTTATCTATTCCATATTTATCTAAAGCGTTAATCATTTCTGTTGTGATGTTGTCTGAACGGGTGTCTTGCCAGTTTTCATATGGTTAAGGCGATGCTAACCGTAAAAAATTTAATTCCATAATACTTAATTTCTATGTTCTTTTATGGTATAGGGTTTGATATTAAAGACTGCTGATCGATAAAATATTGTCAAATTGACTTTGCACTTAACGGTTGCTATGGAAACCAAGATAAACAGTGGCCATATTGAATTTCTTAATATACTCATAAAACATTTATTTTTTAATGTACAGGCTAAATTCTTTGTTTTATGTGTAAATAAATAGACCCTTTACAAGTTAAGTAGAAAATTTTAATGATATCTCTTTGCAGTTTTTTTTTTCAAAATGTGAAAATGTTAATGACATTTTATGTTTTTTTTAGTGCAGCACAAAAACTAAAATGTAATTTTCAAGATTAATCTACTCACAATGTAAGTGATATAATAAAGAATATCTCTGCAAAGTTTGATTAAAATCTAACAAATAGTTTTAAAAACAATTGTACTTATGTATAAAAAAACTGGCGAAATGAGAAAACGGGGACAAACTAATTATTTTTTTGTTTTTTATTACTAATGCACTCTTTTACAGAGAAAAAAAATGTAAAACTGTACCTGACTGTTAAAATTGTCCTGCTGAATATGCAGGACCTCCCTCCAGAGCATGCAGCTCACCTTGAATCTTCAGTTTGGCCGCTCATACAGTGTCGCGTCTTTTAGTTTGTTTGTCCTTCTTGTACTTCAGACTATTTCTTACTTGCTTCTGCATCCTAAATGTTCCTAGTCTCTACATATGCAGGCCTCTGTAGAAGGTCCAAAAACTGGGCAGTGTCTTGGGCAGCAGCAGCTCCAAAGTTGAACTCTCTTGCTGCAGTTACAACTGCAAACTGAACGCGCTTACGAGAGGCGAAGTTGTCTTTAGTGCATCGAGCCCATATCAAGCTGTGTAAACACTCATTTGAATTCTGAGTTTGTCCTGACACACATCTACTAAGTAGTTTAGTGTCAGACAGTCTTTCATAAATTGGCAACAGATATTTCTCAAGCTTGTCACGGTTGAGCCATGTGTGTAACATCTTGTCATCTGGACCTGGGAACTGATGCTTAGCCAGGGCGGATTGAAAAAAACACCAAGATTGCTCTCCACTTGGGCACATTTCATGACATGGACTTTTGTCTGTTGAAAAACAGTGATGCAGTGAAGCCATAACACTTTTCCTCATGGACTCTACACTTGTGTTGTTTCGTTTGGCTCAATTGTAATAAATTGTCAGCCTACGAATGGCATTTTGTGTAAGCTGACCTTTACCGCATCCTCCTAGGGTCACACCTTGCTTTCGGCAGTCAGCAACAACATTGCGGAGTGCTGTTCCAAGGCATTTACTGACATGGTTGATACACTCCTCTTTGTCTATCTGAATGTCATCCCCATATGGTTTGATCTTGGTAAGTTCCGCAAATGTTTTGGTGTCACACTAATATCTAGCACATCATTGTCATGTAGAGTTATGCCTGACTGTTGTGCATGAGCCTGTCGAACATACTTTACGATTTGAGAGAAAACAGTGTCCTCCAGATCTTCTATCTTTGAATATAGTTTATTCGCTTTGCTGTGAAATGTTTTGTGATGAAGACCTTGCAGGTTCATGTTTTCACAAAAATTATTGAATGTTGTTGCACCCATCCCACAAACTAATGCTGAATATACTGACAGGCTGTTGACAGCAAAAGATCTATCCCCATCATTACTTCTTGCAGATAGGTATCTTCCACACACCACTTCTTCACAACAAGAGCTGTAAACCTCTGCATACATAGCTAATCCCTTGGTTTTCTTGCTGTCAGTTTTCAAAATAAGACTATCATTTTTACAAACTGGACAACATAACAATTTGATTATTGCCTCAATTTCTGAACAATCAACTATTGCTCTGTGTTCCCGTTTTTGATATCCATTGTCGTCACCAGAATCATACTTGCTGCTAGTGGATGTTGTGTATTTATACGTATCTCTTTTAAATTGGCTTCGGGTAATAAAAGAATCACTTCCACAACTTTGAGAAGAACACGATAGCATTGATTCATTCAGATTCACTGTCAAAACACTTGGATTTGGAAGAAGTAGCATGTGCACTTTAGCTGGGTCGCTTTCAGTAGTTTCAGAATTGTCTGTATCGTTTACGACGTTCTGATAGGCTTTTCGCTGCTTACGAGCATTTGCGAGGTGTAGTCTGAGAGATTTCTTACGTTGAGTAGATGACTGGATGTTAAATTTCTTAGAACAAGGCATATTTCAATGCATGTCAGTCTGTCGTCAACAATGAACGTTCAGCACGTCACGATGTGTAAACAACACAAAGCCGCCATTTTGGAAACCCACATGATCAATTTCAGCCATCGGCGAACGCGAATTGCTTACGATGTTCCATATATGGAAGTTTCCGGAAGATGATAGACACGAATAAACCCGATGTACACAGAAAAGTTTCCGATTAGACGAACTCGTAGTTTTACAAACAGTTATGGAAGATCACGACGTTTCCAGGGATACCTTACATGTGCGTGTCGTGTTTTCCTGAGATATCGTTGCTAGGATTTGAAAACCGTCAATTTCGCAACAATTTTCAATAATTAGACAATTTGACACCTAGGGTGGGTTCAGTAAATTATGAATATTGCATTAAAATAAAAGTTTTTAAACAAAAACAAGTACAGAATCTGATAGAAGACATGATAAGGTGTCTAAAAATGAACTATTCCAAATATAGCCAAATTGACCAAAAATCGATGTTTTTACTGCCGCACATCGCCTTAAGAGCATTCTGAACCTCCATCTTCAAAATAGATGGTCCTTAATTATTTTGAATATCATTCTGTTCTCTGTTATCATCATAAAGTTTCTTCACATAATCTGACCATACATGTAAAATCTGATCTTTTTCTATTATGATTTTTCCATCTTTTGTCTATAGGCAGCCTGCTGATGTATGTGTTCTTTGATTAGTCTCATCGCATCTCATCATGTTCATCTTGTACCTTGTGGTGTCGAGGTGAAGTATAAACATCGTGAGAGTGCCCGATTATGGGCTTCATGTATCAATATTCCCATGGACTCTATTCCCTCCATCCAACGTTTACGTGGTCGGCCTCTTCCTCTGTTTCCATCTGGTCTGTACATCATTGCTTGTTGTGGTATGCTGTTGACTGGTAACCTACTTGCATGGCCAAACCATTTGACTTGCTGCTTTCTAATAAAATCTAGTGCTGCTATAACCCCCACTTTAGTCCTGATTTCTTCATTTCTGATCTTATCTCTTCTTGATACGTTGAGTATTCTCAGGAATCTCATTTCTGTTGTGATTTTTCTTTTCTCTTTTTCTGTCATTGTCCAGGTTTGGCATTGGTAGCATAGAGTTGGTAGGAAGATTGTATTGTAAAGTGCTTTCTTAGTAGTTATTGATACATGTTTGTTCTTTAGTATTGGTGCCATTTGTCCAATGAGTTGGTTTGCCTTATTGCATCTATTTTCGATCTCATCTTCTGATCTGCCATTTGATGATATTATACTTCCTAGGTACTTGAAACTCTTTACTTCTTTCAAGGGATGTTTGTTTAGGTGAATCATTGTTGTTTTTTCTTCTTTAGTTATAGTCATTACCTCTGTTTTTGCTTGTGCTAATTTTCATGTTATGTTCCCTACACATTTCGTTTAGACTATTCATGTGGTCTTGTAATTCAGCTTCTGATTTTGCTATTAGTGTTTGGTCATCTGCAAACAGTTCTCTAATGGTTAGATATGCAGATGGTTCTTCTTCTGTGTTCTCGTCATGCGGTATTCTTGCGGTCTCTGTTTGGCTGGTTTCTTTACATATATTGTCTATATATGTTATGAACAAGAGAGGGGACAGGACACAACCTTGTTGTACTCCAGATCTTATGATGAAGGGTTCTGAGTGTCCTCCAGTTACTCTCACTATGCATTTACTGTTGTTATATAAGCTTCTACATAGGTTTGTTAGATGTGTACTCACACCATATTGTTTAAGGATTTCCCACAGCTTGTTTCTATCTACTCTATCAAATGCCTTTTCTTGCTCGACACAGGCTAAGTAGAGTGCTTCATTGAATTCGATTGATTTTTCTATAAGTTGTCTAAGAGCAAAAATGGCATCTGTGCATCCTTTTGATTTTCCTAAATCCAGGTTGTGTTTTGCTTAGCTGGGGTTTTATAGTAGTTCATAATCTTTTCTCAAGAATTTTGCAAAATATTTTCCCAGCATGACTCAACAGTGAAATGCCTCTGTATTGTGTGCAATCTCTTTTGCTGCCTTTCTTTTTCCAAATTGGGATAATTATGGTGTTTCCCCAGTCTCGTGGTGTCTGTTGTTCTACCCAAACATGGTTGAATGGTCTTATGTAGCCATGCTGTTCCTACTTCTCTTGCTGCTTTAATTAGTTCATTTGGTATTTCATCTTGTCCTGGTGATTTGTTCAATCTGATGGCTTCTATAATTTCTTCTTTTAGTATGACTGGTTCTAGTTCTTCGGTGGCATCTGTGTAGGTTTCTTGAAGTCCTGTGTTTTGTTCACTTATTGGTTCTCCATTTTCGCTAATTATTTCAGTTGGGCCAAAGGGTTCTCCTCTGGTTCGCATTGCACTTATCTTTTTTGTAGAAGTTTCTAGTTGCCTCCTTGTAGTTTTTATTTAGGGTTTCTCCATACTCTTCCCAGTCTTTTTGTTTTTCCCTCTTTACTATTCTATTCACATGTCTTCTCGCTGTTCTATATTTTATGTAATCACATTCTTGTTTGCTCTTCAACCACTTTTTATATTTTTCCTTTTTGTCTTTTACCGCTTTCTTTACCTCTGCGTTCCAGCAACCTGTTATTTTCTTTACACGTGTGTTGCATTTTTTCGTGGTTCCACATGTTTTTTTTTTGCAGTACTTAAAATGCTGATTTGAACATCTCCCATTCTTCTTCCACTGTTTTTCTTTCTATAGGTAATTTTACAAAGATTTCAGTTAGTTCTTTCTCATAATTTTCCCTTACTGCCTCGTCTGTAAGGTTTTTTAAGTTTACTGATTCGCATGGCATGCATTTTCGTGCTCTTTGTTTTCTTCTTCTGGTGGTTCTTATTGTGGCAACGACTGCTTTATGATCTGTGTTTATACTTAAATTGGGCACTGCCCTTGCATCTAATATATTTCTCTTTCTGTTATTTCTAGTTAATATAAAATAAATTTGGCTTTTAGTATCTCGATCATTCCATTTATACCAGGTGTATACTTGTGAGTCTTTATGTTTATAGAATGTGCTTGTTACATAGAGGTCGTGTTGGCTGCTTAGCTCTATCAGTCTACTTCCGTTATCATTCCTTTCATTACGCTGATCTCCAAATGCTCTCAGATGTTTTTCTATGCCCACTCTGTTATGTCCTAGTCTTGCATTGAAGCCTTCCATAACTATGATGCCGTCCTGCTTATCTATTTTATTTAGCACGTCATGGATGTCTTCGTAGAATTCCTCACATTCTTGCTCATTTTTGTTTGTATTACATGGTGCATATATTTGTACATATGTTGTAATTGTTTGTTCTTTTATTCTCACTGTTATGATTCTTTCTGATATATATTTTATTTCTAGTATTCCTTTTGCTAGCCATGGTTCGATGACTATTCCCACACCGTGTCTTGCCCTTCCTTGCTGTTCTACTCCAGAGTAGACAAACATGTAACTGTGGTGGAGCTCCTTGCATCCTTTCCTCTTTGTTCTGGTGTCCGATATTCCCATCAGTCCAATTTTCCTCTCTTCCATTGTTTCTATAAGTTCTTCTTTATTACTGAAACCGCCGACGTTCATTGTGCCTATTTTTTGAGTCGCTGATCTATCTCGTAGTCCATTAACATTGCCAAAGTCAATATCCGTTTGGGTCAGTTCATTTATACTTCTTAGTTTTTCTACAAGCTGTATGAAGATCCCCTGCCAGCTTGCTAGGCCAGTCGCAGGTTTAGGACACAAATCTGACCACAGGGAGTCCATCCCCTATGGCGAGCCATAGCCCCATTAGCCCATGACCTCGCGGTCATGGTTTCCAGGTCTGCACCACGTGGCGTTGGGGGTTGACTTGTGTAGTCTGCGGGTCATCGACAGGCTACTAATTTTCACCCCTCTCTTTGATTAGTAAGTTCCTGAATTCGTTTGTGCATTAGTTTGGTATTTTTACTGTTGTGTTGTTGTTCAATTGCTGCACAATTTTTCTCGAGCCATGCTTCTTTTGCCCCTTACATAATATCCCGACTTTTCAGTGAATTTCTTCATATTTGGTAGGATTATTTTTGTTCTATCTTCTTGGTTCCATTAGTTGTAAAATTTCTTCAGTCATCCATGTCTTACGACCCACTCACTTTAATTTTTGAATAGTTTTTTTTCTGCAGCACAACTGATTGAATTCTTCAACATTTCCCATTGATTATCTACATCTTGAAATAGGATTTCTAGATCCGACAATATGTCAAATTTGTTCTTTACTTCTATGTTAAAATTATCTTGTATTTCTTTGTCAATTTTAACTCTTTAAAGGGCAGACGTTTGTCCGTTTTTTTAGCCCTGGTCGGGCAAGATATTTTCAGGTTCGGAAAAATTTCGGGTTGCGTTAGTAAAAACATCATAAATAAGGTCTTAGTCAACCGATTTTAGTTAAATAAACAACACAATGAAGGGAAAAGCATGCAAAATATGTTACTCATGTGATTGTTGGTGATAATCCATATATGAACACAAACATTTACGAAATACAGCATGCTGTTTGTGATTTTCCGTCATCTATACGGCAATTTACAAACACATTTTCAGAATCATAATCACTTTCTTTAAAGTCCGACTCAGACTGCTAATGCAAAGTAACGCTTTGTGACTGATATCTAGTTCCGATTAATAGTCAACTTCGTGGCCTTTAATGTCACTTAAATTGAACCTAACGAAATCTCAGCTATCACTTGAAAAATTGCCAAAATCCGTTTTGAAAATCTAAGCTTAAAAACCCCGAAAATTATCCAAAAAAAGTATGTAAAAGTCAGTTCAAATTCATAGTCGGCGCTTACAAATGGCGGCCACATTGTCAAGCTATCGGCGAAAGCAGCCGTCGGAAGTATCGTAAGGCCGAGAAATCGAGTTTTTACAATGCATAATAGTATCGGACGGAATCGGCCGAAATGATCGTTAAAGGCATCGGCCGCAAATGGCCATTCTGCCCTGTAAAGGGTTAAATTTGCACAAATCATATTTAGGGTTTCCTGTTGTATACTTGACTTTCTTTAACTTTACCCTTAATGTGCCTGTAATTAATCTGTGATCACTGTAACAGTCTGTTTTAGGTACTATTTTTACGACTGCTAGCGTATTTTGAAACCTTCTGCTAATCAGGATGTAATCTATCTGGTTTTTAATCCTACTGTCTGGACTCCTCCATGTCCATAATCTTCTAGGGTGCTGTTTAAACCAGGTGTTTTCTACAACCAGTTCTTGTTCTTTTGCCCATTCTACAAGTCTGTATTCTCTTTCATTTTGGTCTCCCAAACCATGGTTGCCTACACTGCATCCATGGCCTTGATTTCCTACTTTTGTGTTGAAATCATCCATTATAGTATTTATTTCTGATTTTTACATTTCTTTAAAGCAGACTCCATGTCATTTTAGAATTCCTCTATACTTTCTTCACTGCATTCACTTGTTGGAGCATATACTTGAATGGCATTTATTTTAAAAGGTCTTCCATTTAATTTTACTAATAGAACTCTGTCTGGCATGGCTGTCAGGATCTTAAACCTGGCTCGTTGGACCTAACATATGTGAGACAAGTACAAGTACACAAGGATTGGACTTGACACACAATGACACTAAGTTCAATGGATTTATTTACAATTCACATGCAATACGATCTAGTTTGGCATGTGATGAGCATTACTAAACATATACAATACATCAGTACACTTACAGACAAAACCCACAGCTTCACAGTCTATCTCACAAGATATACAAGCACTCGACTTTCGGGCACAGAACTACACGAAGCCTTTCTCAAACCACACGTCCTGTCATGTCCGAGTTCCCAAGCCATCTGCCGGTTTCCCCGCACAGCGCTTGCCCTGTGGATTGGCTTCACGAGGACTGCGTGCGTCTTGCTTTGTCCTTGCCTGACCGCTGACTATCACGTCAGCCAGCAACCTGCGGGCAGGTAATTGGTACTCGCCTGGCGGGCGTAACGATGTTACTGCATCCCGGTTGGAGACTATTCGCCTGGCGGGCGTAACGATGTTACTGCATCTCGGTTGGAGACATTAGAGATTCTGACACGCTCCCCCGGGGCTTATTCATGAAAGATTTTATATTTCATGCATACTCTACATAGATAAAGGGTTAATCTTTTAACCATGTCAGAATCGACCTTTCTGTTGTCATGTACATTGGCATAGAAATATATAAGAAATGCAAGTTGTATGTTAAGTCATGTGGTGTTCAATCTTTACCACTTTCCAAGTTTCATCCTCTCGATGGATGATCACCTGAGTTGTAATATTGACCCAGTCAGATCGGTAGCACCAGCATCCAATGCAACTACCTCGCAACCTCTTAAAAAAACGAAATAATATGCTTTTTGCAACAAAAAACATCAGGTAAGACTGTAATACGTCTTTTTATAAGCCGCATTCAACGCTCGAGCTCCGACCTCATTTGGCCGGGAGCTCTTCCGTTGGTCTACAATGTCGGTAACCCTATACCATGCCCAGCTGATGACCTCTTGGAGTGTTGACAATCTGGCAACACAATGGCTATTTTTATACAACACATATTCGAATACATTTCAATTTACCGCCCTTAGTATAATACTGTAACAACAATTAAATGAAAGGGATATAATTTCAAAAGATCTCAAATCTAATCTATTACAATTATTATTCTATTTCTCAGCGTCATAGCTTGATGCTTTTCCATACTAGCGAAAAAATGTCGATACAAATTCTATCACACACTTGTTCCGCTCTGGTGTAGCAATTCGGAATGTGAAATTGTTCTGATAGTTAATGTGTTCGTTGTTTCGCTGGAAAATTTCTGGATTGCAATTGACTGCAGTGGTGTAGATGTCACAGTTCAGTTCACTCTTTTGTTCACGGATTAAAATATCACTGGATATGTTCCACTCGCAGATACCACTGATAACTTGAATAGTTCGCTTGAGGTAAGTTATGAGCGCATGTGGCACTGTTCTTGTTTCATAATATATACAATTAATATTGTTCGCTTTCTAACACACGCTACGCAATTATTCAAGATGATTACTACACTAATAATAAAATAGGAAAAAATATTTGCAGTGGGAATGAACCCTATCACATCGCATAATAGATGTACACAGCTTTCCTGAAAAAAAAACTTCACTGATGGCTGTGTTGGTCTGAGTGTTTTCTAACACACTGCACTCAGACATTAGTACTTACTGGGTCGTTCGGACAACGGGACAAAAGATCAGCAATCGTGTTGGTCCTGCCAGCGATATGTCGCACTTCAAAGCTGTAATCTTGCAGCAAAAGTGACCATCGCGCTATCATCTGGTTTGTCGGCACTCCTGAAGTAATAAATTTTAATGGACTATTGTCGGACTCTACAATAAAATGCCGTCCCAGGAGGAATCTGGACAATTTAGTTATACCCACCACTAGAGCAAGGGCTTCCAATTGTGGTGTGGACCAAGCGCGTTCTCTTGGTTTCAATTTTCTAGAGACGTAGTATACAGGGTGTAGAATGTTGTCATGTTCCTGTAACAGAACTGCCCCAATCGCCACGGAGCTCGTGTCTGTGCGTAATCTGAAAGGAATATGTAAATTTGGCAATTTGAGAATGGGATTCTTTAAACTATTCTCAGAAAAATAAGATAAAACTTTCTGGAATGCAAATTTTAGGCATTCATTGTTATTTTAGAAGCATCATAAATTTTTAAGGTTTTTGTTTATCGTCTGCTACTTTTGGTCTAAATTTACAAACTCTCCGGAAGTACACACGAACAGAATTTGATGTCTGCCGATCCAATATAATGGCTACAACTCATTGCCGTTCTTCTCCCCCAGAATAAATAATCTTACAATCCTCTCCTGTCTTGATCCCTGCCCCTTTCCATCTCGCTTCACACATTCCTAATATGTTAATCTTCTCTCTTTCCATTTTTTGTTTTCTAATTTTCCATCTGCACTCATTGTTTTAACATTCCAAGTTCCTACTTCAATGATATTAATCTTTTGCACCTAGTAGCTTGTTGACGGTCTGGAGTCACCTGGTGCACATGACTACCCCTACTGGATGAGGCTGCTCCTGTGGAGCACCCATTTATGCAGTTTCTCTGATTATTGATGAGACTGTAATACATGATATTCTTGGCATCTGTAAAGAAGGTAGTTTGTCATTGCTTTCCTTCCTAGCAGTGACCATACTGGTCGTTGACCGTAGCCATTGTCTCCCAAAAAGAGATCCTCTGCCTACCGTTGTGAAGTTGGAGAGCATAACCTACAATTATCTGTTGGCTGCTCTTCAACTTCATCCACCACCTGCACCCATGGCTTCATGTAACCCTGATGAGGGGGGGGGGGGGTTACTCCACCTTGCCCAAGGGTGTCCCGTAGGCTAGCGGAGGGAAGGAGGCACCTTACGTCTCCTTTCATAGGGGATACCCCCTATCCCGCCACCCGCCTTTGGTGATACTTGGTATAAAATTAGTTGAAGTCACTTATAGACTGATAGAATTAACACAAATGTCTGCACGTGGTCGAAGATAAATTCTAACCAAACTAAAGATAAGCATGTATGCCCCTGGATCAATGGATTGTAATTATTCAGCCATATTTTCAGCGTGCGTAACAAGTAGAATAGAAAGATGTTCTATCCTCTAGCTATGTCTACGTCTATGTGTAGTTGATCTATGTGCTTGAGCAATGTAGTTCTTCAGTCCCATACACAGTGCTTGATTGGCGATTCTTATAGAACAAAAGTCATGCATCAAACATGGACCTGATACCATCTGTAGGTTGTTTTCTGCTGTTCTAACGCCACTCTCAAAAAGATATGAAGAATATTTTGCTAAATGAAACGGAATCTTCAAGAAATAGTAACTCAATTATAAAGACTAATTAACAAAAAATGTCTGTAAATATAAGGAAAATAGAAGCTATAGTTATCAACAAAGATAGTATCAATCAGAGGTAGAAAAATTGAAAACATTCAGGAGCCAGTCCCTTTTCCTCAGGAGCTAGCAACCTTTTATTTTGTTTTATTTGTTGTTATTACAAATATGGGTTAATAAATATGATTGAAATAGGAATGTCAAGGAAGAAGAAAAAAATAGTTTTAAAAATTGGGAATGAAGAAATAAAAAAAGACGAGATAGTTAAAGTGATGTGGGCATGTAAAGAGACAGGTGGATTGCTTGCGACTTTTAAGTTCATATGGCTCTCCACCATCATGGTTGAAAAGATCTTAAAACTTCAGGTGCGATCTGCTCCCACATTACCTGCAGGAGACTTTGAACCCAATTTGCTGGGATTGTGAAACTGAATTCATGACCCAGATAAATGTTCATAGAAGCTTGCTTCGTTGTGAAATTGCATTTACGGCCCCTAAGCCAGATGCACTGAAATTCGGTGAAATACTTCCAAAATAAATGCTCACAGAAGAAAGAGAATCTGCTGCAATCAATCAGTAGTAAAATGTTGTGGTATGCAGACTGTATCTAAAGAAAATAAAATAGGGTCATATAACACGATATGCACCGAGATAATGTAACTGATAGCCTGCTGTCATCGTATTTATTATATATCAACAAATGTGTATATTTGTGGTGAATTAAATACTTACCTTTCTTTAGGGATATTTTAATACTGTTAAACTTTGTTTTACTTTTGTTGTTTCTTGTTTCTCATGTGCATTTTCTTGTGACGTTGTTCAAGATAACACTATTTTTCAATTTTTTTCATTTCCAGACTGCATGAGCGGCTGGAAGAACAGAAGCGATTGAGAGAACAAGGGCAGCTGAGATTACAGGAGCAGCTGAGAGAAGAGAAGCGATTGAGAGAACAAGGGCAGCTGAGATTACAGGAGCGGCTGAGAGAAGACAAGCGATTGAGAGAACAAGGGCAGCTGAGATTACAGGAGTGGCTGAGAGAAGAGAATCGATTGAGAGAGCAGGAGCAGCTGAGATTACAGGAGTGGCTGAGAGAACAAAAGCAATTGAGAGAACAGGAGCGACTGGGATAACTTGCATGTGGAGCGGAAGTTGCTTGGTTCAAGTTGAGGTGGAGGATACACTTTGGACACACTTAAAAATATATTTAGGTCTTATGGATATATCATCATCATCATCTTCCACTTCTGCCGCAAGCGTCGTGGGGAGGATTATGGATATATCAGTGCATTAATTGTTTCCAGCAGACTTGGTGGTAGTGCTATTTTAGAGTTTGAAGGTTCAGGTGTGGATTCAGACGTTTTAGATGAGTCTGAAAGATAATCTGTTCACAATTGTGTGGCTTTCAGGAAAGCTAGTCACCCGGACACTAGAATCTGTAGCAGGTGTCACGTGTGATGCTCCACTTGAATCTCCATGTTCTACATACCGCAGCTGTGTTGATGAGAACTGTGTGAATAATAGTAGAAAGAGTGCAGACATCAACGGAGACTTTGAAAGTCTTGTGTTAATGAAAATGAGACAGGCAGGAGAGAGAAAGAAATTAATAGAATAGTTGAGGAAAGAAGATGAGGATAATGAACAACAAACTCTTTCACAAAACCAGCTGGAACTGCCTAATTGCTAACGCCTCACTAAATTTGAGCAATCGTTTGTTGAATACAGTATACAAAATGCTTTTTCTTTGTTCATGCTATGGCCGCATTTTATTAGGTGTTGTGAAATCGACGATGATAGCGCTTTATAGCCGCCTGACTTCACAGGGATTCCTGAAGACTGGTTAATTCTCTTTCCCATCCCAATGCCTGATTGTTTATTTTAATTCTTTCAACTTAAGTATTATTAATGTATTCACTTCATGTAATATATAACCGCAGTATACACCTAACGTGATGCAGCAATGTATGCCAGGCAATACAGCAGTGGTGTATTTGAAGGATAGAAATATTTTAAATGTTGTGTGGAGTTAACTGTCTTCAAATGTGCTAGGAAAGACTTCACATATGATGACATGTATGCTTGTGTATTTTCACTCATTATGACAGCTGTACCACAATTTATAAACACGCATTTAAACATTATTTGGCTTTCTTCTGACTTATGTTTTTTCTAGTAATTAGCATTACATGAAAATGATTATTTGGCAACTCTAAATTTCAATTGCCGGTCTCCCTGGCCTAGAGGTTTAACGTCTTTCTCTGTAATCCCGAATACTCTCATGAGTAACGTGACGTGCGTAAGAATTGGAAGCGGTTCTTGTCGCGTCGGTAACTTACGGGGTATGTGAGCTGGCTGCTCAATGGCAAACTACTGAGCGTAATCTTGACAAGAAATAAACAATCATTTGAAAGATGCTGATGTTGACAGCGATGTCTTGTAAAGGCTATGCGAACAAAACAAAAAAATGTTCAATTTGCATCGGGTGACAAAAATCTGCAAATTCTTTGCTTCTCAAGCTAATAATATAATAATTACAAATAATATCTCCGTTCCTCTCTGGATGTTGCAGAAAATGCAAAAATCCTGTGGGTGTGTGAATTGTTAGGCCTGATTACAGAGAGGTATAGGTGGCCAGTCTTTCCGTCCCATAGCAAGTGGTGACTGCAAGCATCAAAACCTGATCTGACATGTATCGCACCATGTCAGCATAACTTTATAACCATTACATCAAGACACCTACTCAGACAATTCAGCAGACAAAGAAATCAGTGGTTATCATGAGTTCTTAAAATGTAACCAAGACAAGAACCCCAAAGGTAGGTAGCTCTACATGGTGGAGTAGCTAGTCCCATGCCAATCTTCCTTAGCCACCTTTTATGACAGGTATAGTGTTACTATTCTTTGCTTTCCTTATGGGTTCCTGCAGGTAACTTTTGGGTGAATGGTTTGTTCTTTCCTGTCTATAATATGGACATAGTAAGCTCCACAATGGTTATTGTCATATAATTTTAGTCATATTTTGCATGGACACCAATTAATGAATGCTTGCAGACAATGTTGAAACACTGTTTAGTATTCTTCCCAGAAAATCTTTGATAACATAGTTAAGAAACATTTCATAATAAGGATGAATTGTAGGAACATATCAAACGTTTAGGTACGTAGAGATTAGTTTTCTGAGAGAAGCCCACAACACCAAGGAAAATTCATTGCAAACTTGTGTCAATGGGCCTAATGTCATGTTACAAACTGTGTGGAGATATCAAGCTCAAGTTGACTGCTGCTTTCTTTGCATTTATTCATATTGACGTCTGAAGGAGAGAAGATTACATAAGCAGATCTGAATTGAGTGCAAGCACTTTGGTCACAGAAGGACAGAGATAACAGATGACCAAAATCCACAAAAGATGACAGTTACCCACTTTAAGGGGCAGACTCATGACGATAGAGTCATCACACACAACCTTATCTCATTAATTTCTGTGCACCAGATAATTCATGACCATCTGGGGTATGGACAAGTCCTCTGTTGCTGGGTATCAAAGGTGCTCACCGACTGATGCAATGTCCCATCCTGGCTGCGGGACCTTGTCAATGGTTTACTTGTGGTGTCAGTAGCGTAAAGGTCCTTTTAACATACCTCAAGGGGCATGTGTCTAGACCCATGTTTTTATAGACAAAATTACACTGGGTGATGAAGCCAGTCCTCCCCCCCCCCCCCCCCCCCCCCCCCCCCCCCCCCCCCCCCCTTTGAAGACACATGGCACCCATTAAGTCTGGTCAAATAAATTTGAAATCTGCATTCTTGTTAGGCTGTATAAATAAATGCCTTGACCCATCATTGGAACACATTGTTGTGTGGGCTGTATAAATAAATGCCTTGACCCATCATTGGAACACATTGTTGTGTGGGCTGTATAAATAAATGCCTTGACCCATCATTGGAACACGTTGTGTGGGCTGTATAAATAAATGCCTTGACCCATCATTGGAACACATTGTGTGGGCTGTATAAATAAATGCCTTGACCCATCATTGGAACACATTGTGTGGGCTGTATAAATAAATGCCTTGACCCATCATTGGAACACGTGTGGGCTGTATAAATAAATGCCATGACCCATCATTGGAACACGTGTGGGCTGTATAAATAAATGCCTTGACCCATCATTGGAACACATTGTTGTGTGGGCTGTATAAATAAATGCCTTGACCCATCATTGGAACACGTTGTTGTGTGGGCTGTATAAATAAATGCCTTGACCCATCATTGGAACACATTGTTGAGTGGGCTGTATGAATAAATGCCTTGACCCATCACTGGAACACGTTGTGTGGGCTGTATAAATAAATGCCTTGACCCGTCATTGGAACACGTTGTGTGGGCTGTATAAATAAATGCCTTGACCCATCTTTGGAACACATTGTTGTGTGGGCTGTATAAATAAACACCTTGACCCATTATTGGAACACATTGTTGTGTGGGCTGTATAAATAAATGCCTTGACCCATCACTGGAACACATTGTTGTGTGGGCTGTATAAATAAATGCCTTGACCCATCACTGGAACACATTGTTGTGTGGGCTGTATAAATAAATTCCTTGACCCATCATTGGAACACATTGTTGTGTGGGCTGTATAAATAAATGCTTTGACCCATCATTGGAACACATTGTTGTGTGGGCTGTATAAATAAATGCCTTGACCCATCACTGGAACACATTGTTGTGTGGGCTGTATAAATAAATGCCTTGACCCATCATTGGAACACATTGTTGTGTGGGCTGTATAAATTGGAATACATTGTTGTGTGGGCTGTATAAATAAATGCCTTGACCCATCATTGGAACACATTGTTGTGTGGGCTGTATAAATAAATGCCTTGACCCATCATTGGAACACATTGTTGTGTGGGCTGTATAAATAAATGCCTTGACCCATCATTGGAACACATTGTTGTGTGGGCTGTATAAATAAATGCCTTGACCCATCACTGGAACACATTGTTGTGTGGGCTGTATAAATAAATGCCTTGACCCATCATTGGAACACATTGTTGTGTGGGCTGTATAAATAAATGCTTTGACCCATCATTGGAACACATTGTTGTGTGGGCTGTATAAATAAATGCCTTGACCCATCACTGGAACACATTGTTGTGTGGGCTGTATAAATAAATGCCTTGACCCATTACTGGAACACATTGTTGTGTGGGCTGTATAAATAAATGCCTTGACCCATCATTGGAATACATTGTGTGGGCTGTATAAATAAATGCCTTGACCCATCACTGGAACACATTGTTGTGTGGGCTGTATAAATAAATACCTTGACCCATCACTGGAACACATTGTTGTGTGGGCTGTATAAATAAATGCCTTGACCCATCATTGGAATACATTGTGCGGGCTGTATAAATAAATGCCTTGACCCACCACTGGAACACATTGTTGTGTGGGCTGTATAAATAAATGCCTTGACCCATCATTGGAACACATTGTTGTGTGGGCTGTATAAATAAATGCCTTGACCCATCACTGGAACACATTGTTGTGTGGGCTGTATAAATAAATGCCTTGACCCATCACTGGAACACATTGTTGTGTGGGCTGTATAAATAAATGCCTTGACCCATCATTGGAAAACATTGTTGTGTGGGCTGTATAAATAAATGCCTT
This sequence comes from Cepaea nemoralis, assembly GCA_014155875.1. Classification (NCBI taxonomy): domain Eukaryota; kingdom Metazoa; phylum Mollusca; class Gastropoda; order Stylommatophora; family Helicidae; genus Cepaea; species Cepaea nemoralis. Next base: position 216,840 of record JACEFZ010022917.1, read on the forward strand.
GACCCATCACTGGAACACATTGTTGTGTGGGCTGTATAAATAATTGCCTTGACCCATCACTGGAACACATTGTTGTGTGGGCTGTATAAATAAATGCCTTGACCCATCACTGGAACACATTGTTGTGTGGGCTGTATAAATAAATGCCTTGACCCATCACTGGAACACATTGTTGTGTGGGCTGTATAAATAAATGCCTTGACCCATCACTGGAACACATTGTTGTGTGGGCTGTATAAATAAATGCCTTGACCCATCATTGGAATACATTGTGTGGGCTGTATAAATTAATGCCTTGACCCATCACTGGAACACATTGTTGTGTGGGCTGTATAAATAAATGCCTTGACCCATCATTGGAACACATTGTTGTGTGGGCTGTATAAATAAATGCCTTGACCCATCACTGGAACACATTGTTGTGTGGGCTGTATAAATAAATGCCTTGACCCATCACTTGTGTGGGCTGTATAATAAATGCCTTGACCATCACTTAGATACATTGTTGTGTGGGCTGTATAAAATAAATGCCTTGACCCATCACTGGAACACATTGTTGTGTGGGCTGTATAAATAAATGCCTTGACCCATCATTGGAAAACATTGTTGTGTGGCTGTATAAATAAATGCCTTGACCCATCACTGGAATCACATTGTTGTGTGGGCTGTATAAATAAATGCCTTGACCCATCACTGGAACACATTGTTTGTGTGGGCTGTATAAATAAATGCCTTGACCCATCACTGGAACACATTGTTGTGTGGGCGGTATAAATAAATGCCTTGACCCATCACTGGAACACATTGTTGTGTGGGCTGTATAAATAAATGCCTTGACCCATCACTGGAATAACATTGTTGTGTGGGCTGTATAAATAAATGCCTGACCCATCATTGGAATACATTGTGTGTGGGCTGTATAAATAAATGCCTTGACCCATCACTGGAATACATTGTGGTGGGCTGTATAAATAAATGCCTTGACCCATCACTGGAACACATTGTTGTGTGGGCTGTATAAATAAATGCCTTGACCCATCACTGGAACACCATTGTTGTGTGGGCTGTATAAATAATGCCTTGACCCATCACTTGGAACACATTGTTGTGTGGGCTGTATAAATAATAATGCCTGACCCATCATTGGAATACATTTGTTGTGTGGGCTGTATAAATAAATGCCTTGACCATCATTGGAACTACATTGTTGTGTGGGCTGTATAATAAATGCCTTGACCCATCACTGGAACACATTGTTGTGGGGCTGTATAAATAAATGCCTTGACCCATCACTGGAACACATTGTTGTGTGGGCTGTATAAATAAATGCCTTGACCCATCATTGGAATACATTGTTGTGTGGCTGTATACAATAAATGCCTTGACCCATCACTGGAAACATTGTTAGTGTTGGCTGTATAAATAAATGCCTTGACCATCATTGGATACACATTGTTGTGTGGGCTGTATAAATAACATGCCTTGACCCATCATGGAACATTGTTGTGTGGGGCTGTATAAATAAATGCCTTGACCCATCACTGGAACACATTGTTGTGTGGGCTGTATAAATAAATGCCTTGACCCATCATTGGAATACATTGTTGTGTGGGCTGTATAAATAAATGCCTTGACCCATCATTGGAACACATTGTTGTGTGGGCTGTATAAATAAATGCCTTGACCCATCATTGGAATACATTGTTGTGTGGGCTGTATAAATAAATGCCTTGACCCATCATTGGAATACATTGTTGTGTGGGCTGTATAAATTGGACCACATTGTTGTGTGGGCTGTATAAATTGGAACACATTGTTGTGTGGGCTGTATAAATTGGAACACATTGTTGTGTGGGCTGTATAAATTGGAACACATTGTTGTGTGGGCTGTATAAATTGGAACACATTGTTGTGTGGGCTGTATAAATTGGAACACATTGTTGTGTGGGCTGTATAAATTGGAACACATTGTTGTGTGGGCTGTATAAATTGGAACACATTGTTGTGTGGGCTGTATAAATTGGAACACATTGTTGTGTGGGCTGTATAAATTGGAACACATTGTTGTGTGGGCTGTATAAATTGGAACACATTGTTGTGTGGGCTGTATAAATTGGAACACATTGTTGTGTGGGCTGTATAAATTGGAACACATTGTTGTGTGGGCTGTATAAATTGGAACACATTGTTGTGTGGGCTGTATAAATTGGAACACATTGTTGTGTGGGCTGTATAAATTGGAACACATTGTTGTGTGGGCTGTATAAATTGGAACACATTGTTGTGTGGGCTGTATAAATTGGAACACATTGTTGTGTGGGCTGTATAAATTGGAACACATTGTTGTGTGGGCTGTATAAATTGGAACACATTGTTGTGTGGGCTGTATAAATTGGAACACATTGTTGTGTGGGCTGTATAAATTGGAACACATTGTTGTGTGGGCTGTATAAATTGGAACACATTGTTGTGTGGGCTGTATAAATTGGAACACATTGTTGTGTGGGCTGTATAAATTGGAACACATTGTTGTGTGGGCTGTATAAATTGGAACACATTGTTGTGTGGGCTGTATAAATATGGAACACATTGTTGTGTGGGCTGTATAAATTGGAACACATTGTTGTGTGGGGCTGTATAAATTGGAACACATTGTTGTGTGGGCTGTATAAATTGGAACACATTGTTGTGTGGGCTGTATAAATTGGAACACATTGTTGTGTGGGCTGTATAAATTGGAACACATTGTTGTGTGGGCTGTATAAATTGGACCACATTGTTGTGTGGGCTGTATAAATTGGAACACATTGTTGTGTGGGCTGTATAAATTGGAACACATTGTTGTGTGGGCTGTATAAATTGGAACACATTGTTGTGTGGGCTGTATAAATTGGAACACATTGTTGTGTGGGCTGTATAAATTGGAACACATTGTTGTGTGGGCTGTATAAATTGGAACACATTGTTGTGTGGGCTGTATAAATTGGAACACATTGTTGTGTGGGCTGTATAAATTGGAACACATTGTTGTGTGGGCTGTATAAATTGGAACACATTGTTGTGTGGGCTGTATAAATTGGAACACATTGTTGTGTGGGCTGTATAAATTGGAACACATTGTTGTGTGGGCTGTATAAATTGGAACACATTGTTGTGTGGGCTGTATAAATTGGAACACATTGTTGTGTGGGCTGTATAAATTGGAACACATTGTTGTGTGGGCTGTATAAATTGGAACACATTGTTGTGTGGGCTGTATAAATTGGAACACATTGTTGTGTGGGCTGTATAAATTGGAACACATTGTTGTGTGGGCTGTATAAATTGGAACACATTGTTGTGTGGGCTGTATAAATTGGAACACATTGTTGTGTGGGCTGTATAAATTGGAACACATTGTTGTGTGGGCTGTATAAATTGGAACACATTGTTGTGTGGGCTGTATAAATTGGAACACATTGTTGTGTGGGCTGTATAAATTGGAACACATTGTTGTGTGGGCTGTATAAATTGGAACACATTGTTGTGTGGGCTGTATAAATTGGAACACATTGTTGTGTGGGCTGTATAAATTGGAACACATTGTTGTGTGGGCTGTATAAATTGGAACCATTGTGTGGGGCTGTATAATTGGAACACATTGTTGTGTGGGCTGTATAAATTGGAACACCTGGTTTGTGTGGCTGTATAAATTGGAACACATTGTTGTGTGGGCTTGTATAAATTGGAACACATGTTGTGTGGGCTGTATAAATTGGAACACATTGTTGTGTGGCTGTATAAATTGGAACACATTGTTGTGTGGGCTGTATAAATTGGAACACATTTGTATTGTGTGTGGCTGTATAAATTGGAACACATTGTTGTGTGGGCTGTATAAATTGGAACACATTGTTGTGTGGGCTGTATAAATTGGAAACACATTGTTGTGTGGGCTGTATAAATTGGAACACATTGTTGTGTGGGCTGTATAAATTGGAGAACACATTGTTGTGTGGGCTGTATAAATTGGAACACATTGTTGTGTGGGCTGTATAAATTGGAACACATTGTTGTGTGGGCTGTATAAATTGGAACACATTGTTGTGTGGGCTGTATAAATTGGAACACATTGTTGTGTGGGCTGTATAAATTGGAACACATTGTTGTGTGGGCTGTATAAATTGGAACACATTGTTGTGTGGGCTGTATAAATTGGAACACATTGTTGTGTGGGCTGTATAAATTGGAACACATTGTTGTGTGGGCTGTATAAATTGGAACACATTGTTGTGTGGGCTGTATAAATTGGAACACATTGTTGTGTGGGCTGTATAAATTGGAACACATTGTTGTGTGGGCTGTATAAATTGGAACACATTGTTGTGTGGGCTGTATAAATTGGAACACATTGTTGTGTGGGCTGTATAAATTGGAACACATTGTTGTGTGGGCTGTATAAATTGGAACACATTGTTGTGTGGGCTGTATAAATTGGAACACATTGTTGTGTGGGCTGTATAAATTGGAACACATTGTTGTGTGGGCTGTATAAATTGGACACATTGTTGGTGGGCTGTATAATATTGGAACACATTGTTGGTGTGGGCTGTAGTAAATTGGAACACATTGTTGGTGGGCTGTATAAATTGGAACACATTGTTGTGTGGGCTGTATAAATGTAACACATTGTTGTGTGGGCTGTATAATTGGAACACATTGTTGTGCGGGCTGTATAAATTGGAACACATTGTTTGTGTGGGCTGTATAAATTGGAACACATGTTGTGTGTGCTGTATAAATTGGAACACATTGTTGTGTGGGCTGTATAAATTGAACACATTGTTGTGTGGGCTGTATAAACTTGGAAACACATTGTTGTGTGGGCTGTACTAAACTTGGAACACATTGTTGTGTGGGCCTGTATAAATTGGAACACATTGTTGTGTGGGCTGTATAAATTGGAACACATTGTTGTGTGGGCTGTATAAATTGGAAACACATTGTTGTGTGGGCTGTATAACTTGGAACACATTGTTGTGTGGGCTGTATAAATTGGAACACATTGTTGTGTGGGCTGTATAAATTGGAACACATTGTTGTGTGGGCTGTATAAATTGGAACACATGTTGTGTGGGCTGTATAAATTGGAACACATTGTTGTGTGGGCTGTATAAATTGGAACACATTGTTGTGTGGGCTGTATAACTTGGAACACATTGTTGTGTGGGCTGTATAAATTGGAACACATTGTTGTGTGGGCTGTATAAATTGGAACACATTGTTGTGTGGGCTGTATAAACTTGGAACACATTGTTGTGTGGGCTGTATAAATTGGAACACATTGTTGTGTGGGCTGTATAAATTGGAACACATTGTTGTGTGGGCTGTATAAATTGGAACACATTGTTGTGTGGGCTGTATAAACTTGGAACACATTGTTGTGTGGGCTGTATAAACTGGAACACATTGTTGTGTGGGCTGTATAAACTGGAACACATTGTTGTGTGGGCTGTATAAATTGGAACACATTGTTGTGTGGGCTGTATAAATGGAACACATTGTTGTGTGGGCTGTATAAATTGGAACACATTGTTGTGTGGGCTGTATAAATTGGAACACATTGTTGTGTGGGCTGTATAAATTGGAACACATTGTTGTGTGGGCTGTATAAATTGGAACACCATTGTTGTGTGGGCTGTATAAATTGGAACACATTGTTGTGTGGGCTGTATAATTGGAACACATTGTTGTGTGGGCTGTATAAATTGGAACACATTGTTGTGTGGGCTGTATAAATTGGAACACATTGTTGTGTGGGCTGTATAAATTGGAACACATTGTTGTGTGGGCTGTATAAATTGGAACACATTGTTGTGTGGGCTGTATAAATTGGAACACATTGTTGTGTGGGCTGTATAAATTGGAACACATTGTTGTGTGGGCTGTATAAATTGGAACACATGTTGTGTGGGCTGTATAAATTGGAACCACATTGTTGTGTGGGGCTGTATAAATTGGAACACATTGTTGTGTGGGCTGTATAAATTGGAACACATTGTTGTGTGGGCTGTATAAATTGGAACACATTGTTGTGTGGGCTGTATAAATTGGAACACATTGTTGTGTGGGCTGTATAAATTGGAACACATTGTTGTGTGGGCTGTATAAATTGGAACACATTGTTGTGTGGGCTGTATAAACTGGAACACATTGTTGTGTGGGCTGTATAAACTGGAACACATTGTTGTGTGGGCTGTATAAACTGGAACACATTGTTGTGTGGCTGTATAAATTGGAACACATTGTTGTGTGGGCTGTATAAATTGGAACACATTGTTGTGTGGGCTGTATAAATTGGAACACATTGTTGTGTGGGCTGTATAAATGGAACACATTGTTGTGTGGGCTGTATAAATTGGAACACATTGTTGTGTGGGCTGTATAAATTGGAACACATTGTTGTGTGGGCTGTATAAATTGGAACACATTGTTGTGTGGGCTGTATAAACTGGAACACATTGTTGTGTGGGCTGTATAAACTGGAACACATTGTTGTGTGGGCTGTATAAACTGGAACACATTGTTGTGTGGGCTGTATAAACTGGAACACATTGTTGTGTGGGCTGTATAAACTGGAACACATTGTTGTGTGGGCTGTATAAAACTGGAACACATTGTTGTGTGGGCTGTATAAACTGGAACACATTGTTGTGTGGGCTGTATAAACTGGAACACATTGTTGTGTGGGCTGTATAAACTGGAACACATTGTTGTGTGGGCTGTATAAACTGGAACACATTGTTGTGTGGGCTGTATAAACTGGAACACATTGTTGTGTGGGCTGTATAAACTGGAACACATTGTTGTGTGGGCTGTATAAACTGGAACACATTGTTGTGTGGGCTGTATAAACTGGAACACATTGTTGTGTGGGCTGTATAAACTGGAACACATTGTTGTGTGGGCTGTATAAACTGGAACACATTGTTTCAAGGGCACTCACTGGCTTTGAACTCAAGCATAGTCCACACACGTGCTACTACTTCTAGAGCACTGGGTTGGTTGTTGTGTGTGGATTATTCCCCTTTACCAGTGTCCCTTGCCATCAGGAGAGTTACCAGTGTCCCTTGCCATCAGGAGAGTTACCAGTGTCCCTTGCCATCAGGAGAGTTACCAGTGTCCTACCAGTGTCCCTTGCCATCAGGAGAGTTACCAGTGTCCCTTGCCATCAGGAGAGTTACCAGTGTCCCTTGCCATCAGGAGAGTTACCAGTGTCCCTTGCCATCAGGAGAGTTACCAGTGTCCCTTGCCATCAGGAGAGTTACCAGTGTCCCTTGCCATCAGGAGAGTTACCAGTGTCCCTTGCCATCAGGAGAGTTACCTGTGTCCCTTGCCATCAGGAGAGTTACCAGTGTCCCTTGCCATCAGGAGAGTTACCAGTGTCCCTTGCCATCAGGCGAGCCCATTCCAACTTCAGAGGTGATGGTAAAAATGTCTACACAAGTATGGAGACCTTGGAATAGTCTTCTTAAGTTGATTACTGGTTATCTCATAAGACATGCATTTTTGCCTTGTTTATTGAAACGCCCTCAGTATATATCATTTTACAAGTACCACATGGGAGTATCTGTGGCGAAGTGGTCAAGCCGTTTGACTCGTGCTCTGAAGGTTGTGGGTTCGATTTCGGGCAGCACCCTTCGGTTTACGAGTTAAATGTTTCGGAGACTCCTGTGGGTCATCGCTAAAAGCTACGGAGTTCGTGCTTGGTGTGACGCTTTCCATGCTGCGGAAAGAGACCGAGCCATATGGGATAAGACCCGGTGCAATGAAGTGACCCTGTCGACTTTTAAGCGACAAGCACCACATCTCCGCGTACAACTGTACATGCATCACACCCGTACAAATAAAGCACAAACTAACCCAATAATTATAATTATAAATGTAATTACTTGCATTCACAGTTTCCAGATTTGTGTCCACAAATGAGATTTGAAAGCTGGAACCAAAGACATCTCAGGAGGGGTGGACGGGACACAGACAAAGAATACATATAAGATCCCATCTCTTTACATAAGCCAATTCACATTGGGGAAACAATAGGCTGTGTGTGTGTGTGTCTATGGAACTCTCAATGTTTTTCGTTCCTGAAGACCTGTTGTTTGGTATTTGTGTGATATAACTGTTTGTGGATGTATGTATATTTCTCTGTGAGAAAGCCTTAACCAGCCTTGAAAGTCTCCCATCTGTTTCACATCGGATCCTGAACATCCCACTCTTTGTGAAATAAGTCAATTTATATGTATAATATCTCTCTCTCTTCCCCCCATGAGCAATATCGACAACATAATATTGGAGCCATAATATATGAAATATTATATAGCTATTGGAAACAATAAGATTGGACATAAATTATATCTTAGGTTCAAAGTTCATCAATGAATCTGTCATTTAAGATAAATATAGCTTTATTAGTATGCATAAAAATGACTAGGCAGTTGATACAGGGACAACAAAGACATAGGCGACACCAGTGAAGAAACACAGATTTGTTAAAAGTGTTCACTGTAACCATTTCAAAAATACAATTTTGACATGCTAGAAAATGTAACAGAATAAACACAGTATAAGCGTAAGATCCAGTCCCCAGAATGTAAAATATTTTACAGCTAAATAACATTGGTTTAAACATGATCAAAACAAACAAACAAATGAGAAATTAGAGATCTTTCATAATATTGAACACAACATTCTTCAGTGAAACTATGATGTATGTGGCCGTCTTCTGATGGAGAAAACTGCTGTTTTCATTCTCAGGGTCCAACAAGCAAAGTGTTAGTTGAGCACCAAACACTGTTAGATGGATTCTCAGAAGTATTGATTGGCATTCATAGTAGGAGTACGGAGCTGGTGAGTGAGAATATCAGAGACAATGTCAATGTGACAGTGATTGTGTCTAAGAGAATACAATAACTGGAAAAATCTGTGAAATTTACAGATAGTTGAGGACAGTAAAGATAAGTGAAAAATCATTGTACATGCTTTAAATTGAACTGGGCAAATGTTCCAATCCATACAATGTGGTCATTATTACACAGGCCGTTGAGGACCTATGACCATTTATAAAAACTCCAAGGAGTAACTGCTTCTGCGCAGGCTAAAGACATGAATCAATGTATCTTTATTTTGTTTTTTAAATCCTGATCCCCATAAATTGCTAGAAAACTAATGTCCCTCAAAAACACAGTCAGCAAACAAGAATTGCCCGAAGAATAATTCTATACCTAGGTTTGGCCAAAGCTAATCAGATACTCTGATCTTCTCTCACAAAAGAAACTGCACTCAACACCTGGTCCACCATAAACAACTTGGTTGGATATGCTTCATGCATCTGCAGCTGATGATTCACACAGTGTGTCATGTGTTTGAATGTCCATCTTGGCACGTCTTTTACATATTGACCAGGGCTCCCAGGCTGACTCTGACTGGAATGAGCACCAGGGAATTCCTAGGAATAAAGGCGGTCAGCATGATGCTGAACACCCATCAGATGTGGATACACACCCCCCATCAAATGTGGATACACATGCCCATAAAGTGTGGACAATACACACGCATCAAGTGTGGACAATACACACCCATCAAGTGTGGACAGTACATGCCCATCAAATGTGGATACACACACACCCATCAAATGTGGATACACACACACCCATCAAATGTGGATACACACATCCATCAAATGTGGATACACACATCCATCAAATGTGGATACACACCCATCAAGTGTGGGGACACACCCATCAAGTGTGGTTACACACATCCATCAAATGTGGATTGGTAAAAAAAAAATAGGTGTGGGAGGAGACCAGCACCACCCATACTCCCTCAAGGTGTGTTAGTTTTTTTTTATTTTTACTGATTCAATCTTTTGTTAATAACTGATCTAGTTCTGAGCCATACACTGTTATTCAAATGTAATTGATGCAACTGTCATGTAATCATCACTCTAAAGAACATGTATTTTGATGACTGGTCCACAATGTCACTCTTAAAGAACATGTGTAATTTGGTGACTTTTGTCCTCATTATAAAGCAAACTTTCTTAGTTCACTATTCAACAGTGAAGTGGGTAAGTATGCATGTTAATCATCACTTACCCCATTGCTCCAACCACAATTTTATTGTTATGTACACTTAAAATAGTGAATATTCCTGGTACCTCCTCCAAACTGCAATATGTCACTGTCATTAGAGAGACCAACCCAGGATGTCACTGTCATTAGAGAGACCAACCCAGGATTTCACTGTCATTAAAGAGACCAACCCAGGATGTCACTGTCAGAAAGACCAACCCAGGATGTCACTGTCATTATAGAGATCAACCCATGCATAAAACATGGATCTGATACCATCTGTAGGTTGCTTTCTGTTGTTCTAATTCCACTCTCAATAAAATATGCAGATGAATATTTTCCTGGCGGAAACAGAATCTTCAAGAAATAGTAACTCAATTATATTAGCTAATTAACAAAATTGTCTTTAACCCTTTACTGGGCAGAACGGCCGAGAGTGTTTTTACCCCAGAAAGGGCAAAACGTTTAAAAGCGCCCATGAAAACTAAATGTTGTAAAAATGCGATGTCACAGCTTTCTGAGACTTCCAATTGTCTACTTTTGGTTTCGCTGATAGCTTGATAACGTGGCCGCCATTTGCAAGCGTGTTCTTAGAATTTGATCGGATTTTAAAAAATAGTTTTCGGGGTTTTTACGCTTTGTTTTTCAAAATGGATTTTGACGATTCTTCAAGTGATAGCCGAGATTTCGCTGGGTTAAATTTAAGTGACAATGAAGTGCACGAAGTTGACTACAGGTCAGTGACTATAAGAAACATCACCACCACATGGTCAGTGACTACAAGAAACATCACCACCACATGGTCAGTGACTACAAGAAACATCACCACCACATGGTCAGTGACTACAAGAAACATCACCACCACATGGTCAGTGACTACAAGAAACATCACCACCACATGGTCAGTGACTACAAGAAACATCACCACCACATGGTCAGTGATTACAAGAAACATCACCACCACATGGTCAGTGACTACAAGAAACATCACCACCACATGGTCAGTGACTACAAGAAACATCACCACCACATGGCCAGTGACTACAAGAAACATCACCACCACATGGTCAGTGACTACAAGAAACATCACCACCACATGGCCAGTGACTACAAGAAACATCACCACCACATGGCCAGTGACTACAAGAAACATCACCACCACATGGTCAGTGACTACAAGAAACATCACCACCACATGGTCAGTGACTACAAGAGACATCACCACCACATGGTCAGTGACTACAAGAAACATCACCACCACATGGTCAGTGACTACAAGAAACATCACCACCACATGGTCAGTGACTACAAGAAACATCACCACCACATGGTCAGTGACTACAAGAAACATCACCACCACATGGCCAGTGACTACAAGAAACATCACCACCACATGGTCAGTGACTACAAGAAACATCACCACCACATGGTCAGTGACTACAAGAAACATCACCACTACTTGGCCAGTGACTGAAACAAATACGAGTCAATTACAATCATTGCTAAGAAACATCATCACTACATAGTCAGTTACAATCATTAAAACAACAGCACTATGTAGGCAGTCATCACTAGAAATGCCACCACTATTTGGCCCATTAAGCCACTATCAATTGCCACTAAATGTATCAGTCACTAAAATATCACCATTACATTGCCATTGCTGACATTGTCATTGCTGAAGACATTGCCACTGGTCAGCCAGCCAATCACTATTAAATATGTCACCACTATAAGGTTACTTAAAGCCACTGGATAAAGCCATTAAAAATTAATAATAATAATAATAATTCCTACAAGCAGAATTATTGTGTACATTAAGACAATTGAGTTCTTGAATAAAACTTATGTTGCAATCATAAAGTATTGTGACTGCTAGTATGAAAACAGTGATGCTGTTAATATTCTTTCAACGGTCATATCAACCTTTCTTGAGTAACCTACAGCCTAACCTCTCTTGAGTAACTTACAGCCTGTTTTAGGATCACAAGTGTGTGAGATGAGTTCAAGCGATGTATAATATTCATTTATGTTCACACATTCAACAGCTGACAATGTTAGATCAGCATGTTGGTGATTTATGATTGTCATTTGTATGTGTACTTGCTGAAACAATTCCTTAAACCTGAAGAGCTAACTCAGATATAAATTAGGTTTAACAGAAAATATACATACATTCTACAGAGTTTTTTATGTCCCTCGTTAAGTTGTTGGAATATTTCAATATTGTGTCCATTTCAGCAGCGATATCTGCGACTCTGGCTCTGTTTATTTTACTTCTTTCTACTACTCGTAATTTTTACAGCTTTACTGCAGTTACACTAATTTCATTTCTCTTCATCGCCCCTTTCCCTGAATTGCTACTTTTTGTTCAACAAAATGCTATTTATTGTTTTCGTCAGTTTAACTGTTCTCTGTTAATTGCAGTCTTTTTACAGTTGGTTTTTGAGGTTCTATCAGTGTATGATTGTTATCTGCCTGTTGATGAAGACTGGTCACAATGTCCATTTTGTCACTTGGGATTGTGTTCTAGTAATGCTTACCAGTTCTACTTCTCATTTCATTGTATTTTCTAAACAAAATCTCGTTAGCATGTGTAACCAAATCCTTCACCCAAACCTTGAAATCTACAATCTCATCTTGCACACACAGCCGGTCGGGGCAGTGCTACTTAATTAATGTGGCTGCTTCACTCATGTAAAATAATAAAAACTACCTTTTTATTACAATGTATTTACCATAAGTTTCTCTGTATGAAAATGAACCAATATTGTTTACAAATGCTCCAAAAAGTAGTCTTACAAAAAGTATAATCACCAAAACTAATCTGCCTCCAAATAAATGTAATAGTCAGATTAAATAATATTGCAACAAGTCATGTTTCCAATTGTCAGCACTAGTGATATCAAAACATTTGTCTAGTATTCATGTTTACAGTTAGGGTCATATGCAAAAGAAGAATTATTTCAAATTAAAAGCTACTTCTAAAAAATGTGACAGTAAAGAAACATGACTGATGTAAGGCTGAATAAATAATGCTAAAAACATGACGATTAGAAACATCTGATCAATTCTCCCTGTGTAAACACTCAACGCCATTGTCAATCCAATGTCCTCTACACTGTATCCAACTCCTATTTTACAATCATATGCCACCACAGGATCTACAAGCCTTATATTTTATCAGGTATAGCCACATTACTTTATGTTCTACAACGTTACTTAATCAGGTATATAGCCACGTTACTGTATAATCTACAACAATTCTTTTATCAGGTATATAGCCACGTTGCTGTATAATCTACAACAATACCTGTATAAGGCATAGCCTCATTACTACATGTTCTATAACACTCTTAATCAGGTATAGGCACATTACTGTATAATCTACAACACAATCTTTTATCAGGCATGATCCAAAATGTCTGATCTGTCCTTTATTAAATACAAACACTTACATAACCCGAGTGCATTTTAAAGTATTTATTATTATTTGTAGAACAATGTTCATGACAAAGAGAAAGATCTACAATAGAGTTCATGGCAGTTTATCTATTTCTTAATGCCAGGCAATTTAACAGAAAAGAAGTAAACATGTGGGTGAATATACATTGTAGACAAGAATGACCAATTTACAGTCACACATCCAGAGGTGGTTGAAAACCAGCCACACCCAATTATTGCAGGGTCTAATTTAGTTATTAACTATGCCACCATTGTGTGTTTGTTGTCACAGCCAGATCTAATTAGCCCACACCCGAGAATATATCCCTGTAAGCATGTGAGTACATGGGAGAGGTGGTAGTTAGCAAAAGTTTCAAATGCTATTAGTTGGGGCAACATTCTGAATTTAGAAAGGAATAAAAACATCATTCTACTATCACACAGTTCCAGTAAATAATTTGCAAACAGCTGTCCAACAAATCTTTTTGTCTTCTCATTGGGTGTGGAATGATGACAAAACAGTCAGCCTCCACCCCACCATAATGTGTTGTGGAGCAATCTCTGTTCACTTGAACCTGTCATCAGATCCCTCAATCCTATTTTCATCTTAGTGTCCAGAATTCAACAACCTCATCTGGAATTCACGACATGCGACCTCTGGTGCCAACCACAACAAGTTCGTTCCAGTTCATACATATTATAACAATGCTAACAACTACCTGGCAGCTTTGGTGTCGCACTGGCTAGCCTACCATGCTGGCCTGGTAATCGCATATTTGAACCCCCCTCATAACGGGGGATGTAAAATAACGACCTGTACTCTCAGGTTGACCCAATCTAAAACTGGCACCAGGGTAAATGTGATGGCCTGATAAAGACCACATCGCCCATTAAGTGATGATTGTTTAAACAATATAGAGTTAGCACCATACACCAAAATATGCTTCATGGCGTGGCAAAAGTCTTTAGTATTGTTACTTTACCATGTATCTATATGTTTCAATGTGTACAAAAAGAGTCCTCTATTGTTACACATCTACTTGGGTTGTCATCCCAAACAATTCTCAGTGGTTAATAAACAAATATATGTCTGCATATGCGATTCTGGGGCAAGAGTTGCAAAAGAAAAGAAATAAAATAATAATAATTAACAAAAATGTATTTGTAGGTTTAAAGACAAACAGAAAATAATAGAGAACATACTGATCCCCCCCACTTGGCAATGTAGTCAGACAATGTGGACAAAGTTATCACAGAAACCAACTGGTAAGAAAGTGGGGGAGATGGTTTCTCCAACATGTTACCCGTGATTCAAAAATAAAGTGAATTAACAAGCGATGGCTGCAAATCCTGGCAGGACCTTCAGAGCTTAAGAAACTCGCTAGCTCCAAAACATGAGAGAAGCTTCAGAACTCTTTCTGCTGGCTCCAAATCGAATCAGAGCTTAAGGAACTCTCGCTGGCTCCAAATTTTAGCTGGGCTTAAGGAACTCTTGCTAGCTCCAAATCCTGACAGGAGTTGTCTGGACTGCAACTTTGCTGAATAACATCAAACAAAAATGTCATGGCATGTAAGTACGCGCAAACATGCAGAGATGGTTTGCTTTCTATTTTCACTGAAACATGGCAAGTCTTCAAGTTAAAATGACATGGTTAAATAAAACATTTCTAGATATGAGTTAATATTACAACATGCCTGCAGTAATGACAACTTAAAAATATACATACACAAGTTCCAATATACATCTATAATTTGTTGGCTTGAAATGCTTGGACCATGATGTAACAATATTTGAACTTAGCACACATATGTACATAAAGATATGCGAGGTGAACTTACTGGTACATGTTTAAAAGTAAATGGACCCATATAACTGTCATGAGACACATTCAGATCATGTGTGAGACTAGTAATTTCCGATCCAGAACTTTCCTAAAAACATCAAAATCAATTCCATAACCCAACTGCGGACAGTAGTGGTATGAAGAATCAAGCAATTGCTATAAATTGCTAACATAGTATTCCGAGGTGCAAGATTCTCTTGACAGTAACAATTTCCTCTTCAATAATACCATATATATTCTATTGTGGGTCGGTTTTATAGTATTTGAAAGTTGCCTACATAATGCCCTATCTTTGCAATATACAACTGTTGATTGCGAACACTAGTCCTATTTCGTCCCCTCAATTATCTGAGAAGGCTATATAATCCTACCCGTATCTCAGTTGTGTACTGTCAATATATATGACAGGTATTGTTATTTTTTCTATTTAACTGACTCAGTACATGTTTGTTTAATGCTGTCACCAGAATTCCGTCAAACTTTTAAAATTGGCATGCACATGCATGATGAACATTTGTAAAAATAAGAGTCAGAATGAGCAAACTAGAAAGACACGCTGCTGCAGCGCAATGACATATTGACCTTACTGGCAACAGTGAAGTTGACAGCAGACTGGGCCGCAACACCAGATCATACCATCAATCCAGATGCTGGGTAAAACACAAGTCTCGCAAAACCAAATTAATAAATACCCCCAGGATCCACCGGGGGGGGGGGGGGGGGGGGGGGGGGGGGGGGGGGTGTGTGTGTGTGTGATGGATCCACCGGTCCCCAAGCGGTAATGAGTCGGAACGACACATGGACTTCGACTTCAGCCTCATGTTCAGGCTGGCCATGTGTCTGTGGTAAAAGCTTCACCACACAGCGGGGGATGCAAATTCATGCGGGGCTTAAGAAGTGCACGAGGACATACAACTAACATTTTTTAAACATATTTATTTGTGTTGTGTCACATTTTTGGTTAAACAATTCACAAGCCCACCAGCCTGAACTATATTTCAAAAATTCTCCAGTAGTTGGACACATCCAGGAGCACATGAAGTTGTGCTACACTGGCCTGAAGCTTGCCAATAAGTTCTGATAGTTAAAAAAAAAACCAGGTACTTGGTGCTCAGATAAACAAAGGACATTTTGAAGTTTACTTTGTTGACTATGGGGAGAAGGGAATCCTGTTGGACTTGACAGCAATTAAAGAAATCAACACAGATCTTATCAACATCCCCCAACAGAGTTGCAGGTGCCATCTTGCAAAAATTACCTCCACGGATCCATGGAATGACAAACAATATGCAAAGTTTCGCGAAGAGATTTTGAACAATAAACTACGCAGAACTGATGGACTCAGGCATTCAAATATACCTTTAGATGTCAGATATGACCGAGCTACTGTATGACAGCAGATGGTACTACCTGCTTTCTGTTAGCACCGACTGCTGGGTGGCAATCACCAAACCAGACACCCCACACTGTGCCAATGGCTTCGGGCAAAGAAGCGCGATTGGGAAGGTACAAGCCTTATCCTGGTGCGAGGAAATGCAACCTGTCATGGCAGGGCAAACCATACCTTAAGCCTTGGTTGGCAACTGGTCTAGGATTGAAGCTCTGACAGGCTGACAGAGCGTTGCTTTTCTGATCCGACAACTTCTACAGCTCATACTGTTCCAGACGTAATGGTGTTATCTTTCCTCTGGAGTAAACTGGACAGGCTGAGAGAGGGATCATGCTGCATGGGCACCACATGGTCTATACAATTCAGCTCAGGCTTTGTATCATTGGAATTCACCCAGAATTGTTCTGTGCATAATTCCTGGGAGATCAAGTCTACCCTGAATCACAGTGTGGTTTTCGACGGAACCGGTCTAACACTGATGTGATATTCTCATTGCGACAAATGCAAAATAAATTGCTGTGAACAGAATCAACCACTGTTTATTGCCTTCATTGACCTCACAAAGGCATTTGATTTGGTCAGTCGTGAGGGTCTGTTCAAGGCACTAAAGAAGATCGGCTGCCCACCAACTTTTCTGCCCATTATTTAATCGTTCACACAGGCATGAAGGGTATAATCAAGTTTGATGGCTTCAAAAGAGTAAAATCAAGAGTGGAATTTAAGTAAGGTTGTGTACTAGCTCCCACCATCTTTGTAATACACTTCTCACTCCTACTGAAATATGCCTTTTGTAATCAGGATGGCAGCCTCTACAATGCTCAGAGATTGACGGCCAAGACCAAAATTAAGTGGTTACTGATCAGAGTTGCTTTTTTGCAAATGCTGAGATTATGATCCACTCGGAGGAAGAATTACATCTATCTGCATTTTCCAAAGCTTGTTCTGAATTTGGTTTAACAATTAGCAAAAAAAGACACAGATTGTCACAAGGTGCACATGGGGTACCATCAATCTTTATTGACGACGCCGAACTGGAGATAGTAGACCAGTTTACATATCTGGGATCAGAGGTAAACAGCAAATTATCCCTAGATCAGGAAATCAACATCCGGATTGGTAAGGCAGCAACAACAATGAACAGGTTAACAAAAAGAGTGGGAGAACAGGAAGCTTACTGCCAAAACAAAAGTCCTTGTCTATCAAGCCTGTGTGCTTAGTACTCTTCTTTATGGCAGTGAGACCTGGTAAATTTACTCAAACCAAGAGAAACGTTTAAACAGCTTTCATATGCAGTGTCTGCGAAGAATACTTAGTGTTAAGTGGCAAGACAAAATTACAAATACTGAAGTATTGGAAAGATCAGGTTGTGTGGCCGTTTGTTCCATGCTCAGTCTTAGATGGATAGGACACATTAGGAGGATGGATGATGGTAGAATACCAAAGGACTTTTTTTTTGGTGAATTACAGATGGGTAAGAGATCTCAGGGTCGGTCTCTACTGCGTTAAATAGATGTGTTAAGCAAGACATGATTGATACAAGTATTGATAATGCACACTGGGAGCAAGTTGCAGCTGAACATGCTGCAAGGAAGGCAAAGATCAGAAATGGAATATAGACAAAGGAGATTTTTGTACTTTATTAATAAGCATAGAGCAAGTCACAGCACAGCAACTGGAACAATAGCTTCTTAAATTGTCATAGATCTGTAAGACAAACTTGCTGAGGAAGTTTCATTAAAAAGCTATCAAGCACAAGTATTAAAACCACTAATTGGAGAAACCATTGGTCTCAGTTCAATCCCCAGAAGAGGCAACATTATTTATTCTGGCCAGTACGGCTCTCTGGTCAATCTGGCCTAATAAAAATGGGTACTAGGCAATTTGAAGAATTTCCTGGAAGTTGGAAAGGAAAGGTGATGAGAAATGGAAATCACCACCAATCCTGTGATGAGAAATGGAAATCACCACCAATCCTTACATGCCATGGCCTAGAATATGTGACAATGTCACATTTCACACACCAGCAGCATTATCTGCTATGGGACTATTTTTACCTCGATATCTGTTGTACATTTACGTTTCTTAAATAGCTTTCCTTCTTAGAAACTCCTAAAAGCATACCATCAATCCAGATAACATCTCTACATCATTCATTCATTCATTCAGTAGCTTGTCTTTTGCAGAATCTCATTCCCATAACAACCTTCCAGAAAACCTCTTGATCATAAGCAAGATGTCCTGCGTCCGATACACCCATCTGGAGATCATCCACCACATCCTGCACCCATTTTCTCTTTGGCCTTCCTCTTCCTCTCTTCCCAGGCATATGCCCCTCCAGTATTGTTCTCTCCAAACTTTCGTGACATTTCTAGTGACCAAAATATTTCAATTTTCTTTATTTTATCGTCTTTAATAGCCAACCTTCTTCAATATTCAGCTCTTGAAAAATGGATGCATTTGTTCTTTTCTTTATCCAAGATATTCTTAGAACTCATCTATAACTTTTATATTCAGTCATTTACGTGCTATTAAGCTTGTTTAGTAAGTGTCCAGGTCTCACAGGCATATGTTACAAAGGGAAAGATGCATGCTCTTAAAAATCTGATTTTTGTAGTTTTATATGTCCTCCACAATTTATTCAGTTGTTTTAGTCTTTGAAGAGCAATAGATGTTCCTCTTTTAATTTCTTTCATTATCTCTACATCAGACAACCAAAAATGTATTCTAAGTGAAACTGACAGATTTCTTCAGGGGCCACCAATAAGGTAGGCAAGTCAGTTATCCTCTAAGGCAAATTCAGTAGCAAGCTTTTAACTAAAGGTCTGCACCATCCAGTCACAGGGCCCTGACTGGTTTTCACATCACTCAGTCAAAGGGCTCAAAATAGTTTTAACATCACTCAGTCAAAGGGCTCCAAATGGTTTTCACGTCACTCAGTCACAGGGCCCAAATGGGTTTTTACATCACTGTCACAGGGCCCAGACTATTTTTTACATCATTCAGTCACAGGGCCCAAACTTGACTTTACATCCTCAGTCATATGGCCCAGGCTGGTTATTACATTGTTCAGTCACAGGGCCCAAACTGGTTTTTACACCACTCAGTCACAGGGCTCAGACAAGTTTTTACATTGCTCAGTCACAGGGCCCAGACTGGTTTTTACATTGCTCAGTCACAGGGCCCAGACTGGTTTTTACATTGCTCAGTCACAGGGCCCAGACTGGTTTTTACATCACTTGGTCCAGGGCCCAGACTGGTTTTTACATTGCTCAGTCACAGGGCCCAGACTGGTTTTTACATTGCTCAGTCACAGGGTACCTCACTAACTTTCACTGAGCCACAGGGCCCAAACTGGTTTTTACATCACTCAGTCACAGGGCTCAAACCGGTTTTTACATCTCCGTCACAGGGCCCAAATTGGTTTTTACACTGCTCAGTCACAGGGCTCAAACTGGTTTTTACATCACTCAGTCACAGGGCCCAGACTGGTTTTTATATCACTCAGTTACAGGGTCCCACTAGCTTTCACTCATTCACAGGGCCCAAACTGGTTTTCACTGTCACAGGATCCTGACTGGTTCTGTACATGACTGTGTACGGCATGTAGGGCACACAGGCATCTAACAATGCCCTCAGTACAGCAAATATTCAGTTCTCACATGTTCATGAACTGCACACCAAAGATTTAGATAATGGCTTTTGAATCACAAAAACAAATGCAAACATAAAACCGGTTCTGTTTTTTTAAAGACTGAAGCTTTGACAGAGAAATAATTCATCAGACTACACTCTGGTGATGGAAAAGAACATGGAAACAGAAATCAGGTCCATTTCATGGTTGCCCTTTCAAAGCAAATATTTTGAAAGCAAGAAAGAGTAGACAGAATATGAAAGCACTGACTTCACACAAAACAAAACAAGCCTGACATTTAACATATAGCTTTACCACTGTCAGAGTTCTTTCTTTATGCTTCCAAATGTTCTTTATTGAAACATCTCCCTAATTATGTTGCAAATGTGGTCAGTTATTACATTCTGAAGTTTCAATAGTCACAAGATTTGCACTACACATTCTAATATATCTGTTGTGCTGCATTACAATTCAAATATATTTTAGAAAACAAAAACAGATGTGCACTTGTTCCCCATAGTCATAGGAAAATGACAAATCTGAAGCTAGGAGGAGCATCAATATTGATTCAATGGATGAAAATGTTATGAAAAATATCACAAATTCAACATGTGAAGTATCAATTTTCTACATGATGAATTGGTCAATGAAAGCAGTTCTAAGTCAGAACTATCAATTTTTATGTAATGAATAAATATGATGGCCAGAAATATCAACATTTTAAGTGATGGAAATGAAGCTATGAAAAATGAAGGCCAGAAATAACATTTTAAGTGATGGAAATGGAGCCATGAAAAATGATGGCCAAAACTATCAACAATTTAAGTGATGGGAATGAGGCTACAAAACCCTATCCAGCATGTGGTACTCTCGTTATACATAAACTGTGGCTGGTAAATGGGACAACAAACAAACACAAAAAAGAAACACCATAGCACCACTGTTACAACAATTATGAATCAACACAACAACATCAACCATGCAATTACAAGATCAAGATTTCACAAAGAAATTCAATGAGGAGAATATACTTAAAATATGCAGCATCATTTGCAGTTAAAATATACTCTCTGATGTGATAACAGGCTTTTCCTGCAGGCTGCTGTGGCAACACCACAGCATTAAAAATCACAATTAACACATCTGACAGCAAAATATGAGATACTTCAGATATCAGTCAAAAAAGAAACAACGATAGCAAGGAAAATATGAAATAATGTAACCATACCCAAAGGGAAACAACAGTCAAATGCGAAAGATAAGGAAATACACATCTGGTTTAGCAAAAATATATTAATATAGTATTTTAAAGACATTTCATTTTCTGGTCATGCCGCCAACAAAACAAGAAAGCAATGAGGAAAGAACTTGAAACTTTCCAAATATAAACATTAGAATACCTTGTGACCAGTAAACAAAGAAAAAAAATAAATGTGTAACTAAAAATTTCTGGTCATTTCACTCACACACACAAAATATATTTCTGTGGTCAAGTATGCATAAAATAATTTATATATTTCTGGTCATGTCATTGTTTTTTTTTTTTCAAAATGTGCCTAAATACATAGAAAATGCAAGCAGGAAACAAAATGTTCACGGCCATGTTGAATTAATTCTTGGTTTTAACTGACACTCCCGCTGTCTGCGTGGGATGATGGCAGTGACGAAGGAGATTCCTCGGTCCCATACATGTAACTGACCAACTGTTGGCAAAGGAAGATGACGACAATTGACATGAGAACAAAGAGACAGAGAATAAGGGCGGCACACTGTTGATCCGACCAGGGTTTCCTCTCCTGTATTCTGTCCTCCCTGCTGGTGCTAGCATTGTGTCTTGACCTGATCGGTTCAGGGGTCAGGGCTGAGAAGACAGTCCCGGGGCTGAATACTCCAATAACGTCTCCAGTGCCATCTGATGCCAGGCGTATGGCACCCACACGGGCCTGATACTCCACATGAACCTGCAGGGAATCCAGCTGAAACTGTGTGTTGGACCCCTTGTAAATCTGTGAAAAATTACAGTGGAAATCTAGGGGCTAACAAGATTTGTATCAGGGATATAAAATCTTCACACATCTGTTTATTATATATATATCACTCATATCTTTCAAGTATATCCAAATTATCCCTCACTTATCTGCTCATGCCAGCTCCGTGGCGAAGGGGTTATGGACATAGTTCATAATCCCATATACCTGCATTCAAAACAGTGCTGTGGGCAATTTGGCAGCATATCGCCTTATGTGGTTTTTTTTTGTGAAATGGTATTGGTATCAGTTGTTCAGAAAGCAATGGCAAACTACTGAACCTAAACTTGCCAACAGATCACGAGCAGCAAAAACAACATTCTGGGGTTGACTGACATCCTGTAAAAGATATGTAACAGTTGACTGACATCCTGTAAAGGATATGCAACAGTTGACTGACATCCTGTAAAGGATATGCAACAGTTGACTGACATCCTGTAAAGGATATGCAACAGTTGACTGACATCCTGTAAAGGATATGCAACAGTTGACTGACATCCTGTAAATTATATGCAACAGTTGACTGACATCCTGTAAAGGATATGCAACAGTTGACTGACATCCTGTAAAGGATATGCAACAGTTGACTGACATCCTGTAAAGGATATGCAACAGTTGACTGACATCCTGTAAAGGATATGCAACAGTTGACTGACATCCTGTAAATTATAAGCAACAAACTAACTTAAATCTGCTCACATGACTGTTTTCAATTATCTATATTCTACCAGTCATTCATACCCACCACTCACCTACCCGTCTAACCCAATAAACCTGTATTATAAACACCCTCATTTATCTGTATTATATACACCCCTCACCTGTCTGCATTCTACCACTCTCTCTCTAACATAGCCGTAGTTTGTTACCTTTCAGCCACCTGTCCGTATTCTAAATATCAGGCTTCTGTCTCGGTGTTTCTATGGTGTCCCTGTCTGTTTATCCTTATAAATTTTCAATATTTATTACTCTGATTTCAGGTTTTTCACCCTTATCTATTTTACATTACTCTCACTCGCTCATTTACATTTCTATCCTTATCAATTTTCCAGATTTATTAATCCTCTGTCTATTTTGCTACCCTCCTTTATTTATTTTCAATATGTTCACCCTTCTCATCAATCTATTTTCCATATTTATCAATGATCTATCTACTTTCCAGACTTCTGTTTCCACCCGTCTCATAATTCCCTATTTTCCATATCTCAATCACCTGTCTGTATTCCATCCTTTTCATCACTATTTTCCCTATTTCTGACTCACTTGTCTGTATATCTTACCCTTCTGACCAGTCTATTTTCCAGATTTCTTAATCACCTGTCCGTATTGCAACCTTTTCATCGCTATTTTCCATATTTCAGACTCTGTCTGTATATCTTACCCTTCTCACCAGTCTACTTTCGAGATTTCCCAATTACCTGTCTGCATTCTAATTCCATCCTTGCCATCACTCTTCTTTTCCTATTTCTGACTCATTTGTCTGTATACCTTACCCTATATCTAGTATAGCTTCCAGACTTACCTGTCTGTATTCCATATCTCTACCACTGAGATTAAGCAGCTGTACCACATAAACCATAGCATCTCCTCCCATGGGTTTAACACCCTGCCACTCCAGTAAGCAGCTGTGTGATGTCAGGTTGCGGACCTTTGGTGCTGAAACATCCAAGAAAAATGAAATAGTTCACAAACCTAAACAAAGTGTTCACATAAGAACATCATCTAGACACTGAACATGGAAATTCTGATCTGGATATCAACCAGTTAATTTTATAATGGGGGTTCCAGAAAGCTAGATGGTAAGTGGTTTTGACATTCTGTGACTGGTTTGAGACCAGGTCAGTCACTGCTGAAGAAATAAAATAGCTATTGACTTGCTGTGCTTAGGGAAGGAAAAGATAGGAAAGGACCTGGTCACCACATGATCATTAGATTGTGAGTCTGAAGACTGGTGTTAAAGTTGTCTGATAATGTCATTCAACTGTCCCTTATCCTGGCACTTCTATTCAGGTCTGCCTCAGTCTCAATCCATATATCACTGCACCAATGCGTGGTGTCTTTGTTTCTTGGACTTATTGTTTTCCTTATGCTCTGGATTATTCCCTGCAGTATTTTTAACAGTAGGCCTCCATATTTCATTTTGTAACCAAGCCAAGGCAGCTTTAATTTTTGTATATTTTTCAATAGTTTGAATACTGAAGGCACAAACAATAGATAGCACAATTTATTCCTCAAATATTTTGTTGCATCTCTTCAGGTGCATACTGCAGAAATCACACAACATGAAATAAAACAATCTCCCCCGATGTGTCTCCACCTTGCCGTGGTGGGGAAGCTTGCGTGTCCCATCGACCCCATGTGCTTGCCGATGGGTGAAAACTACATATCGGACGGCTCATGGGATAGGGACCAGACTAAGAGAGACACAACCTGCTGCTCTGCAGGCGAGACTGAGGATAGCAGTCAAATATTTAAATCAGGCGCACGAAGGCAGAATATCTTGGTCCGGACAAAACACTGAAGGCTCCCTGTCGAGGGCTGTGGCTGGACGCCTCTAAGCCACAAACCCTTGTACCTGAGAGCCAGGCCGATACCCACCTTTCGAAAAATAAAGGCGTGATACTGAGCAAGCTACATGCTCAGGTCTGATAAAAGTTCGAAGGCCCTCAGCTGGGGGATATGAGGAATTCCCGGATGAGAGGGCCAGGCCGTTTCTCGTTCACCGCTTCACGAAGGTAAGGTGCTGAGCCGGCAGCACAAGTAGCCTACCTCGTGAGCGAGTACAAAAAGTCAAAAAAGTGCCCCAGCCGAAGAAAATGGCTGTGAAAACTGTATCTAACTCATAGAGAGTGTAGACAAAAGTGGAAGAACGTCTCAATGACGCAAAATGGAACGCACGGCGAGCGAACCTATTGCGTGGTCCGAAAGCAAAAGCTTACCGAGTGGGTGTCGCTCGCAGTCTGACCGTCCCTGGTGTGTGCTGAGCGATCAGGGGCAAACGGGTTGCCCAACACATGGAAGTGAGGAACTAAAGCAGCCATGAGCAGGACGTGGCAACTCCTCGGGTGAGCCCAGTCACAGAGCAATATGTGCCGGCTCTGCAATTATGGAAGCCTCCTTGGATAGCGAGGGAATGCTCATGGTCTGCCCCTGCCTTCCCTTGAGGGCCGACCACGATGTCGTTCATCGTTCTATCTTGACCAGCTGAGATGTTAGCGACATCACAACAGTCCAACGTGCCTCGAAACCAGAGGAAGGTTAACCTCATTAAAAAATGCCCGCTGAAGTCGGAAGTGTCGTCCTACGGGTGGCAAACTAAAAATTGACACTACGCAATTACGTCCGAGTGAAATGTCTCGTCCGAATGTCTCTCGTGCTAGGAACAGCTCTAACTATCTAGTTTCCGAATGCCGCTCTTGTTCGGAACAGCTCTGACTGGGTGGTTTTCCGAATGTCTGTTGTGCCTGGAAAAGCTCTGATGGGCGCAATGACAAGCACATGTCCGAAAACTCGCTGAGTGGATGCCGCCTGCAAACCTGTCTGGTTTGTGCGGGAATGACCCGGGGAAACGAAGTGACCAATATATTGAAGTGAGGATTTAAAGCAGCCATGAGCAGGTGACGATCTCCCTCGGTGAGCCCAGATCCAGGGCGTTATGTGTCGGCCCTGCAACTATGGAAGCAACCTTGGATGGCGGCAAATGCTATGGACTGTCCCTGCCTTCCTTTGAGGTATGACCGTTGTCTTCGACCGTTCAACCTTGGCCAGCATCGTTGCAGATGGCACCACAAAAGTGAGTCTCCCAGGAATGCTACCTGGTCAAAAAAGCACGCTAAAGTCGATGTGTTGGCCTACGGGTTTCGGCCCATTGTTTTATTTCTTCTTCTTCTTCTTTTCGTTCATCCGGAGTGTTTTTTCAGATGTGATTGCGGTGTGTCTGTTATGCGCATAACAGACACACCGCAATCACATCTGAAAAAACACTCCGGATGAACGAAAAGAAGAAGAAGAAGAAATAAAACAATGAGATAAAGCCTTAAAGCAGAAATAAATGAGGGAAAGTCATTAAGAAACAGGAGTTTTATTATAAAGTGCACTGGAAAATCTTATTTCAGGACAGAAACTGGCTTTTGAGCAATGCCCTGCGTAGGATACAGTGAAATGGCAGGTCAACCAGCTAGTCTATGACAACAAGCAACTCACTATTGATGAAATAGCCTTGAATTTCAACATGAGTCACTGTGCTGCGTATGAAATTGTCCCTGATGACATGTTTATAGGAAAACATTTAGCAGATGGGTCCCATAACAGCTTTTCCATAATCACAAATGAGGTAATGGAAGCTGTGCAAAATTGATTTAAAGCCACACCCAAATACTTTTTCCTTGAAGGCATCAACAAGCTAGTGGCCAGGTAGACCAAGTGTAATGCCAGATAGAGGGACTATGTTGAGAAATAACACACACAATTTCAGGTTTGCACTACTGTAAAATAAATTTATCATATAAATCCTGTCTCAGTGTCAGGATTGGTTAAAAGCACTCCTGTCCAGTACTGTCCGTGGTCAAAGGCTTGCGAACACGGTTCGTGAGTCACTTACCAGGCGCCTGAAACGCAGCCGCGACCGATTTGTGCAGCAGACCGTGTCGTGTTGTGTTATAACGTGTTGGTATGGGAGCCGGTTGTTCAGAAAGCAATGGCAAACTACTGAACTTGCCTAGTACATCAACAGCAGCTGAAAAATTCTGGTGTTGACTGCAACGTCCTGTAAGGGATTTGCAACATAAAAAAAAAAATCCTGTTACTTAATGACCTCCCCTCCTATAACACAACTATTTCCACAGTAGTTTACATTGTCTATCACATTAATGTTAAAATGACTATCTTTGTTGTTTGCACAAAGCTGCACAAACAAAAAGATACAAGTTTTAAATTACTGTGGATGGGAAAGATCTCAGGATAACGAATATAGTAAAACACAGAAGCCACAATCAATGTTGCACAACTGTTTGAACAATACCTGTGTCTATGTGTTTTAATTATTTTAGTTTAAATAGTATTCATTTATTCACTTCAGGTGTTATATAACTCTGCAGTATGCACCTGACAAGATGAAGTATGCACCTGACAAGATGAAGTGAAATAAATAATCAGCATGAGCAACATGTGTGTGGCTTCTGTATTCAAATTCAACAAGGGAATCCATTGTAATGGATTCATATTGGGAGCAAGAGCCTGCCAATGGGTATGATAAAATGCTTAGTGAACTCGGAACTGAGGAATGAGTTGGACAGAAATGTGTTTTGTTTCCAGATCTGTTCAGTACTTGCAGTGATACAGTACTCAGGAGCATAAAGCACCCTGAGGGAGAGGAGGGCCAGGGTATAGATATTCTAGGAGACACCAAAGACATGGCCTTGGTGACAGTATGGGGTGATGGGAAACAGTAAGAGGAAAGGATTGTCACTTAACATTAGTAAAACTGAACGCAAGGTGAGGTGGTTTCCTAAAGGGCGCACATTCCATGTTGCTCTATGTGTGGACATCAAACAGGGATTCTTACCTTTCAGTGGTGGTGGTGGGGCCTTTGTAGTTGTGTATGTGTATATATCCGAGTAGGGCCCACTTCCTGCCTCATTGCTGGCAAAAATCCGGAACTCATAACTGGTCATTTCTGTGAGTCGGGTCACTTTGTACACATGTGCTGGGCCTGTGTAGATGGGCTGGAAACTGGAAAACAAAACAACTTGATGATCATTTGAATTCAACAACAAACATAAACACCCAGTAAGATTGATCAAAGACATGATGTTTACCACCCAATTTACATCTAAAAATTAAAAATAAAATACAGTAATAGTTTCTGAATCAAAACATGATGATTTTTTAAACAAAATAAAACAAAACAAAAATAAAAGCCAAAATAGGATAACTTAACTCCTCTCACTCATGCCCCCCCCCCCCCCCACACACACACACAAAAACCCACATTTAATGCAAAAATGTAGTAAATAAAAGAAAAAAAGTAAATTTCTTTCAATATACGATGGGAAGTCAATAATTAAGTCACAAATGGCTGTAGAAAAATAACTAAATATGATAACAACTTGAAAACAGTTTAATTTTATACATACATTGTCCCTTTATTTCTCAACATAATTTCCACCAAAATTGATGCACTTATCCCATCGTTTTATCAGTCCTCCCAAACCAGCTGCATAGAACTGTGTGCTCTGTTTTCTAAACCATTTTTTCACTTCACATTCAACTTCGGCGTCATTCGTGAAATGTCTCCCACCAAGGTGGGTTTTCAGTGGACCAAACAACTTAGACGGGGTTGTAAGGTGGATGTTCCAGAAATTCCCACCTTAGTTGGTTCATTTTCTCCTGAGTTCAAGCTGAATGTGGTCTGGCATTGTCATGAAGACGTAACACTCCTCTAGTCAGCAGTCCTGGACGTTTTCTTCGAATTGCATCATGAAGCATCGATAGAACACAGTACAATTCAGAATTCACATTGTCACCTTTCTTCTTGAAATTGGTTAAAAGCACGCCTTGACAATCTCAGAACACTGTCAGCTTAACCTTCCCTGCTGATGGCATAATCTTGAATTTTTGGACACAAGGCGAAGAAGGATGTTTCCATTGCACTGAAGCACGCTTTGATTCGGGCTGGTAGTGATGCACCCATGATTCGTCCCCAGTAACAATCCTGTTCAGCATGTCTTCTCCTTCATCTTCATATCGACAGAGATGAAGAAGGACAGGCTAAATCGGTTCATTTTGTGTTCCTCCTTCAATTGTCTGGGTATCCACTTGAGCACACTTTCTTAAATTTTAATCGATCATGTATTATGCTGTATGCTGAACCATGTGAGCACCATATTGCAGATGCTACAGAGTCTATCGTTACTCGCCTGTTACGTCTAATCATCTCCTCCACCCGCTGCACGGATGCTTCTGTTGCAATCTCAACAGGACGACCAGATCGGATTTCATCAAAAATATTAGAGCATCCTTGAGAAAATTTTTCTACCCAGCTATGCACCGCTTTACAGGACAAATATTTGTC
The DNA here is from genome assembly GCA_014155875.1 of Cepaea nemoralis. Classification (NCBI taxonomy): domain Eukaryota; kingdom Metazoa; phylum Mollusca; class Gastropoda; order Stylommatophora; family Helicidae; genus Cepaea; species Cepaea nemoralis. The sequence continues at coordinate 246,363 of JACEFZ010022917.1, forward strand.
AGCATAAACTGGAAGCATTTACTTATGAATGGCCTTTGCAAGCAGTCCTTTTGCCAACACAAAAAACGCACAACAGCACGTTGCTCTTTGGTTGTAAACTCCGTAAGTACATTCGCCATTTTGTTTGTGCACTACGCATGCGCATGAGACACCTAGCGCTACATGACGAACAGGAATATAAAGTTCGATGTTGCTGTCACCTAATGACACCTGTAGAAAACACTAACTACATTTACCTGCCATTCCACAGAACTTTGTTACTTACTTATTGACTCGTCCTCGTAAGAAACAAAATTGTTTACGAAGTTTAAAAATTAAAAAGAATTTGTAATGTAAATAAACACAAATATTTTAGTTTTCAATATTTCATCCAAAAAAGTATCTTAGTACATTAGAAAAAATATCACAAATGTTCCAGCTTTAATTAAAAATAAGCATACAATAAAACAATTCTACTGCAGGTCAGCATGGTTGAATGGATAAGAACAAGTATTCTTAAACATCTGTTGGGCTGATGCCGAGGTAAGCGGTTCAACCTCTACACTGGACAGCTGGACTAAAATGCTGACCTGTCGTCCTCGACTTGGGGACGTAAATTACAAGTACCTCTAAAGTGGTGGGTTCACCTGATGGCAAGGGACACTGTTAATAGAGAAAGCTAATCCCCACGCACAATTCAGTCCATCACTACTATAAATAGTGTGTATGGACTACGCTTGAGTTCAAAGCGAGCGAGCGCCCAAAAAAATATAAATGACTACTCACTTTCCATCTTCCTTTTCCATCTCTAGCGTGTAGGTCAGCACGTCCGAACTCCTCCCATCTCCCCACTTTAGCTTGATGGACGTTGGTGCCAAAAGTGCACACTCCAACCGGGGTGGTGACGGAGGCAAGGCCTTGGTTGTGCACTTCACTAGAGCGCTGTAGGGACCAACTCCAATACCATTCACAGCCTGAACACGAATTCTGGAGACAGTGACATTTTAAAATTAAACAACTTCAAACTCGTCTGACAATAAACCAAGCACTCTCTCTCTCTCTCTCTCTCTCTCCCTCCCTTACTCACAAAAACATTATTCTACTAAAGACTTATTTCCATTAGTTAGTCAGTCGCGGTTCCAACTTCATGGCAAAGGGTTGCCCCATCATGCTTCATTCCTGTGCCAGTGAATATCACACAAAATGCTCCTCACTGCACCATATGTTATTTCCATTGACAGCACTTATGGTGACATTTAAGGTAAGGAGGAGACAGATGGTGACAAGGTGAAATAGGAGGAGATGAGGAGGAGCAGGTACTTTGGCATAAAGGTTACGCTGACAATGGCATGAACAGAGTCAGACAAGGGATCCATGCCAGCTCTCATTGTTCACTACACGGAGGTCAACTGTTCCTCCGTGCACTCAGGCCTACAAATATGTGGTGGTCCTCACACTTCACAAACTCACAGCAGGTTCTTGCTAGGGAAAATGTTTTTATAATGAATGAGAATGGGAGAAGGAAAAAGGAATAAATAAAATCAGGAATGCAATAAAAGGAAAAGAATGAGTATGTGGGGCAAAATATGGCAGACAATGAAAAGAATGAAGGATAAATGGAGTAAGACAAACATGAGGAGGAGGAAGAGGGAAAAGAGTGAAAGAATATAACAGGATTGATTGGGCAAGGAAGAAGAGGAGAGGCAAGGAATAAGAGGAGAGATAAGGAAGAAGAGTAGAGGCAAAGAAGTTTAGTTTAGTCGACGGATCAACATCACAGCACACTGGTGTAACCCATAAGAGCTCTGTTCAACTCCTAACTCAAGCCTGAGTCTGGAGAATCTTAGCTCAGTGCATGAACTCCGTAGCACCGGCGAGGATCCTGAAAATATTTTGAGTAGATTTGTAACTAAAATTTTTGCTCGGGCAGCGCCATTAGTCTACTCTTTTTCGATTTCCAACTGCCAAGGAATTATTGTACGTACTCAACAATACACACGGGCATCCGATCTCACTACCCAGAGACCAGGGAACATTCTATTACTAGAAGTCCATGTGAAAAACCCCCGGTCCTCACCAGGGCTTGAACCCCGAATATCCAGCACTCGAGGTGGACACCATACCTCGAGACCACTCACATCCCCCCTCATCCCCCTGAGAGACAAAGCTGCTGGTGAGGGAGAGAAAAAGAGAATGAAATGAACAATAGATGAAGATGGACAAGCAGAAAGGGGGGAGGAAAGGGAACGAGGAAGGAATAGATGATGACTGGCACCTTGCTGTCTCAGACAATAGCTTGTAAAATGGAGTTATAACTCTCCATAACACAAAGCCTGGGTTGAATTTAGAGACCATGTGTTGCCCATGCAGCATGATCCCTCTCTCTGCCTGTCTAGTTTACTCCAGAGGAAAGGTAAACCAATAAGTCAGGAACAAGACAAGCTGCAGAAGCTGCCAGATCAGCAAAACAATGCTCTAACTGTCAGAGCTTCAATCCTAGATCAGTTGCTAACCAAGGCTTAGGGCCTGGTCTGCCCTGCCATGACATTTAGTCTTTAGGTTGCATTTCCTCGCACTAGGATAAAGCTTGTGCCCTCCCAATTGTGCTCCTCCGCCCAAAGCCGATGGCACAATATAGGATGTCGGATTTGGTTAGCGTCGCCCAAGATTCGGCGCTAACAGAAGCAGGTAGTACCGTCTACTGTCATACGGTAGCTCAGTCATATCTAAGTAAGCCCTAATATCGAATAGAAAGATGAACGAGTTAAAAAAACAGGAAAAAGTAAGAAAATGTAGAGGAAATGAAGAGAAGAAGCTGAGGAGGAGCAGCAGCAGCCATAGAAGTTGAGAAGAAAAAGCAGCAGCATGAAAGAGGAAAATGATAAGAAGCATAAAGAATATGGAAGAGAAAAATAATTAATGCTTGCAGTTTCTCTGAAATGAAAAGACACATAGGCAGAGAAAAATACAGAGAAAGTACACCAACTTGTATGTTGTCTCTGGGTGCAGATCTTCCAACAGGAACTCGGTGATCGGGTCCACTATAATGGGAGGCTTGTCATTGACGACAATATTGTATGAGGTGATATCACTGCCGTTACAGGCGGGTTCATGCCAGGACAGCACTGCGGACGTAGCACTTGGCTTGATCTTGATGGATACAATCGCAGAAGGGCTGGAGGGTGGTGTCATGCAGGAGGTGCTTGAAGACAATGGACCAGGGCCTGCACTGTTGATTGCCTATGGAAGAAATCAGATAGAAATTACTAATTCACAAAACACATGATGGACATTAATTCACAAAACACATACATTGTTCCTTTGGTTGTGAACCCATATAATTTTCTATTCTGTAAACTCTTCCAGTCCCAAAGTGAACGACCAGCGGGAAAGTAACCACTAAGAAACATCATGAGTGTATTGAAAGATACACAGTGGAAGTGGTAAGTGGAGAAGCTAGATTTGTTTGTATGCTCCTGTTCGATTGTGAAAAGTTAGAAATGACATCCAATAGCCGGCATTACGGGCAAGAGCCAGTAGCACATAACACATCACCCAATGGCTGGCATTCATGGAAACATCCTGGTTAATGCATTAACCCTTGGGAACATCGGCACTCACCCATGGAAGTATCCTGGTTTATGCATTAACCAATGGGAACACCCTGATTAATGCACTAACCCAATGGAACATCCTGGTTAATGCACTAACCCATGGATGCATCTTGGTTAATGCACTAACCCACTGGAAGTATCCTGGTTTATGCATTATCCAATGGGAACACCCTGATTAATGCACTAACCCAATGGAACATCCTGGTTAATGCACTAACCCATGGATGCATCCTGGTTAATGCACCAACCCACTGGAACATCCTGGTGAATGCACTTACCCATTGGAACATCCTGGTTAATGTACTAACCCACTGGAAGTATCCTGGTTAGTGCACTAACCCACTGGAAGTATGCTGATTAATGCACTAACCCACTGTAATATCCTGGTTAATGCACTAACCCATGGAAGTATCATGGTTAATGCACTAACCCATGGAAGTAACCTGATTAATGCAGTAACCCATGGAAGTATCCTGGTTATGCAGTAACCCATGGAAGTATCCTGGTTAATGCACTAACCCACTGGAACATTCTGGTTAATGCACTAACCCACTTGAACATCTTGGTTAATGCACTAACCCATGGAAGTATCCCAGTTAATGCACTAACCCATGGAAGTAACCTGATTAATGCAGTAACCCATGGAAATATCCTGGTTATGCAGTAACCCATGGAAGTATCCTGGTTAATGCACTAACCCACTGGAACATCCTGGTTAATGCACTAACCCACTTGAACATCTTGGTTAATGCACTAACCCATGGAAGTATCCCAGTTAATGCACTAACCCATAGATGCATCCTAATGAATGTACTAACCCATAGATGCATCCTAGTCAATGCACTGACCCATTGGAACATCCTGGAGAGTTGTTAGCACATGAACTGATACATGTCGTTGGAGATAGTAGGATGATGAGAACCATGAAGGCCCATGTCAGTTGGCAAGGCATCTGAATACTTAAATATGAGCGTGCAATGAAAGAGTGTGCAAATCAAGTCAAATCCATTTTAACATTTCTCATTTTTATGTTTTCAGAAAAAGAAAGTCTAAGCCACATTATGAACTTCTTGACTGTCTTTTGCCAGTTCCCCTCCTCACACATTTTCATCCTTTGGGTGTCTTTATTGCCCTGTGTTTCCCATCATGTTGGTCGGGCCTTCCCTAATCTTTCTTGACTTGATTCAAAAACAAAAATTCCAAATTCGGTCTCGTTCAACCTTCTTCTTTCAGCCGTGGTTAGAGTTGAGATCCGTGGTTTATGTGTATTTTATCCTGATTCTGTCTGTGTGCTCTTACGAGTGAGTCCTGCCTCGGACTGGTTATATAGGCTTTTGTGTCTGTGACGTCAGCTGGGGGATTGGTCGGCCGGCAAGTTTTTCTTTTGAGTCCATCTCCTCTGGTGGTGTCTATTGTCATTGTTGGCTACATGTACTTGAGCGTGTCGCTTGGATAGATACGTTTGGTGGAGAATGGCGATTCATAGATCCATTTGCCGGCTCGTATTCTTCTTTGCCTTTCCCTCTCGTCATATCTATCCTCCTCATATTTCTCCCAGTACTCTGCAGGAGTTAAGGTTTCTTTGACTTTCTCTTCTTGGCTCCGGTTGTCTTCACGTGTGTCAATAATCTCCTCTGGGTTTTATTCAGGTGTCTAATGGGATTCTGGTTTCCCCTTGAGCTGCTTGGGCATCGTGGCTGGACTACTGGCTTTAGCTTTCTGTTTCTGATTGGTCTGTGGTTTGGCTCCATCATGCGTCTTTTTGCCTCCTTTTTGTGTATTGTCTTTAGAAGCTTTTCGATGTTTTCTTGTTCGGTTTCATCTTGTGTTCTTTTCTGTGTCTTCTGCTGGTTTGATTTGGGTTGGCTCCCTTTGTTTTTAGCATTTCTCTCTCCGCCTTGATGTCTCGCAGAATCTCTTCACCCTTCTTTGTCGTCTGCTCCATGTGCTCCACCTCTTGTTTGATGTTTTGCTGGATCTCCTTTATTTCAGCAATCAGCTTGTTGCTGGTTGGTGTTGGTGTTTGAAGTAGCTTGACTTGTTTCTTTAACTCATCTATCTGGCTTTGTAGTTGAGATCTTTCCGCTTGTGAGATGCACATGGCTGTCTCACACCTCCGCATTGCTTCCTTATATGGTGTCTTTGTGGTAATGGCGATCTTTAAACGTCTCTGTGCCTTTGAAGGTACGGACAGCCCAAGTATCTTGCTTCATGCTTGCCCAGGTAGTTGGCGCACTTTCTCTTGTTGTTAGGTGCTCGGAAGTTCGTGTCCTGTTTGGCCAGAGGACATTCCTTGATCGTGATCGGCGCAGTATCGGCAGATTTCTGTCTTACTGCGACATATTGCTCTGTTGTGGCCGATCCTTTGGCATCTGGAACATTGAGTGATTCTTGGTATGAATCTTTCAGGCTGTTGTATTTTCTTGTTAATCGATACCTGGCTTGGTATCTCGCTGCCCTCAGTCGACACCACAGCTAGCGTCGTAGGGATCTTTGAGTACGTCAGGATCCACTCCGCCCTCAAGATTCAGATGTGGAGATTCTCTTCCTGTAGCTGCTTCAGGATTTGTTGTTCTGTCAGCTCCGATTAGATACGTCTGACAACCCACCTGGTTATCTTTGAGTCGGTATTTCCGATTCTGGTGTCTTTCTCCTCCTCCTTCTCAGCTGTCTTGGCTTTTGTCTGTGGTGTGTTGTCATTGATCTTTCTTCTTGTAGCTTCAGTAGTACTTGAAGGTTCAGGTTCTTTGCTGCAGTTCCTCTCCGCTCATCTTCTTTAGTTTTGGTGGCACCCATGTTGCACATCTTGTGAGTCTGTTGTTTCTTTGTGTTGGTCTTGCCACGTGACATTTTCCTCCCCCGTATCAGGCATCTTGAACTGTTCAGGTAACTTGTTCTTGATAGCACTCCACAAGTGTGAATGACATGTTGCCCAACCATGCTTATCTTTCAGGAAGCTCACCGTCTTTACTGTGTTTTCTAAACCACTGTGATGTTTTAATGTAACTAAAGTATTTAGTTTACAAGAAACTGTTTATAAGCGGGTATATTTGATTTTCAGATCTTGCAGAATGCCAGCATTTTGTTGTTTTCTTTATCAAAGTATTCTAATAATATTTGTATAACAACAAAGTGAAAAAAAAAACCCCCCAAAAAAACATTTACTTCTTCAGTGCTCGTGAAAAAAAAACATTACAAAACTTGTAATGAACTGACATTTTGGCTGACACCATATAGAATTCAATATGACTGAAATTGCACTGCACTTTAGCTCACACCCTGTCTACAATAATAACATGAATGGAAATACATCAACACATTAGCTCACGCCCTGTCTACATTAACATACATTACTGGAAGTACACAAAGTTTAGCTCACACACCGCCTACATTAACAGACATGACTGGAAATACACTGACACTTTAGCTCACACCGTCTACATAAACAGACATTACTGTAAATACACTGACACTTTAGCTCACACCGTCTACATAAACAGACATTACTGTAAATACACTGACACTTTAGTTCACACCCTATCTACATTAACAGACATGACTGGAAATACCCTGACACATTAGTTCACACCCTGTCTACATAAATAGACATGACTGAAAATACACTGACACTTTAGTTCACACCCTGTCTACATTAACAGACATGACTGGAAATACCCTGACACTTTAGTTCACACCCTGTCTACATTAACAGACATGACTGGAAATACACTGACACTTTAGCTCACACCCTGTCTACATTAACAGACATGACTGGAAATACACTGACACATTAGTTCACACCCTGTCTACATTAACAGACATAACTGGAAATACCCTGACACTTTAGTTCACACCCTGCCTACATTAACAGACATGACTGGAAATACACTGACACTTTAGCTCACACCCTGTCTACATTAACAGACATGACTGGAAATACACTGACACATTAGTTCACACCCTGTCTACATTAACAGACATGACTGGAAATACCCTGACACTTTAGTTCACACCCTGTCTACATTAACAGACATGACTGGAAATACACTGACACATTAGTTCACACCCTGTCTACATTAACAGACATGACTGGAAATACCCTGACACTTTAGTTCACACCCTGTCTACATTAACAGACATGACTGGAAATACACTGACACATTAGTTCACACCCTGTCTACATTAACAGACATGACTGGAAATACCCTGACACTTTAGTTCACACCCTGTCTACATTAACAGACATGACTGGAAATACACTGACACTTTAGCTCACACCCTGTCTACATTAACAGACATGACTGGAAATACCCTGACACTTTAGTTCACACCCTGTCTACATTAACAGACATGACTGGAAATACACTGACACTTTAGTTCACACCCTGTCTACATTAACAGACATGACTGGAAATACACTGACACATTAGTTCACACCCTGTCTACATTAACAGACATGACTGGAAATACACTGACACTTTAGTTCACACCCTGTCTACATAAACAGACATGACTGGAAATACACTGACACTTTAGCTCACACCCTGTCTACATAAACAGTCATGACTGGAAATACACTGACACTTTAGTTCACACCCTGTCTACATTAACAGTCATGGCTGGAAATACACTGACACTTTAGTTCACACCCTGTCTACATTAACAGACATGACTGGAAATACACTGACACTTTAGCTCAGAGACAATCACAGACACGATTTGTGTATTACACTTACTTGTACTCTAAATGTGTACATGGTGGCAGGCATCAATCCCTTGACTTCAAAACTTTGGTTTGGTCCCATATATAACTAGAGATATAACACACATATTCATATGAATGTCAATACAAGTAAAATACACAACACATATATGGACATGAATGACTCATTCATTCATTCAGTAGCATGTACTTTGCAGAACCTCACTCCCACAACAACCTTCCGGAAAACCTCTCGATCATAAGCAAGATGTCCCGCGTTCGATACACCCATCTGGAGATCATCCGCCACATCATGCATCCATCTTCTCTTTGGCCTTCCTCTTCCTCTCTTCCCAGGCATTTACCCCTCCATTATTGTTCTCTCCAAACTTTTGTGACGTTTCAAGTGACCAAAACATTTCAATTTTCTTTGTTTTATTATCTTTAATAGCCAACCTTCTTCAATATTCAGCTCTTGAAGTATGAATGCATTTACATTAATGACTATGTAAGTAAAATATACAGCACAATAAATATATCGAAGTCAAAGAAAGTAAAATACACAAGTGTCTTCAAAGAGGCTGTTCTACAGGTGAAGTGTCTTAAGAGAGGCTATTCTACACATGAAGTGTCATCAGTGAGGCTGTTATACAAGTGAAATGTCTTCAGTGAGGCTGTTCTACAGGTGAAGTGTCTTCAGTGAGGCTGTTCTGCATGTGAAGTGTCTACAGTCAGGCTGTTCTACAGGTGAAGTGTCAGAGTTCCTTTCACAAGTGCTAAATGTCAGGCATAAATGATAATCATGCTACAATTAATGGGCATAAACCAAGACTATTTCAAGAACTTTGTCTTCGCTGACTGCAGACAGTTACCAAATTTTTAAAGGTGAAAAACAAAAAAAAATTTACTACCAAACACAAGACGACCAAGAGAAACCTACCTGAGAGAATTCGGTAGCTTCAGATCTCTGCTGCCACTCCAGGCGGTACTCATTGACACTGGCCCCATTATTAAATGGCTCATCCCATGTGACTAGTGCAAAGTGTGCTGATCGGCAGAGTACCTGCGGGGCTTTGGGGGCATCTGGGACCCCGGCCCCACTGACTACCTCCAGGGGCTCTGACCAGGGACCAGCCTAGAATATGCAAAAGGGAAAACATTTGAAATATAAAAACGAATATACTTGACAGTTGGTTAAATAAACAAGAGAACTATACTTGGTGCATGGAAAAATCATTATTAAAGTTAGTTGCATATCCTTTACAGGATGTCGCCGTCAACCCCAGCATATTTTTACAGTTTGTGATTTCTTGGAAAGTTGATGTTCAGTAGTTTGCCATTGCTTTCTTAACACATAGCGAGAGAAAAAATATACACACCCAATCTATGCAGCAGTGAATTGTACACTAATTATAAATAACTACAACATTTCAAGCAAAATTAATTTTAAACAGCATTTCTAACCAGGGAAATAGACAGTAAATAACCAAGATTTACAACAGTAGAAGTACATGCCATGTGCTCAATTCTGATCAGTTAATAGCCTGATTCATTTGGATAAAATACATCCCTGATCTACTGAAAACTAAGTTAACGGATAAGATTCACTCTTGCTATACTGAAATCTCTACATTACTAGATAAACATAACACCCAAAATGAAAGCTCTAGATTACTGGATGGAACTTACTCTGTCCCTACTGAAAGCTCGAAGTTCATAGCTAAAACTCATTCTGGCTCACATGACATCTTTGTATTGACAGTCAAAATTCAACAAAGCCCTACTGAATGCTCTAAACCAATAAGCAAAACTAACCCTCATCATCAAGTGCCTTGCCGACTGGCATGGGCAATCATTCTTTTCCACATCTTGTGTTTTCCAACGGGATGTATCTATTTGTGTGTTGACTTCCTCTCATGCCATGACATGTCACTGGCAAGAATTTTCTCTTGCCTTCCCGTATTGCTCCTTCCATAAATCTTTCCAGCTGTCACAACAAGTTCCAGTTTTTGCTTCATAACGTGGCCAAAAATGATGACTGCCTCTTTCTGGTGTTTGTGATAAGCTGTCTTTGCGACTTAGTCTTCCTCAAAATATGAGGGTGAGTCAATAAATAAGTCACACAGTTCTGTGGGATGGCAGGTAAATGAAGTTGGCGTTTTCTACAGGTGTCATTACGTGATAGCAACATCAAACTTTATATTCCCGTTCGTCAGGTGGTGCTAGGTGTCTCATGCGCATGCGCAACGCATAACAAAATGGCGACTGTACTTACGAAGTGTACAACCAAAGAGCAACGTGCTGTTGTGCGTTTTTTGTGGGCAAAAGGACTGCCTGCAAGGGACATTCATAAGGAAATGCTTCCTGTTTATGCCCCTAGCGATTTCCATCTTTTTTGGTCCACTGAAAACCCACCTTGGCGGGAGATATTTCGCAAACGATGCTAAAGTCGACTGTGAAGTGAAAACGTGGTTTAGAAAACAGAGTATGCAGTTCTATGCACCTGGTTTGGGAGGACGGATAAAACGATGGGATAAGTGCATCAATGTTGGTGGAAATTATGTTGAGAAATAAAGGGACAATGTATGTATAAAAATAAGTTGGTTTCAAGTTATCATATTTAGTTATTTTTCTATAGCCATTTGTGACTTACTTATTGACTTCCCCTCGTATCCAGACTGTTCATTTTGGCTGGCCAATCTCCAAAGCTTCCAGAGATATTTCAGCTTGTTTATTCACCCTATCCTCACCAAAAGCTCTAAGCTAATAAATAAAACTCACCCCGGCTCTGTTGAAAGCTCTGACTTGAAATAAATATGGGCGTCCTGGCAAAAGACCAGTGACAATACAGTCCTTGTCTAGACCTTTGTAGACTTCTCGGGTTGTGTTGTCAGGGGAGATCATTTGAGCAGCAAACAAAGTAACTTGTGCACCCCCATCATAGTCTGGGTAGCCTAAACAATGAAATTAACAGTTAAATAATTATTAACAATAATAACATAATTCATCAACTTTGATAACACTAAATTAACAATAATAAAATAACAGTTTATACACAATAATTAACAATAATAAGTCCATTAACAATAATAAAATAGCTAATTAACAGTAATAAACAGGAAGCAACTTACCCCATCGCAGGTGTAGTGATGTGGCCTTGGGTTTTCCCTGAAGTTTCGGAACCTGACACTGAGAAGGTGTGACTGGTAATGTGGTAGCCACGCAGCTGTCGGAGAACTGGCAAACAAGAAAGCATGGACTAGATCAAGAAACACTATAAAAGCTCTGGCAAACAAGAAAGCATGGACTAGATCAAGAAACTCACTATAAAAGCTAACTCTCGTTCTCATATGTACTGGGAATTGTGGGGTATTGAGATACAATGCACATGAAACCCAAATGTTGCACTATTTTGATGACATTTCCATTCCCTGACTGGACAGAGAACATACAGTGACCAATCTCTGATTAGGTGATAATACCTGACAGCTTCTTCAAATGGCTCCAATGTTACATCATTAATGTATGGGGAAGGTCAGCATGGCTGAATAGATAAGAACGTATGTTCTTAAACATCCAGTGTGCTGATGCAGAGAGAAGGTGTTCAACCCCATCACCGGACAGTGGACTAAAATGTTGACTTATCGTCCTTGACTTGGGGACGTTAATTAAAGTACCTCTGAAGTCAGAGTGGGTTCGCTTGATGGCGAAGGACACTGTTATTAGGTAAAGCTACTTCACACTCAAAATTCAGTCTAGCACTACTTGAAGTAGTTCAAAGCAAGCAAGTGCCAAAAAAAAAATATTAATGTATGGTTCAAGTAGATCTAATACAGATAACTGTGTACCATATCCTTTGACTCTGATTACGATAATATTGTGTGCCATATCAAATGGCTCTAGTTAAGATAACACGTTATGCCATATCCTGTGACTAAGTTAACAGTGCGTGCCATATCCTGTGTCTCTAAGATAAGATCGTGTGTCATTATCTAGTGGTTCTAATTAAGATAAGACTGTGTGCCATATCTAGTGGCTCTAATTAAGATAAGACTGTGTGCCATATCAAGTGAAAAATCACTGAAAAAGTAAATAGATATCTCTGAAGATTACAACTACTGAAGAGGCTTACTGGCACAACATGTGGGTCTGAAATACACTCTAAGAAACCTGTACATTGGTTACATCTTCCCTACTAAAGAATATTATCCATGTTTTGCTGACAACCTTTTCAAAGACAAACATACAATCTCTAGACAGAGCACATAATAGTGCTCTCAATGGAGCAAGGTGATCAACAGCATCTGCATACGACAATCAGAAACTTGGAACGTGAAATTTGGAAGGATAAAGCTGCTATAGATCCCAGCGAAAGATGAAGAAGAATGAGTCATGACTACCCTAATAGACAACAAGTTGAAAACTGATACCAGTTTATAGAATAAAACACACATATAATAAAATATGTTAGTGAAATCAAAGATATACACCTGCCAAAGTGAAAACAAGAAACACCAAAAGCGAGTAATTTACTACCATATGTTTGTCTGTAAGCACATTATATGCACATTAAATTATGGTTCTGTTAAATTCTTAAAACGTATACCACATCAAGTGGCTCTGGGTATACTAAAACACATCTGTGTGACACATAGTGTGGTTGTCTATATTAAAACATCTTTGTGGTACATCATGTGGTAGTTTATGCTAACATATGTGTGCTAGATTATGCGGTTCTATTAATGCTAAAACAGCTGTGTGCCATATCATATGGCTGTATTTTAAAACACATTGTACTGTATCAAGAGGCTCTGTTTATGTTAAAATATACCTGTGTGGAGTTTACAAAGCACTGATCATGGTAAAACATCTCTGAGCTATGTGATGTTCTGTCCGACTACTTCTGCCCTTTATTTCTCACTGAGTTCTCAACCAATCCACGCTAAGCCGTCCCATCATTTGCTATCTCCTGTAGTCCCTACATGTCCTCATAACATTACTCATGTTTGTCTGTAGTTCGCCTCTCCAAGTGTTTTTAAGGTTTCTGTAATTTTGTTCGCCCTGTGGGTTCGAGACAAGAGAATGTATAGTTATACTGTCTCAGGTTTTCTCAATGTGTGTCCTATGCAGTGCCTTTCCCTCACCTCTTGATTTACTGAAATTTCTTAAGTTCTCTTCATGAGCTCTACACTGGTGAATCTGTAACAATTTAGTCCCACTATTTGTGTTGATTTAATCATGATAAAACATGTGTCATATCAAGTGACCAGAATGAGAACCACCGACAGCTGACAGTATACTAAACTTTCAGTAACTCAATATTAATCTGAATAATGAAGACACAAACCATAGATTGCACGATTTATTGCCTGGCATATTTCGCTGCATCTCGTCAGGTACATACTGCAGAAATCACACAACTTACGTGAATTAACTAGATAAATCCTTCAAGTTGAAATATACACATATTCGCACAGTAATGTCACTTATCTACCACAGTAATTTTAAGCTGACTAACATGTCTTTCTGTTTGCACAATTTTGGCTTGCGTTGATGGATCATAATTGCTTCTGCAAATTTTAACAAGCGAGTATTTTGTGTGTTAAACAACATGCGAAATGCAGTATCTCTGTCCACCATATGGCCACTGTCGACAATGTGCCTACCGATTGAAGACGCCGGGAGCTTCGGGTGTGTTGACCCCACGAGGCTAGTATTTCCTGTGTGTTGTATCTTGTTGACCCATTGAGGTATGTGTTCTGACACCCGTTTGTTAAGTTGTCTCTCTGTTCTACCAGTGTAAACGGCCTGGCATCTACATGTGAATTGGTAAATACAATTGTTTGTGGCGTACAGAGGAACAGGCTCTTTGACTGCTGGTGTAGGAATCGGTACGGTTTTAAATCTAATGACTGGAGTTGCCGCACAGAATGTTCGGCCTACTGCTGTAGTAAGCCGGTCTTGTAGACGTTGCATTACATCATCCCCTCGAAAGGTTAGCTGGATGAATACCTTGAGTTTAGGGACTGTAGTTACGTCTGCTTTGGGTTTGGGCTGTTGGCAGTGGCGCTTTATAAATCCTGTGGAGTACCCATTCAGGTTTAAGACATTCTTCAGAGTTTCAAATTCCTCTGTCAGTGTGTCCTGGGTGCATATCTTTCTAGCACGGTCAAACAAGGTCCTTACTAAGCCCCGTTTGTACTGGACAGGTGTGAAGCTCTGAAAATTTAGGTATTGGCCAGTCCATGTCCCTTTGCGACACACCGATCTTTGAATAATGAGACGTAGAGCAGACGGAAGCTCCCGGCGTCTTCAATCGGTAGGCACATTGTCGACAGTGGCCATATGGTGGACAGAGATACTGCATTTCGCGTGTTGTTTAACACACAAAATACTCGCTTGTTAAAATTTGCAGAAGCAATTATGATCCATCAACGCAAGCCAGAATTGTGCAAACAGAAAGACATGTTAGTCAGCTTAAAATTACCGTGGTAGATAAGTGACATTACTGTGCGAATATGTGTATATTTCGACTTGAAGGATTTATCTAGTTAATTCACGTAAGTTGTGTGATTTCTGCAGTATGTACCTGACGAGATGCAGCGAAATATGCCAGGCAATAAATCGTGCAATCTATTGTTTGTGTCTTCGTTATTCAAATTCACTACGGGTAAACATTGTTTTCAATATTAATCTGTCAGTAGCTAACGTAAATTTGTCAATAAATCTTAATATTCATCTTTCAATAACTAATATCTTAATCTTTTGATAACTAATATTAATCTGTTTGTAGCTAACAATCTTTCAAAAAATTTAATATTAATCTTTCAATAACTCTCATATTAATCTTTCGATATGAATCTGGTAGCAACTAACAGTCGGTTAATAATTAATATTACCCTGTCAAGAACCCTAATATGAATCTTTCAATTAACATTTCAATAACGAAGTTGATGACCTTCATGTAATTCTGATGCTAATCCATGAGCAACTCTGATGAGGTGTCAGTAATAGTACAGACACCTTATCCAGAGTTGCTGAGGTTAGCATCAGAATTATGTCAAGGTGAACTGTGATGAAATCAAGAACTGCCAAACCTAATATAAAACTGGCATATCATGTACTTACATCACTCCTCCCGGCAGCACTACAGCAGGCCACGCGGATGTGGTAAACATGGCCTGGAATTAAATGATCAAACAAATGCTCCCGCTCTGAGCCCTCGTAGACTGTATCATAACCTGCAAGATGAGAGAGAACAAGAGGGTGGTACAGTTCACTGCTTCTCAAAATAGGCGTCACGTTAAAATGATGGTTGCAGACACACTGGCAAATTTTATTTTTATATAATTAGTACTCTACTCATAGTACCTTCAACAGAGGGGGCTGCCGTGAAACGGTTTGATTTAAATAAGTCCTGATTAAAAATGTTTGAAAAATTCATAGCAACCTGGTATATTTGATACAGCAACATAGTGTATGCCCTGTGTTATATGAAGTTTTTATCAAGCTCATGGCCCAGCACATCTGATCTTGACAGATATTTCTTTGCAGTTTTCCCTCCCTAGCTTTTAACTTTTCCCAGTTTCTCTGCAAAGCAGTAGGTTTTTGTTTCTCCATTAGTCTGATCCCTGCCCAAAGACGTATCTGACATGACAGACACTGCCAGGGGCTATTATTCTTCTTTTAGCCGATGCCGTTATTATGTCTGAACACAGCCTTCTGTCTCATGTACTGCCAAGAATTTCTAACACAGATGTTCCTCCATCTTTCTCTTCTCATGAAGTGCCCAAAGAATGTGGACTGCCTTTTTCTAATGTGAGTAACCAGTTCTCATTTGTGAGTTAACCTGTTGCATTATGCTTTTTATCCATCAATGGTATTCAATTATTCTTTTATAAAACCACATCTCCACTGCTTCCACATAATTTCTCACCACTGTGCTAATTGTCTATAAGCCAATATCGTACATAAGGATTAAACTTGAATCACTGTCTTGGCATACAAAGTGCATTAGCCCTATACCACCATGCCTAAATTGTCTTTAATGTCCCGTGCCCATCACTCTGGAAGATTCCAGTAAGCATGCCTCCTATTACTATTCTTTCTAAACCCCTGTGACATGACAAGGCAAAAGTACTTCAGTTTATGAGACATGATACTGTTTATGAAGCAATTTTCTTCTTTGTTCAGATCTTATGGGATATTTTGTATTTTTTTCTTCTTCTTGATCCATGGTATTCTAAGAATCAATGTGTGACATTTAAGCTCAAAAGCCATGATTTTCATCTTTAGTGTTTGTGAAATGGCCCCTAATTCACACATATATGTTGCAAATACATTAATATGATTGTAGAAAAATTATGTATTCAATCACGTTTACAGTCACTTTACATCATAATTAAATGTGGCCATTTCTATCATTTGTGTACTTATTTCAATGATGAATGATTTGCCCGAGGATGGAAAGACTGGTCACCTGTTCCACGGTGCACTCAGGCCCACAAAATGTGATGCTCTACCACTTGACACACCCACAGCAGCTTCCTGCTCCAAGACTTAAGTTTTACCCATGCAGGGACAGATTTTTAAAATGCGCCTGGGCTGACAAATCGACCCAGCCTAAAATGTGTACCAGGAAATGTCTTGGGAAGTCAAGGCGGTTGATGTGATACTGACCACATCAGTCACAGAGTGCCGATTGGTCTATCCAAATATGGATCTAGCAACGTATGACTGTGAGTTAAGGCATGTAATAGGTTACTGTAAGTTAGTTTCATATCCTTTACAGGACGTCGTAGTCAACTCCAGCATTTTTTGACTGCTTGTGATTCCTAGGCAATGTTATGTTCAGTATCTTACCATTGCTTTCTGAACGACCGGCACTCATACCATTGTAGGGAAACCAATGCAAGTCTACATATCAAGTTCCTAACCGCTTCATCTGGCTCACAACACAAAGACATAATAATAATGAATCAATGGCTGCATTTATCCAATCAAAAACATGCCATCTTTGTTTACTTGAACATTTCTAGCGACCTATGACCTTAAGCATGAGAGTTACTCATCACCGATCACCAAATCATAGTCATCAGATCACATTGCATAACTTCCAATATTTACTCAACATTTAGCACATGTACTGCTGTACATCAATGACACATTAAAGAAGTAAATCAATAACAAATTAAACCATGAGCTCATTTAACATTTCAGAATCCCTTGTAAAACTATACCTTTGGTTATCAGATTACTTCGCATCTATGATACAAATCCTGCATCAGTATATTTACATGTTGAGCTAAAAGTATACCGCTATTCAGAATTCTGTGCAGCCATGAAAAAATATCTCTAGTTATTATATAGTAAGAAGTAATTAAAGCAGTAGTGGCCAGTGCTATCAACTGCTGACTCAGTGGTCTGGGTTCAAATCCCCACCTAGGCTACATGGCTCTAGGGATCAACCTTGTCTCATAAAATGAGTACCATAAAATATTCTGGAAAGTAAGGCACCCGGCCTGATACTGATAAAACCAAAGAGGAAAGTAGAGGACAACGCCACATAACTGCAAGAAGATAAACTCCATGTATCACATATTTCAACAATTATAACACTCCACCACTGGTTAGATTGGGGAGCAACAGGGGCGTGGTGGCTAGACACTTGCCAACCGGGATTGGTGGTCATGGGTTTGATCTGCATCAGAGTGTATCTGAATTGTTAAGATTGACCTGGGCTCCCAGGTCAACCAAGTCTAAAATGAGTACCAGGAAATTATTGGGAAGTAAAAGGCGCCGGGCATGCTACTGACCACATCACCCACCAAGAACCCATTGGTCTATAAATATGAATCTAGCACCCGTATGCCGATGCACCTTCAGGCATGTACAGGGATCCTTTACTTTTTATTAATTGGTTAGATTATTGTTTTCCTGGGGTTACGGTCGCAGTGTGTAATCTCTCATACCCATGTTTGAAACACAGCTGCTGGTGATCTGGCAACAGACCGCCTTGAGTTGGTTTTTTATGAAAATGATATGAATGCTGGTCATTCAGAAAGCAATGGCAAACTACTGAATGTAAACTTGCCAAGAAATCACAACAGCAAAAAATGCTGGTGTTGACTGCAACGTCCTGTAAAGGATATGCAACTAATTTAACTATTGTTTTCCTATATAGGATTAGCCCTATTATATTCAACTACTTTACACTTCTCAGCAATTAAATTCTCAATTACCAAACTGTCTATACATTCTCAGAACTTTTTCGCGTAGGGGATGGATTTATTCATCTCTTGCGTGTAATTGGTGTGCCAGGATGTAAAACCAGGAGTTTCTACTCAAGATCTGCGCGGGTGCTACGGAGTTCGTGCATCGAGCGAAGCCATCCTTGAGTGAATTTTCAGCAGCGTGTGTGGTTCAACAGCAGTCTGTGTTTACGTTTTTTCAACATGGCGGAAGAACGTGTTTTTTCCGAGTGGTCAGCAGTCAACATAACGAAGCGGCGTGGCAGCCGCGCAGGGACAAAGAAGCAAGGTAAGCAAGGTGGTTTGAGGCGTTTTAGACTCAAGTGTCACCGTCTAGGACTCAGGAACATCCGTATTCTATATTGGAACTGTGCCAGTGTAAAACAACGGGGCTCTATTTTAGAAACCCTAGTTTACAGGAACGACATTGTAGCACTCCAGGAGACGAGACTGGGCGATCAGCTACTCCGAATTGCCGGCTTCAAATGTTTCTACAACAGACGACATCTGGGAACGGCGATTCTCGTTCGCGACAGCATGGTGGCGTCAGAGCTAGACATGTCCAGTTGGGACAGTGACGATATACAAATACAGGCGTTGAGAGTTCATTCCAGTATACCATTCGTGTTGGTTAATGTTTATGCCCGCAATGCGAGTATGGACGCCCAGAAGTGGCAGTGCTTAAGTGGCATATTAGGCCACGAGAGAAATGTTATTTTCTGTGGTGACTTCAATGCTAAAGGCAGAGCATGGGGAAACACTTCCTCCAATACACAAGGGGAGGAGCTCGAGACTGCACTGGAAACCATCGACCTGGTTTGTATTAACAGTGGCTGTGTCACCAGGACAGCAAGCCATCCAGGCGATGAGGACAGTGCTATTGATCTGGCGCTAGTTTCACCTTCACTCACTGCAGTGTGTAGATGGGGTGTCCTAGGACACCATGGCAGCGACCACCACCCATGCAGCATATTGGTGGAGAAAGGCAGAACCAGGCAGAACAAGCTAAAGGTAAAGACGTTCCAGTATGACAGTACAGGGCAAGATGTGGTGAGTAAAATAAGACGTGACAAGCGCAGAACGTTTCAGGGCAGGAAAAAAAGCTGGGAGCAGCCACCGTGGTGGAGTTTTGAGGTGGAGAAGGCTTGGGTGGATAAGCGTAGTGCTGTAAGGAGATGGCAAAATTCCAAGAAGAACAGAGCTGGTCATCCTAGTCCCTGCTTGCACTTAGAAAGAGAGATGCACACAAAAGTAAGCTATTTCAAAAAACTGGTCAAGGTGGTTAAAAGCGAAAAATGGGCAGAGGTGTGTCAAAGAGTAAGCACAGACAAGTCACTGAAATTGTTCTGGCGACTACATAAAAGCATGAGTAGTGTAGTCAAGAATAAGAGCATTTCAGACTTCCAAGGTGCTGACCTCACCTGGCAGAGGACTGACGAGGACAAGGGCAAAGCCCTCTTTGAACGCTACCTTGAGCAGGGCAACCAGACAGACATGGGAGGCCGAAATCTGGCCAAGGAGGTCACCTCAGACAGATGCAAGGCCCAGAACACTTCGGAGGAAGACACAGTGACAGTGAAAGAAATCAAGGCTGTGCTTCGACGATCAAAAAACAGTGCTCCAGGTCCTGATGGCATAAGATACGACGACATAAATAGGTGTACCGACAATGAGCTAGAGAAACTAGCAGACATGTACAACAACAGTATAGGGAGTGCTAGCATCAAGGAGGAATGGTTACACAGCTATCTGATTCCCTTGCCGAAGCCTGACAAAGACCACAAAAAAATTCAGGGATATCGAATTATAATCATGCAGAATACAATAGGCAAGCTGCTGGAGAAGGTAATTGCCAGGAAAATATCAAGCCAACTAGAGAGGCAAGGTGTTTTCCCACCTACCCTGGGTGGGTACCGTCCAAAAAGAGAAACCTGGACCAATGCAGCAGTCTTTGCCCATGATGTCTATGAAGGTTTCCACTCAGGCACTGAAACCGTTGCTGCAGCGATTGATCTTGAGGACGCATACAACAGAGTACCACTGGATTTTTTAATGTTTCAGCTTCTTGAACTAAACGTAAGTCCATTCCTCCTTAGTTGGATCGCTGCAGCCCTCTACCAACGGAAAGTAGTTTTTAGATGTGGCAGTTGGACTTCGGAACCAACAACAATATATCCTGGCCTACCACAGGGATCACCATTATCTCCGGTACTGTTCAACGCCTACACAGTGAGAATCACCAGTGAGCAGATCACTGGACCTGGCAGGACATTGTCATATGCCGATGATGTTTTAGTGTATCGTCAGGGTAAGGATAGAGAGGAGGTTGCTGTGGAACTACAAACCGAACTCAATCGCATAAGTACTTGGTGTGATGAAGCTGGGGCAATGGTCAACCCAACAAAGGCAACAGTGACTTGGTTCTCGTTGAATAATCATATTGTCAACAATCCAACACCAACTGTAATGCTGTGTTCAGAGACGGTGGAAAGAACGCAGGCAATGAATTACCTGGGGATACGGTTTGATCGAAGCCTTGCTTATAATGTGCACATAGACCAGGTGATAACAAAGGCCAAGCGGGGTTTGGCAGCAAACTGTGAGCAGCGCCATCTATGTCTTCTGTACGAGGGGCTGGTCATGTCTGTTTTGGAGTACGCAATGGCAATCCTGACTCTCAGCCATAAGCAGATAGAAAGGATGGAAAGGATACAGAATGAAGCTATGCGCATTATTCTTGGATGTACAAGAGATACAGCATGCAGGGCGATGCGCTACCTTCTTGATTTTCCAACCATTGAAGAGAGAATACAAGTTTGCAGGGCACGCGCCTACCTCAGAATTAACGCAAACACACAACATCCACTGCATAGTGAAATTAGGAAGGTGAAGGGCAGCAGGTTAAAAAGAGGACCGTCGTGGATGGGTCAAGCCGAAGACATTCTTCAACAGGTGTGTTCACTTGAGGACTTAGAACCTGGCGAGGAGTGGGTGCAAGTGCCAACAGACTTCTGCACATCCTTTTCAGTTTGCATCCAACTAGATAGAAAATGCAGACAAGAAAATCCGGCTGCTGTGGAGGCTGAAGTACAAGCGTTGATTTTCTAGAATTCGCTAGACGGTGACGCGGTCATCTACACAGATGGGTCGGTCGTCCGACATGTGAGAAGCTCATGGGCCTTTACAGCTCGGGCCGGAGGGAGAATTGTGAAGGAGGACTCTGGTGCTTTCACTGAAACCACAAGTAGCCTGACCATGGAAGTCATGGCAGTAAGTAAAGCAATAACATGGCTCGAGACACAGACATTCACTAGGGCTTGTTTCCTTAGCGACTCAATGAACATGATGAAGAGGATAGAGGAGGGGTCGATCCGAAGAGAATGGTTGCTGCCTCTGAAGCGGTCTCGGCTGGCAAAGATTAGTTTCATCTTCGTGCCAGGTCATGCGGGAGTACAAGGAAATGAGCGGACTGACAAGCTCGCAGGTGAGGCTACTGTGGAGGGCGGACGCGCCATGGACCAGGCTGACATTCTGAATGCTCTACGAGAAGTGAGACTTTTGCGAGAACCAAGTGATGACTGTGAATCTACAACAATGGCCAGACTGCGGGAGCAGCAAATTAAAAGAGGGGTGGCCAAACAAGAACACTACGCAGGAAGCCAAAGAAGATTGATAAACCAACACAGAACTGGTGTCGTTAGCCGCTACACGCTGCGGGATTTGCTGAGGAGGGGATCCGAGCACTTATGGACTGAATGGGTCGATGTGCAACGAGGATGATCTGTCGACTAACTAACTAACTAACTATCTCAGAAGTAATCCGACAGGAGACTAATACATGACATTGTGAGGGGAAAAAAACAGACAACAGCAATGATACACAATTAGCAATTCATAAAGAAATAATCATTTTTCAAAATTCTTTTCAGCAATATACACATACAAAAGAAATATGAATTGAATCATAAGATTGCTTCCCTTTATTAGTTCTCATCTACCCTGACATATGGAGAAATTTGTTATAATATTTTCTTCTTCGGCGAGCGTGCAAGTGTAACTGCTAGGAGGTTGTGCTGATGTCAGGAGGGTATGATACCTGCGTGAGGGAAAGATTGGCCACCCGTCCTCCGTACATTCAGGCCCACAAAATGTGGTGGCCCTAGCACATCACGGACAGGTTCCTACTTCCAGACATCGTCTCTCTCCTCCCCCCCCCCCCCCCCCTTTCCCCCTCTTCAAGTGTCAGATCTGGATCATTATTACCCAGCTATATGATTGTTCCACAATCTTTCTGTGACTTCCTATGCTTATTACCCAGTTATATAAGCTTTCCACATACATCTTTCTGTGACTTCCTTTGCTTATTACCCAGTTATTTAAGCTTTCCACATACATCTTTCTGTGACTTCCTTTGCTTATTAACCAGTTATATAACCGTCATCCAGCTACTGATGGCAAAATCTTAACTAAAATAAATAAATTTAGAGTAGGAACATGGAATGTTAGGACATTAAATGAGCTAGGAAAGTTGACCAATGTTCTAAGAGAGATGGATTGCATGAAAATGAATATACTAGGCGTTAGTGAGATGAGATGGAAGGGATTGGGCAAATTTATAGCTGACAATCACACAATAATTTATTCTGGAGGGGATACACATGAAAAAGGTGTAGGAATAATATTAGACGAAAAAACAGCCAAGTCAATTAATGGATACTGGTGTATTTCAGATAGAGTTATTATGGTAAAAATCAAAGGCAAACCAATAGACATAAATATTATACAAGTATATGCACCAACAGCAAGCAGTAGTGATGAAGAAATACAACACTTTTACGACGAAATAGAAATGGCGATGGCTCAAATTGGATCACAAGAAATAAAGATAATACTTGGTGATTTTAATGCAAAAGTAGGAAAGGGAAAAATGGAGGATGTAGTGGGGAATTATGGTTTAGGTACAAGAAATGAAAGAGGGGAAAAGCTAATAGAATGGGCAAATATCAATGATATGATAATTGGAAACACATGGTTTAAACACCATAAAAGACGACTGTACGCATGGATAAGCCCTGATAAGAAAATACGCAACCAAATTGACTACATACTAATTAATAAAAGATTTAGAAATGCTTTAATTAATGTAAAGACAATGCCTGGTGCTGACTGTAATAGTGATCATGTACCACTATGTGGACAAATAAAAGTAAGATTAAAGAGAGGGGAAAAAATGGTTAAGAACATGAGACTTAATAAAGAGGTTCTGAAAATAGATAAAGAAATGCAAGAACAATACAGAGTGACTGTGAAAAATAGGTACAATGCAATAACTAAAATACAGGGTATAGATGAACAATGGGAAATGTTAAGGGACTCCATTCATCAAACTAGCAAAGAAGTATTACCGGAGAGAGGCAAAATAGCTAAGAAAAAATGGATGAATGAAGATATCTTAAAACTGATGGACAAAAGAAAACAGAGTAAAAATGACAAACAAGAATATGCTAAGATAAATAAAGAAATAAAAGATAAATGTGGGAAGGCTAAAGAAAGTTGGTTAAACGAGCAATGCAAAAAAATTGAATTAAATTCCATTAAAGATACAAACAATATGCACAGACAAATCAGTGAGCTTACAGGAAGAAAAATAAGAATAAATACAGGGTGTTTGAAATCAAAAACAGGAAAGATAATATTAGAGGAAGATGCTATAATGAAGAGGTGGAATGAGTATATAAGAGAATTATATGAAGGAGAAAGGGAAGAATTAACAGAAGATAGTAACTTAGAAGGTCCACCTATTCTGAAAGAAGAAGTCACTGACGCTATGAAACGTATGAAGAAAGGAAAAACAGCTGGGCCAGATGAAATCACAATAGAAGAATTAGAAGTATTTGGAGAATTTGGAGTAGATATATTAACCAAAATGTTGAATGATATTTACAGCAGTGGATATTTACCCAGTGATATGCTGAAATCTGTATTTATAGCTATACCAAAAAGACCAGGAGCAATTGATTGTGAAGATTTTCGTACAATTAACCTTATAAACCATATCACTAAGCTTCTAATCAGAATCATAATGAGAAGAACCAAAAAGAAAATAAAAATGGAAATTAGTGAAGAACAGTATGGATTTGTGGAAGGAAAGGGCACAAACAATGCAATTTATACATTACGGACACTAATAGAAAGGTCAATAGAGAAACAGAGAGACATATATTTGTGCTTCATAGATTATACTAAGGCATTTGATAAAGTAAAACATGATGAACTGATTAAAATGTTGGAAGATATCAACACTGATGGAAAAGATAAAGAATATTTACTGGAACCAAGTAGCAGCAATTAAAATGGGAAATAAAGAGGGTAGTTACGAACAGATAAAGCTAGGAGTACGACAAGGGTGTGTCTTGTCACCAGATCTTTTCTCCCTGTATAGCGAAGTAATAATGAGAGAGATCAAAGAGATGCCAGGAATACTAGTTGGAGGTTATAATATAAATAATATACGCTATGCAGATGACACAGTATTGGTGGCGGATAATTCAACAGACCTAACAATTATTAGACGTTGTAGTAACAGAGAGTGCAAGGAAAGGACTCTCCTTGAATATCAAGAAAACAGTAACAATGGTAATATCAAAGAAAATGGTGACACCAAAATGTGACATAGAAATAGAAGGGAAAATCCTTAACCAAGTTGATAATTTTAGATACCTAGGGGCATTTATAACATCAGATGGAAGATGTACAACAGAGATTAGGAGCAGAATAGGGCAGGCAAAAGCCGCATTTCAGAAAATGAAGAGTATCTTATGCAATAAGTCACTATCACTGAATGTAAGAAAGAGAGTGCTGAAATGCTATGTAGAACCATATGAAATGGAAACAAATAGGTATTTTAGACTCCTGCGAGAAAAAACGAACTAAACATCAACAAACGTTGCACATACCTTACAAGGAGATCCACGTGTCGCGAAATACAGGTGAAAAATCCGAAATCAGAAGCACTCAATAAATATAAAAATGAATAATAAAATAAGATAAAATACACACGAACGCATACAATACGACACACAGACGTTTCGATTCTCAGAATCTTTGTCAATGACACCACAGCTAACAACGAGATACAGCAAACGAAAGACCACAATACACTAACACACGATCTGTAACTTAGCACGTGAGGCCGGAAAGGTGACTTGGCCAGCTGAATTAAAAATGGGTTGCCAAAAAGGATTGGAGTAGCCAAAAATATGTGAACAGTCTGCTATGAAAATATAGGAAAGTGAGGACAATTAAGTTAGATATGGGGGGGGGGGGGGGGGGGGGGGGGAAGGGGGGGCAGCATAGTAATAGATAGTGTGAACAATTAGGGAAGATGCCACAGTTATACTGTAGTGTCCACAACCGTATTAATTCCGGCTGGGTGGATGCATCCCAGATTGTTGATTAGTTGGCATTCAATTTTAAGTCTGACGCCGCTATTTGAGAAGCAAGGTTTTAGTGCGGTGACACATGCATCGTCGGTTCCATTATGGTTGAAGGAATTGAAATGGTTGGGGACAGGTTTGTCAGCGCCCTGATTGATGTCCCTGAGACGATCCGCAAGACGTCTGCCCGTTTGGCCAATGTATTTCATGTCACATCATGTCATCCCCCCCCCCCCATATCTAACTTAATTGTCCTCACTTTCCTATATTTTCATAGCAGACTGTTCACATATTTTTGGCTACTCCAATCCTTTTTGGCAACCCATTTTTAATTCAGCTGGCCAAGTCACCTTTCCGGCCTCATGTGCTAAGTTACAGATCGTGTGTTAGTGTATTGTGGTCTTTCGTTTGCTGTATCTCGTTGTTAGCTGTGTTGTCATTGACAAAGATTCTGAGAATCGAAACGTCTGTGTGTCGTATTGTGTGTTCGTGTGTATTTTATCTTATTTTATTATTCATTTTTATATTTATTGAGTGCTTCTGATTTCGGATTTTTCACCTGTATTTCGCGACACGTGGATCTCCTTGTAAGGTATGTGCAACGTTTGTTGATGTTTAGTTCGTTTTTTCTCGCAGGAGTCTAAAATACCTATTTGTTTCCATTTCATATTGTTATATCCTGCTGCAGCCGCTGCTTTTTCTCTCTATTCCATATGTAGAACCAGTTTTGCTGTATGGCAGTGAATCTTGGAATGTAAATGAACAAATTAAGAAGAAATTAGAAGCAACAGAGATGTGGTTCCTGAGACGAATGTTGCGAATTCCTTGGACTGCCAGAGTAAATAACGACGACTGCCTGAAACAGGCTAATGAAACTAGAACATTATATACAACAATAAGACAGAGACAAACAGCTTTCCTCGGTCATGTGATGAGAAGAGAGGCATTGGAGAACATCGTAACAACTGGAAAGATCGAGGGGAAGAGAGGCAGAGGTAGACCAAGAGAAGTGATGCTGGATGGATTGAGACGGTGGCACGGAGGAATATCAGCAGCAGAGTTGATCCAGAAAACCAAAGACAGAGATCTATGGAGAGCCATGAACGCCTACGCCAGCCGGCACGGCACTTGATGATGATGATATAAGCTTTCCACATACATCTGTCTGTGACTTCATTTTCTTCTCCTGCCTAGCATTTTCCTCACATATTCAAATTACAACGCCATCTGTAGGTATGTCCTATAAATATTATTGACTTGACACTCGTGTTCATGAATGAACTAGTACAGCTAGCAGATGTCCACACCTCAGTGTTTGTTTTCTTCTGTATAACGACTTGTCAAGCCAATGCTAGCTCCATGTGTTATGAAGGAATCAAACTGTAGACCTTCAGAATAGTAGGTTTGCTCATTCATTCTTTGTGAAATAATATGTAGACCACCTTGTTCAATCTGTTTCTGAACCACTGGTTATATTTAAGGTCTCAAAGCCTAACATCTTCAATAGGTGGTGTTTAGGCCAAGGCCTGAGAAATCTAGGCTGTGCATGTGCATACATGTACAATGCCAAAATAGTAAAATATTGCAAGGTACATATCATGATGGAAAAGGAAAGTGAAAGCATTTTTAGACCCAAAAAAATATGTTTTCTTGCCTCTCTGAACACATTTCACGGATATTTAATGACCACCAAGGTAATGGTCAGGGTTCAATCCTCAAAGGTTGTAGGATTATTTTATTATGACCAGTCAACCCAGTCTCATAAAATAGATACCATTAGTCGTCACTCTACTTTTTATGCTGTGGCCCCACAGAAAAAGCTACCATGGGACTACCTTTTGCTCATTTAGTGTCTGAATCACAACACTAAATTAACTGCTGCTTCACAAACTGCTACACAACTGAAGGACAAACATGTCTATGATTACCAGAAGCTGGAGTGACAGAGTGTGAGTGTGTGTGTGTGTGTGTGTGAGAGAGAGAGAGAGAGAGAGAGAGAGAGAGGGAGAGAGAGAGAGAGGGAGAGAGAGAGAGAGGAGAGAGAGAGGGAGAGAGAGAGGGAGAGAGAGAGGGAGAGAGAGAGAGAGGGAGAGAGGGAGAGAGAGAGAGAGAGGGAGAGAGAGAGAGAGAGAGGGAGAGAGAGAGAGAGAGAGGAGAGAGAGGGAGAGAGAGAGAGAGAGAGAGGAGAGGGAGAGAGAGATAGAGGGAGAGAGGGAGAGAGAGATAGAGAGAGAGAGAGAGAGAGGAGAGAGAGAGAGAGAGAGAGAGAGAGAGAGAGAGAGAGAGAGAGAGAGAGAGAGAGAGAGAGAGCTTGCACAGAAATCACACAAGCAGCATGCTATAGAACTATCAACATCCATATAACACCCACTGATAAACTGTCTAGTCATGTGATTTTTGCCACTAGTGCAATAGCATACAGTTGTTAAACACTGAATAATTTAGGATATCTGAAGCAACATCAGGCAACAACATAAAAAGCAACAACCACAAAATGGACAAGGGCTTTACCTCCTTCTGCAAGAATAAATAAAAATATACAAAACAAACAATTTAACTGTTCATACACAAGCAAACCTTATATATACACTGTTCTTAAAATCTAGAAAGTGCTGATGATTCTTTCTCCTTTGTTGAATACTCTCTCAAACACAGAGAACCAACTCAAATAACAGAATCCATGCATGTGCTAATAGCCCACTTATTCACTGATTCCAATACTGAGATCCCTCTCAACAATCTTGAATTAACTACTCATCTAGGAACCCGTTCACATATAGAACCCACTACATGTTGCACACCGCATACCCACTTACAACCCAAGATGCAATACCAATAATAATAATAATAATAATAATAATAATAATAATAATAATAATAATAATAATCTGGGACCATTCCAAACCCACACATAGAGATTCCAAACTTATACACAGATTTCAAACCCCCAGGCACACACTGAGATTACACAGAAACACAGTGAGATTCCAAATCTACACACAGATTTCAAACCCACACACAGATTCCACAGGACACACAGATTCCAATCCTATACACATATTCCAAATGCACAGATTTCAGACTCACACACTGAGATTCCACAGACACACACAGAGATACTTTTCTTACACTAGCATCTCTCTCATACAAATAACACTGACATAAGTTCACTATGGCATGGCACATGATTGATTGATTGATTGAAGTTCACTAAGATGCTCTTAAATATTGTAACCTTTCTCATATAAAATTCAATGAGATCCCTTTCATACACTGGGATCCATCTCAAACAATGGGATCCATCTCAAACAATGAGATCCCTCTCACACAGAGATCCAACTCATAAACTGAGATCCCTCTCTTACATTGACACCTCATTTATAAGAGTAGAACTAAGTTCATGTTCACAACGAAATACAGCGACGCAGAGATGACTGGCTCAGCATCTTACCTTGCCCATCATCCAACTCCACAATATATTTGGTTATCTCAGTTCCGCCTGCATCCTGGGGTGGGTCTGAAATCAGGAAAAGCAGAATTTTACCACATGAGCCCAACAACTAACAGTGATCATTGAAATTTTCATAATAGAAAATGATAACTTTTTTGTTGATTCACTTATATTAGTAGATGTAGAGTACAGAAAGAAAAACCAAGTGCCATGTTTACTTTTCATCAAAGTTCACATAATAACTTTGAATTCATGAAACTATATTTACATTTAGAAACTTTTTAACAGTGATTGTCATTGTCACATGAACAAGCTTTTTATTTCTCTGGAGGATGTTCACTGTTAACAGCATGGATACCAGCTCAAGAAGGGATTGAAGGAGATGAAATTTCGGGACAAAGAGGCAAAGAAAGGCAGAGTAAATAACATTATAATATTTTAATAATGAAAACACAAATAACATACACTGGCAGGAGAATTTGAAACCTGAAAGACAATCGTAAATCTGTATGGTTGTCCTACTGGATTCATATGGCACTACTGTCATCCACCCTGACCACCATCTAACAAAACATAGATCCCCAAACTTCAAGTATTTATTCAACTAACATTTTGTGGAGATGACATAATACAACATATGCATGACAGATTTAAAATAACAGATAGCTGAATGTACTCTGTTGCAGTTGGCTGTGTGGCAAAGGGGTTGTGGACGCAATTCATAATCCTGCATACCACGTTCACAACATAGCTGCAGGCAATTTGGTAGCAGACTACTTTACGTTCGTTTTGATATAATGGTATTAGCGCTGGTTGCTCAGAAAGCAATGCCAAACTACTGAATGGAACTTGCCAAGAAATCAGAAACAGCCCCAAAAATTATGGGGTTGATGACTGATGTCCTGTAAAGGATATGCAACTAACTGCCGCAATATGCTTTCTGTGTTTTCATTATTCAAATTCACAATGGGAAAATGTTTTGAATAAAATATTTGTCAGACTGATAGACACACATGAAAGGGCAGAGACATAATGACATGGAGGTAAAACATCCACTTCTAAAAGAGTGCTGGGTCAAAATCCAGTTGGGTATGGGTTTTACAAAATAAGGAAATGGATAGTGAATCAAATTTCTGTCTGCATTAAAGATTCCTCAGCAGTTGGAAATCATAAAGAGCAGTCTGCAATTCGCGAATACACTGGCAAAATATAAACAAATATGAGAAACGCTACCTGTAATAGAACACCACTTAATCTCTTATGTAGGTGCAAGAGTGAAGTTAAATCCATTATTTAACCAGAATAATTTTCTGAAAATAAGTTAATGGGGCCAACCATTGTATGTTTTTGGATGCAGTTATTGCTTGTTTCTTAACTCAAAAACTTTTGATGTCTTTTCTCAACCAAGTGTTGCTTCTTAATTTCAACCATTGTTAATTTTTCTGAGGAGCGGCTGGCCGAGTGGCTAGAATGCCGGACTCTCCTTTGGGAGATCCGGGTTCGATCCCTCGGTAAGGTGTGGGATTTTTTTGTCGGGGGCAAAAAGAAAATCTTAACCTGCACAGTTCGCTGGCGACTGCACTAGCCAGGCGGCCTTAATTCCTCAGGCTCAAAGACCCCTCTGCCATACACCGCAAGGTATAATATTGGCAGTAAATGACAGTTGACAGTTGATTTTTCTAAAACAATTATTGCTTCTTAAGCCAATAATTGATTTCTTATATGAATAATGTTCTCAAATGAGCCATGGTAAATTATTATAATGAATATTATTTAGTCTTATTTATCGATTGAATCTATAATGGGTACCAGGAAATGCCTTGGGAAGTAAAGGTAGGAAACAATACTGACAATCTCACCCACTGAGTGTCTTAAGACATGTAAAAGAGACCTTAACATTCTTCAGCTACCATGAAAGCCTGTCCTAGTATGTAAGAATCCCTGACCACTGGGCACTCATACTGAAGTATCTACTAAATAGTTACCTCAACCTCTAGCAACCAACTACACCTACTGAACTATTTGAAAATTCCACCTTATGTGGTGGTTTCTTCTTCCTGCTTTCAAAGACAATGTGTCACTATTAGATATGTACATCTAAGAGATCAGAAAGTCTGAATTCGGTATGCATTTCTGTCACATTTACTTCCTCCAGACCAGTGAATCTCAACCGTCTTTCATGTGTGCGTCAATTATTAACTTTAGTTGTTTGTGTGCAGTAATGAGACCATTTGTTTCTGTAAAAGTTCACATCTCTGTGCTCATAAAAGCCCAGTAATTTCTGAGCCACAAGGAGAGATCAAAACTACCCAGTCACACTGCTCACAAGAATCCAATTTCACTATCCAAGAGATCAGGGAGACATGCAATATAAGAAGCAGGTGGTGTTTGTAAAAACGCACAAAACTTGACTCGAACTACACCTGGTATCTTCTGCACCACAAGCAGACAGCAAACCTACTCAGCCATTCTGTTCACATATATTCAGGCTGACTATCCAAGATTTCAAGGGGATGTGCAATAACATAATCTAGTGATTATGAATGTTCACATCCCTTTGCTCATAACAAACCCAGAAAGTTCCGAGTCACCAGCAGGCAACATAAATACTCAGCCACACAGCTAATATGAATTTTGTGATGGATGTCACTTACCCCAGGTGATGCGGAATGAATACGGGTTAATCTTTCCTTTGATCTGAGGTTTACTGGGTGGTTGAGGTCGCTCTGGTTGTGTTCTGTAACAAACTATGTCACTCCATTTACTCTGTCCTTCCTCGTTTTTGACACAAAGCTGAAAGTCACAAGTTTGTACCATTTCTTAAGCACATTAATTACTTGATGGCAACCAGAACAATTAAGGAAAACATGTCGCTGAATAAAGATGTGTGTGCATTTGAATAAATAAAATAAAACTTAAAGACTGACAGACAGACAATAAATTAACATAAAAACAAGACTGATAGACATTGAATAAATCAATAAAATAAAAACAAGATTGACAAACATTTAACACATAAATAAAATAAAAACAAGACTGACAGACGGACACTGAATAAATAAATAACATAAAAACAAGACTGACAGATAGATATAGAATAAATAAATAAAATGAAGACAAGATGGATAAACAGACATTGAATAAATAAATAAAATAAAAACAAGACTGACAGACAGACACTGAATAAATTAAAATAAAAACAAGACGACAGACACTAAATTGCATAACATAAAAGCAAGACAGACTGACATTGAATAAATAAGTAAAATAAAAACCAGATTGACTGACACTGAATAAATAAATAAATAAATAAATAAATAAAAACAAGACACACTGATAGACAGACAGGCAAGTATGTAGGTAGGAAGATAGGGATAGTCAGATAGTAGATAAATACACACAGAGGGTGAGATGGGGACGACAGTGACAGGGATTACAGGGAAGGAGGAGTATGGAGGAAGAAAAGAGGGAAAAAGACAGAGGTGGAGATTGAATCAAACCAGAGACTTCTACACTAGTAAAAAGGTTTGCTTGTAAATTAATTGTCCCTTATGGCAGAACAAAACAACCCCCACAATTCCAAACAAGAGGTGTAGCAGATGAACAAGAAAAAATTAAAATGAATTTGAGACATCAAGAAGAAAGAGATGCAATTGTGAAGAAAAATCAAGAAGAAAAATTTTTAAAAATTTAGAAAGAGAAATTGATCGAGAGAAGAGGAAACAATTGTGAGGCAATGAAAAATACAAAAATATGCAATAAAGGAAATCATGAACCAAAAATACAAGAAAGACATTCAGAAGAACATAAATGCAATTATGTCAACAAGAAAATATATGTCTATAATAACAAGATGGGATCTAAAGGAAAAAGCTTTCACAGTAAAAAGAAGTAACAAATGCAACTAAATAGAATGCATGGGTTTCAAAGAATAAACAATTAAATAAAATATTTAAACAAGGAAAGCAAAGAAAAGTAGACAAATAAACATTAAACGTGATAATGAATATTAAAAATAAAAAAAAAGCAAATACATGAGCACAAATTAATCAAAAATGAAATATGCTCTCTGTCCGCCTCTCTCTCATATTCACACTCACCGAGAGAGAGAGAGAGAGAGAGAGAGAGAGAGAGAGAGAGAGAGAGAGAGAGAGAGAGAGAGAGAGAGAGAGAGAGAGAGAGAGAGAGAGAGAGAGAGAATAATATAATAAACACAACACACAACAATCATACAGCAATGACTCACCCTGAACCTGTACTCTGTGTGTCTCCGTAAGCCCCTCACCATGTGTGACAAATTTTGACCATTGTAGACTGTGATGAAGCCGTGACCCTGTGGAACACAGCAAACACTGTCATGATGAAGCGGACATGGGTGTTTTTGTGAGGGGGCACAGTGGCTAAACTGTTTGTTTCAAGTTGTGAAGGTTGTGGGTTCATTTTCGGGCTGCATCATTCAAACCATGAGTGGAATTTTCCCCAGAGTTGCCGTCACTGGAGCTGTGGAGTATGCGCGATGCTCTCAGCAGACGGCTTGCTGATCTGCAGATGGACTGAGCCAGATGAGGTAAAACCCAGGGCAATGAAATCTGCCCTCTAGCCTTTAACCTTTGAAGTCTATGTCAAGGTCTCTCATTTGGCACTAGATGCAACATTATGATCAGCAGCTCTAGTGAAGGTAAAGGGAGAATATGAAGCAGGAAGAACATGCAAGAGGTAGAGGAGGGAGATGAAAAAGAAGCTAAAAAGATATCAAAGACAATGAAGATGTCAAAGACTACAAAGGTAGTGGGAGAAGATGCTATGCCTATATTTGCTATGCCTATATTTTATATGCCACGACCATGTTTCTGATGTTATTCCCATATTTTTCAACTTATGATCATGTTTTGTTTTAATGCTATACCTAACCTTTTATGGTATATCCATATTGTTCATGCTATGCCAATAAATTATTGTTTTGCTCAGATTTGTTTATGTGCATGTTTTTTTAACAGTATTTTCATTCTTTCACTTTTAAACCCATATTTTTAAAGTTACGTAGATAAACTTGAAAATTTTTTAAAATCTTATGACCCACATTATTGATATAAGGATAATAATTTTAATGTCACATTTGGACTGATATTGCCAGTATCACACAAGATGCCTGTAATTTTTCCAGAGAAATCTTTAATCACATACTGATAAGGCATCACACAAAACACTAAACCATGACGACTTCACATACTGGTAAGCCTTAAATGTTATATGGTAAATTTTTTCTATAAAGGCAGCACTTTGGCAAACCCAGGTACCCAAATCTTTTCTACAATTTAGCATTTTGTAAGAAAAGTCAAGCACAATGTAAACCAGGGATTAAAATCTACTTCAGACAATGCTGGCTCTGTTGCAAAAGGATTACGAATGCAATTTGTAATCCTGCATACAGCGTTTGAAACACACCTGCAGGCAATTTAGAAGCAGACCGCCTTGCGTTGCTTTCACACAATGGTATGAGTGCCGGTCAACAGAAAGCAATAAAAAACTACTGAACATGAAGGTCAGCTTGGTCAAATGGATAAGAACGCGTGTTCTTAAACATCCAGTGCGCTGAGGCCGAGGTAAGGGGTTCAATCCCTACACCAGACAGTTGGACTAAAATGTTGACCTCTTGCCCTTGACTTGGGGACGTAAATTACAAGTACCTCTGAAGTCAGGGTGAGTTCGTATGATGGCGAGGGACACTTAATAAGGAAAGCTAATCCACACGTAAAAATCCAGACCAGCACTACTAGAAGTAGTGTGTATGGACCACGCTTGAGTTCAAAGCAAGCGAGTGCAAAAAAAAAAAAACAACAACAAACTACTGAACATAAACTTGCTAAGAAATTATAAAAAATGTTGGGGTTGACAGCAACGTCTTGTAAAGGATACGCAACTACCTTTATTTAGACAATTCATAAGACAAGACATCATAGTCTGCATCAGACATAATTGCAGCAGAGAATGTTATCTAGATATGGTAATCACCATTCTGAAAAGAAAACAAAACAAGATAGCCTCAGCCTAAGAAAGTGATTACAGATCGAAAACACAAACAGGAAAATAAAGTGAAATATTACCGTGGCCTCATCTTCCATCTGAAGCAAGAACTCATCATCATTTGGTCGCCGTATCCAGGAGATGGTGAGGGCGTACACGTACTGCTCCGACAACATGGGCGGGTCTGGCTGGGATGGCACTGTTCCACTTGTGTAGAATGAGACCTCTTCACTGAAAGAACTAGACATGGAAAACAGTTCAACTTAAATGAATGAACATTATCAATACCAGAGATTTAAAAAAAAAAAACCAACTTAATTCAGGAGCCAGCCCCTTATTCTTGCAAGCCAGCATATTTAGTTTTGCAAATAAAGGGCTAAAGAATTATTGTAAATTCAAGCACCAGGTAGAAATTTTCAGGTGCCATGGTGACTGGGCTATTGGATGTTTCTACCCCTGATCAATATAATAAATAACTACAAAACAGCACACACACTTCTTATGTCCGTCTTAGTTATTATTTAAGGAAAAAGAGACGAGAAAGACACACTGACAGTTTGAGGGGAAAGCAGAGGGAGAGAGA
Source organism: Cepaea nemoralis (assembly GCA_014155875.1). Taxonomy (NCBI): domain Eukaryota; kingdom Metazoa; phylum Mollusca; class Gastropoda; order Stylommatophora; family Helicidae; genus Cepaea; species Cepaea nemoralis. The sequence goes on from JACEFZ010022917.1 coordinate 282,402, forward strand.
CAGTGCTGGACAGATACGAAGTGGAGATCCAAAGGAAGGGTTAATAATGGATAAGGCAGAATGAGTTAAACGACTCTGAAAAAGAACCTAAACAAATAGTAGACATCCAGTCTAGACAAATGTTCATATTCCAGGCAAGTGACAACAGAGTTAATTACAGCAACCAGACTGGCAAAGTAGAGTACAGTTTGACATTCATGGGGAGATGGATCCTGCTGAACTACATCTCCAGACAGACTTAGTTCACTTTTTTGTCAGGGCCACCATCTTGGCAGACACTTATGTCAAGATGTCCAGTGTCTAACTGTCACAATATTCCGACTATTATCAAGTCAAGTCAATCAGGTGCCATCTCCCCAATGAAAGTTGGCTGCAATTGATCTCCAACACTGTCTGTCTCTCGCCCTGACTGTACAATCTGTCAGATTGATGTTCGTCCATCTCTTGTATCGTTGTCTATCTCTCGCTCGCTTGTCCTCAACCTTGCCCTACTGTATGGTTTTTGTAACATATCTTTTAACATATCTGAAATATTTCACTTGCCTCTGTTATTTCTTTCATCAACTCTCTTTACATTCCCAGTTATTCTGTATTGTTTTTGTTTCCATTAAATATGACATATTCTTCTGTATATCGACATCTCCAGGGCCTCTATTCGACTTTCTAATTGTTTGTTCAATGTCCAGCCTCTGCGCCAAACGGTAGCGTTGAATATACATAACATTTGACTATTTTTAATGCGTTATTAATCTCTCTAAATGGTAATACCGATTTCATACTGTTGAAAGAATTTTTGGCCATTCTTATTGTATTTTTGATTTCTATTTCACTTCTGTCATAATCTGTTATTACATGTCCAAGATTCTGTATATAACTCTGTCCTATCAAGACTAATTTGTATAAAACTGTGTCCTAACAAGACTAAGCCGGTCTCCCAGGTGACTTTCTCCGTAATCCCATACATCCACGTAGAGGAACACAGCTGCACGAGATTTGGTAGAGGATCACATCGTGTCCTGACAAGACTAATCTGTATAAAACTGTGTCCTAACAAGACTAAGCCGTATAAAATTGTGACCTAGCAAGACTAATCTGTATACAACTTTTCTAGCAAGACTAATCTGTATAAAACTTTTCTAGCAAGACTAATCTGTATACAACTTTTCTAGCAAGACTAATCTGTATAAAACTTTTCTAGCAAGACTAATCTGTACAAAACTATCCTAGTAAGACTAATCTGTATACAATTGTGTCCTAGCAATACTCTGTGTGTAACTCTGTCCTGGCAAGGCTAAAATGTATAAAACTGCCTAAACAAGATTAACTGATCTAAGTGTGTGTCTTGTTGAGTTCTGTGTTCTAGGCAAGACTAATCTGAATAAAACTGTCTTGACTGCCATGTCCTAGGATAGACTAATATGCTTATAAATGCAAAGTACTCTGCCATCCATATTCAAGACTAGCTAATTTGTATAAAACCATGCTCCATTGATTCAGCATCCCAGGTGGTTGTCTCAACGTTACCATTGGCCCTGAGAGCTTGAAAAAAAAAAACACTTCACAAATGGTCACTGTAAAATTAAACTGACCTTTTCCCTACAGAGTTGATGGCCATGAGACGGAACATATATCGAGTGGAAGCACTGAGATGAGTGGCTCTGAACTGGCGCTGTAAACCCAGGTACACCTCATAGAACCTGCCATCACCTTGACCTTGGTCACATTCCAGGCAGTAAGCAGTGACCTTAGAGCCATTGTCACACGTCGCCTAGAATAAAGAAGAGTGGACACATGAGGTAAAGTACTATCAAACAATAATAGGGAGGAACTGCAGGAGCTGGAGAAATAACACATACAAAAACAGATAGACAGATGGGAGCACAGGAATCTTACACAAACATCACCTCAAGATAGGTTAGGATATAAGTACAGGAAAACATAAAAAACAGGTGGACAAATGATGACACTGGATTCCTCTACACACATAAGGAATTAGCCAGAGGAAACTGATACGGGGGTGAGTCAATAAGTAAGTCACACAGTTCTGTTTGGGGGAGGGGGAGGGGCAGGTAAATAGGTAAATGTAGTTGGTGTTTTCTACAGGTGTCATTAGGTGACAGCAACATTGAACTTTATATTCCCGTTCGTCAGGTGGCATAAAGTGTCGCTTGCGCATAAACAAAATGGCGACTGTACTTACGGAGTGTACAACCAACGTGCTGTTGTGTTTTTTTTTTGGGCAAAAGGACTGCCTGCAAAGGATATTCATAAGAAAATGCTTCCTGTTTATGCTGACAAATGTTTGTCCCGTAAAGCGGTGCATTGCTGGGTAGAAAAATTTTCTCCAGAGCGCAAATGACATCGAAGTTGAATGTGAAGTGAAAACGTGGTTTAGAAAACAGAGCACGCAGTTCTATGCAGCTGGTTTGGGAGGACTGATCAAACGATGGAATAAGTGCATTAATGTTGGTGGAAATTATGCTGAGAAATAAAGGGACAATGTATGTATAAAAATAAACTTGTTTCAGGTTGTTATCATATTTAGTTATTTTTCTACAGGCATTTGTGACTTACTTATTGACTTCCCCTTGTATATAAGGTAGGTGTCAGGTTAGAGAGAGGATTAGCTAACAGAAGATGTAAAGGGTAGGAATCCTACACATATGCGAACCATGTCTGGTTAGAAAGCTGGAGAATTAGCTAGAGGAAACATATAGCATAGGAATCCTATACTCAATACTCACATAAACTATGTCTAGTTACAGAGGTAGAGAATTAGCTAGAAGAAGATGTCTGGTTACAGAGCAGGAGAATTAGCTAGAAGAAACATATAGGGCAAGAATCTTACACTCACATAAACTATGTCTGGTTACAGATCTGGAGAATTAGCTAGAGGAAACATATAGGGCAAGAATCTTACACTCACATAAACTATGTCTGGTTACAGAGCTGGAGAATTAGCTTGAGGAAACATATAGGGCAAGAATCTTACACTCACATAAACTATGTCTGGTTACAGAGCTGGAGAATTAGCTAGAAGAAACATAAGGGCAGGAATCTTACATTCACATAAACTATGTCTGGTTAGAAAGCTGGAGAATTAGCTAGAAGAAACATAAGGGCAGGAATCTTACATTCACATAAACTATGTCTGGTTACAGAGCTGGAGAATTAGCTAGAAGAAACATATAATGCAGGAATCTTACACTCACATAAACTATGCCTGGTTAGAGAGCTGGAGAATTAGCCAAAGGAAACATATAATGCAGGAATTCTACACTCACATAAACTATGTCTGGTTACAGAGCTGAAGAATTAGCTAGAAGAAACATATAGGGCAAGAATCTTACACTCACATAAACTATGCCTGGTTAGAGAGATGGAGAATTAGCTAGAGGAAAATGACTAGTTAGAGAATGACGATCTAGAGAATTGGCTAGATATTATATTATATAATCCTCCACATACATGAACTATACCTGGTTAGTGGACCAGACAATCAGCTAAAGGAAGGCCAAGAAACATAGGTAGTTGACAGCACAGGAACACAACACAAGCATGTAGTCAGGGCAACACAACTGGAAATCATGGTAATGTTCAAATCCCCTTTTACACTATGGCAAGCAAGAGTGGGCCGGTCTCCCTGGTCTAGGGGTTACACGACTTTCTCCGTAATCCTGTATGCTCTCACGAGTAACGTGACATGCGCGAGAATTGGTAGTGGTTCTCTCCGCATCGGTAACTTATGGGGTATGTGAGCTGGTCGCTCAGAAAGCAATGGCAAACTACTGAGCGTAATCTTACCAAGAAATCAACAAACAGCTGAAAGATGCTGATGTTGACAGCGATATCCTGTAAAGGATATGCGAGAAAAAAAAAAAAAAGCAAGAGTGGACAAAAATTATCAGTGTCTGGTTGACCATCATACACCTTGAACAAAACACTTTGGGTTAAGTGTATGAATAAGGTATGTGGGTAAGTGTATGGATAAGGTATGTAGGTAAGTGGGTAGATTGGTAGACTAGCAAACACACATGCAGCTAGGCAGTCAAAATATGAATAGAAATTTAAACACTGTAATTAAAGAACTGCCGGTCTCCCTGGCTAAGGAGTTAACGACTTTCTCTGTAATCCTGTATATCCACATAGGGTAATGCCACTGCGCGAGATTCTGTAGCGGATCGTGTCACGTTGGTTACTTATGAGGGTATGTGAGCCGGTCACTCAGAAAACAATGGCAAACTACTGAGCGTAATCTTGCCAAGAAATCAACAACAGCGGTAAAATGCTGGTGTTGACAGTGATGTCCTGTATATAGGATATGCGTGGGGAAAAAAATTAAAGAAATAAGAACATCAACTAACACTGTCCAACTATATTTCATTAATTGGTAGCAACATGAACCCATCCCTACTTACATTCCACTTGAGAGACAAATAGGTTTTGCTCTTGGAGATAAGTTTAGGGGGCTGAGGGGGTTCTGGCTCACACGGCAAGGTCTGGAAGCTCACAGGTTCTGTTAATGCACCTTTCAGGTCATCTGTGAGAACTGCACACACCCTGTGAAATAACAGGGAATGCATTATATCTTCTCAGGTTTAGCATAGATACACACTGTGTGAGAATAGTAAAATGTGTGAGAAAAGTAAATGGTGTGGAAATAGATAATAATGTGAGAATAGTAAATATATTACATCATCCCAAGTTTAGCATAAATATACCCTATCAAATAACACTGAATAAATTACATCTTGTGAAGCTTAGTATATAATTTGTAGGAGAACCATGAATATATTACATCTTCCCAAGTCTAGTATATAACCTGTATATGAAGCATATATTACATCTTCCCAAATCTAGTATATAACCTGTATATGAAGCATATATTACATCTTCCCAAATCTAGTATATAACCTGTATATGAAGCATATATTACATCTTCCCAAATCTAGTATATAACCTGTATATGAAGCATATATTACATCTTCCCAAGTCTAGTATATAACCTGTATATGAAGCATATATTACATCTTCCCAAATCTAGTATATAACCTGTATATGAAGCATATATTACATCTTCCCAAGTCTAGTATATAACCTGTATATGAAGCATATATTACATCTTCCCAAGTCTAGTATATAACCTGTATATGAAGCATATATTACATCTTCCCAAATCTAGTATATAACCTGTATATGAAGCATATATTACATCTTCCCAAGTCTAGTATATAACCTGTATATGAAGCATATATTACATCTTCCCAAATCTAGTATATAACCTGTATATGAAGCATATATTACATCTTCCCAAGTCTAGTATATAACCTGTATATGAAGCATATATTACATCTTCCCAAATCTAGTATATAACCATTATTATAAGCATGAATATATTACATCATCCCAAGTTAAGTATATGCACACCTTGTGTAAAAACAGTGAATATGTTAATCCTATCTTTATGATCAATAGATCTTTGTATATTGCCATGTCAAACAGGATTAATTTATTCTGCAGCATTAACTTTGATACATCTTTCACAATCATGCCAAGAATAACTGTACAACAACCAAAATGACACTCACAAGACCACCACAATGAACTCAAAGATTCACCACAGTGATACTCATACAATCAATTCAAGGAATTTCACATGATCACTTAACAAAACTCATACAATCACAAACAACTTTAATGTGACCCCATTGCAGACAATATGCCCCTGTGAAGTAACTCATTCTGTAAAAAGTTATGGATGTGGACTTACTTCAAGTGGTACTCTGTGGCAGGTTTCAGATCTTTCAGTGTAATTTCTGATGCATCACCGCTGAAATTAATATATATATATATATATACATAGATGAAGTCAACAAAGTTTGTGTATATAGTATATCAAACAAATTCATGTATGGTTCATGTTGAACAACTAGAACCATTTAATTTATAATGTTCACACATTCCATTTGTAGAGATGAACAAAAAAGTTCATTTAAAGACATGAAGTAAGAACAAGGTTAATTAAAGAGATGTATGATATCAGAAGCAGTTCATTTTTTTTCTGCGCTCGCTCGCTTTGATCTCAAGCATAGTCCATATACACTACTCCTAGAAGTGTTGGACTGAATTTTGCGTGTGGATTAGCTCTCCCTATTAACAATGACCCTCACCATCAGGCGAACCCACGCTGCCTTCAGAGGTACTTGTAATTTACGTTCCCAAGTCAAGGATGATAGGTCAACATTTAGTCCAACTGTCCGGTGTAGGGGATGAACCCATTACCATAGCATCAACACACCGGATGTTTAAGAACATGCATTGTTATCAATCAGCCATGCTGATATACAAGCAGATCATTGAAAGTCTTTGTTTTGTCTATCCACTGTTGACCCAGTAGAAGAACTGGTTTGTCCTTGTGCTGGTTCAGATTCTGCAGCAAATGTGGAAAAGCTGCAGTTAATGTCCTAGTGTCAAGTGGGTTACACTGGCTAATGTGAGCTTGCGTTACTGTAAGGTGTTGCTGATCCATCTGTTCCTTAGTTTATCTTGAGCTCTGTAATATATTTTTCTACAGAGACTAATGAAATGTCAAACATTTCAACTGAACAGCTGAGGTCAGAAACAGTTTCTGTTAAGAAATTAAGTGAGAAACAGTTCATTCTAACAAAGTCAAAAGCAGTTCATGTTAATAGAATAGGTCAGAAAAGATACACACTAACAAATTAAGTCATCAATGGTTATGCTAAAGGCAAGGATAATGTGTTAACTGACGTGTGTCAGTCTTTCCAAGCAAGGGATTCAGATAAGTACCTTTAATTAGTTTAATATTGTCATAGTGTGATTCATGTAGGTTTGTGTTTGCTTGTACTGTGCTGACGAAGGCTTTGGCCACAACGTCCAATTTGTCTCTTGTAGTTGTGTTCTAGTAAAGCTCACAATCTACTTCTCATTTTTTTGGGTGATTCATTCATTGCCATGTTAAAAGTAGAAGTGTTAAGAGGTGATTATATATAATTAGCTGCTTGGCTTGCAAAGTCCAACACATCGAAAATAGCAGGAGAAAGTGGTCACACAATAACAGTATTATCTGAACATATTCAACAATCATCACAAAAAGACAAAATAATCTAACCTAAGAAATAATGGAGCATTTTCAACTTATATATATATAATAGGTGGGGAAATTTGGAATTTAGGACCTACCAAACCAAAAGAAAACTTGAGACTTACCAAAAGACTGTCTTGTACTTTGCATCTCGTCCTTTGTCTGACAGCAGTAGTTCATATTTAAGTTCATAGGGGTCAAAGTCAACCTCAAAAGAATCACAGTCAGGTGGAGACAACTGGATTAAGCTGCTCCGAGCTTCCACATCAGTCACCTGTAGTGAAATGAGACATATACACTAGGAATTGTGTTTTTAAATGTTGGAATAATATTTTAACAGCTATTTTAACAGCTAGCCAAAAAAAAAATGAAAAATGTAAAAAAAACATTAATATGTACATATGGGTGACATTAAGAATGTTATAGGTATATAATATGCACACATTCTTTTTGGGGGTTATAAAACGTACCTCCAACTGGGCATGGACCTGTTATTTTGCATCAGACAGATCTCTAACTATTCTGACAAATGTACTAGGACATCCACATCTGACCTTTAAACTGTGCCCCTAAATATATTATTAGAACTCTCATATCTGACCCTGTAGGCCGAGTGGATAAGAACATGTGTTCTTAAACACTCGGTGTGCTGATGCCGAGATAAGGGGTTCAACCCCTACACCGGACAGCTGTACAAAAATGGTGACCTATGGTCCTTGACATGGGGACGTAAATTACAAGTACCTCTGAAGTCGGAGTTGGTTCACCTGATGGTGAGGGACACTGCTAATAGGGAAAGCAAATGCACACGCAAAATTCAGTCCAGCACTACTAGAAGTAGTGTGTCTGGACTACACTTGAGTTCAAAGCGAGAGAGCGAGCACACGCATGCACACACACACACACACACACAAATATCTTACTCCTAAGCCTTGTGTAGAATATATTAGAACACTCAAATGACCTCTAAGGCATGCCAAATCTCAAACCATTTCTCTAAGCCCCATCTCAACATACACTAGAATACTCATACAGTATCTCCTAGCCACGCCCCCAAATACACCAGAACACTCATACTATAACTCTAAGTCACACCCCTGCCCAAGCATAATAGAATACAAAACATACCTCTAGGCCACGCCCCCAAAATATACTAGAACACTCAAACCACAGGTAGCTGCAGTAGCGCAGTAGCTAACATGATGGCCGACCAGCCGGGTGGTAAAGATTTCAAATCCCCACTGAAGCAGTGATTTTTAAACAATTTACCTGGGCTCTCAGGTCGACCAATGTACATGGGGAGCAGAAAATGTTAATGGCAAGCAAAGGTAATCATCGTAATTTGACTACATCACAGACTGAGTGCCAACTGGTCTATACAAATATGGAGCTAGCACCGTGTACCCAATAATAGAAAAGTGTCTAGCTTCTTTTGTTTATACTTATCCAACCTCTAAGCCACACCCCTAAATAAACTAAACCCTTTATTCAATACTGCTAAGCCATGCCCCAAAATACACTAGATCATCCAAACAATACCTCTAAGCTACACCTCTAATCATACTAAAGCACTCATACAATACCTCTAAGCCACACCCTTAAATATGCTAGATCACTCAAATAATAATACCTCTGAGCCAAACAGCCCCCAAAATAATATATAATACATTATCATCACCATCACATGTCTTGACCACTGATGTGGGCGATCACATTTCACCACAGCTTCAATTCATTAACAGTATTTATGTGCTGATGCCTTTCCACCCAACAGGTACTCTCTATCTTGTTCCAGTAATTTTAGCATCTGTTACCATATGTTCTAGTTTTTCCAGCTGAGCATATTGCTAATTCTCTCTAAGGGAAAGATGAAATCTGACCTCCACACACTACAAAATGTCTTGTAATATAGACTATAAAGCCCTGTGTAGCCCTGTGTCCCAAAATAAGAGAGGCCCTGGTCTAGGACACTTAAATATATGAAGAAGCTTAATCTACTCATTCAATATCTTTCCCATCTTAGCTACAGAGCACCAAATACATTTCTTTCATCTTGAGACCATAGCCTAGATCAATCAGTATTCTCTTTACATGTCTAAAATTACACCACCCCCCTCGCTTGTCTCTTACTTAACATGAAGGCCACAGATAATGTGAACTTATTTACAAGCATCAAATGGCAACTGACGCTAGCTGTGATAAAGAAGGCAGGAAGATGCTATCAATGGAAGCCATCACTACAGAAATTAACATTGGGGATTAAAATAAGTAAATAGTAAAGTAAAGGACCGTCCTACACACTTTGAGGCACATTTGGTTGTTGGTGCTAGCCCCATATTTGTACAGACCAACTGGCCCTCACTGAGTGATATGATCAATATCATGCCGGCCATCTTTATTTCCCAGGACCTTCCCTGGTGCTCATTTTATGCCAGGTACATCTGAGAGTCCGAGTTAATTTAAAAAATCCACTTTGAAGGGATTTAAACACATGACCACCAGGCAGGCAGGATTGGGGCAATGTGATTTTCTGCTCTGGTCTCCTTCTCTAATGGAAACAACATCAAATTCAAATACTGCTAAGAACAACACTTCCCTGTGATTTGTGCATAGGAACTCAGCCAAGTTGTTCTTTCCCTGTCTAGTGGGCTAGATGCCTCACTTTCTAAGACAATTAAGAGGTCCCATGTAATCACAACAAATCACTTAGCAGTTGGAAATCATACAGTAGGCCGCACACGCCACTGTTCTGACAACATTTTAACACTGGAAACCCACACAATACTGAATATTTATAGTATGTGGTAAATTATGGAAGGTTATACCTAGCCACATTACCATGCTAAAGTCAGTGTGTGGACATTAGTCAGGTGAGTGGGCAGAGATGTGTGGACATAAGTCAGATATGTGCGCAGAAGTGTGGTGTGTTTACAGAAGTCAGATATCTGGATAGAGGTCATGTACGTACAGAATATTCCATCAGATGTTACTGTGTTGCCTAGATACTGAACATGACTGAACAAATTTTGCACACCTGTACAAGTCAATAAGTAAGTCACATAGTTCTGTGGGATGGCAGGTAAATGTAGTCAATGTTTTCTAAAGGTGTCATTAGGTGACAGCAACATCAAACTTTTATATTCCCGTTCGTCAGGTGGCGCTAGATGTCTCATGTGTATGCGCAGCGCTTAAACAAAAGGGCGACTGTATTTACAGAGTGTACAACCAAAGAGAAACAGTGCTTTTTTTTGTGGACAAAAGGACTGCCTGCAAAGGACATTCATAAGGAAATGCTTCCTGTTTATGCTGACAAATGTTTGTCCTGTAAAGTTGTGCATAGCTGGGTAGAAAAATTTTCTCTAGGACGCTCTAAAATTGTTGATGAAATCAGATCTGGTCATCCGGTTGAGATTGCAACAGAAGCATCCGTGCAGCGGGTGAAGGAGATGATTAGAGGTGACAGGCGAGTAACTATAGATTCTGTAGCATCTCCAATAGAGTGCTCATATGATTCAGCATACAGCATAATGCATGATCGATTGAAATTTCCAGGACTGCTGACTAGAGGAGTGTTGCTTCTTCATGACAATGCCAGACCACATACGGCTCGATTAATTCAGGAGAAAATTAACTAACTAGCTATTTCCACCTTTTTGGTCCATTGAAAACGCACCTTGGCGGGAGACATTTCGCGAATGACGCCGAAGTTGAATGTGAAGTGAAAATGTGGTTTAGAAAACAGAGCACGCAGTTCTATGCAGCCGGTTTGAGAGGACTGATAAAACGATGGGATAAGTGCATCAATGCTGGTGAAAATTATGTTGAGAAATAAAGGGACAATGTATGTTAAAAAAACATTGGTTTCAAGTTATATTTAGTTATTTTTCTAGCCATTTGTGACTTACTTATTGACTTCGCCTCATTTAACAAAAAAATTTGGATGTGTGCTTTCTTGGAAACTAGCATGCATTCAGTTCCCTTAATGTTTAACGATAATCTATTCTTCTGGCTCTCCCGCACCACCTTGTTTAGAATAGTTTACAGACTACTTCCAGACTCATGTTATAGAAATTGTCATCAGTACACACTTAAGTGTATTTATATTTCGGCCTCCAGTAAATGCCTCAAGATGTTCAATTTTTCTGAATACCAATCATTACCATAATAGTACCATCACCATCTTCACAACTACACATCAGCCATTACTTTTAATCCCTCTCATTCCAGTAACAAGTTCTCTTGATAGCTACTGTGATCTCTCTCTCTCTTCCCACTAGGCTTCATCTCTCTGTCTCTTTCTGTGACTTACTTAAACGGGAACCATAATTGTCACAAAATAATACTACTACTCTCTCTCTCTCATAAGAGCAACCATTCATATTACAGCTATCACTCAGTTTCTCCTCTTTCTGCCTCACTCCCACTTCGGTAACTACAAACCATATGACACTATGTACTCCTTTACCTTGGGTGTAGGCATGGATGACAGACACTGTATAATCAAGGAGTTCTCCTCTTCCACATCCAAAGGCCCATTCTCCTGTGTCATACAATGCCCATGTATCAATCCAGGTTCCACATGCATCCCAATATCACCGTTCACTGTTTGAAGAGAGCAACAGCTTTACATAATGACCAACATATACATTAGTAAAGGACCCTTTTAAACGCTTTTACTGGTGAACTGGGCATATGGTGTGATGTAGGTGATATGGTAAATATCACACTGGCCACCTTTCATCCAAGACATTGTTGCACAGTTTGTGAGATAATACACAATGTGTCACTGTGCAAGAGACAATCACAATGTGTGGGGACACAAACTACATCAACCTCTGTGAATGACCTATTGTTGGCCACAGTTAACCAAAAGGTGGAGGTCACAAGTTATGTTGCTTCAATCTTTATTAACATCATAATAAATTGTGTAATACTCTGATCCAATACATCAATTACAGCCATCATGAAATCTGTACCTTATTGAAAAATGAGCATCAGTTCCTTTATCTTATAGCGACTAATAATTGGGTACGTTCTGCAGCTGATTTTGGTGCCAGCGAGTCCAAGCCAAACAAGTCCCACCCTTGTCATTCCAAGGGTCCTCTTATATTCTTGGGGTGGAATGTTGCTGGTGCAGCTAGATTCTTCTAGAATGCTTCAGATTCAAAATGTGCCTCTAGAACCTGTTGTTTTTCTGACAGGGTTTGGCAGGAGGTTGGTTGGGAGCCATGCTTTGCTGTGCGTCTCCCACGTTCTCATTTATTTATTGCTACCGACCAAACGTAATAAACTTAACGTAATAAACGTACTCTCTTACCCAACTGCGCATTTGTTACTAGTGCTTCGACCTGACCCGGGAGCACTGACATGCTGGTTTGGGAAACTATGGGGCATACTGACCTAGGTACTACAATCCCCTGCACTCAGTGGTGTCTGTTACATTTCCTGGTACCCATGTCAATTTTAAAAATGTGCCTGGATGTGGAGTTTTTTTTTTTGCTCGCTCACTTTCAACTTAAGCGTAGTCCATACAAAATACTTTTAGTAGCACTGGACTGAATTTTGCGTACGGATTAGCTTTCCTTATTACCAGTGTCCCTCACCATCAGGCGAACCCACTCCTCATTCAGAGGTACTTGTAATTTGCATTTCCAAGTCAAGAATGAGAAATCAACATTTTAGGCCAACAACCTGTGTAGGGGATGAATCCCCTATCTCAGCATCAGCACACAGGATGTTTAAGAACAAGCACTCTTATCTTCACCCATGTTGACCTCCAGATGCAGATTTCAACACACGACTTTTGGGATGACAAAAGCATCTAGCTACACTACAGTGGCTTCCATACATACGTGGTGAACCAAAATATGTATGTGCACTTTAAATTACATACAATATATACACACTTTACAGGTGCAACTGAAATTAAATAAATATCAGAAGCAAGGCTAAGCTCTGAGAGATGGAAATGTATCTTACAGTGGTACTTAAAAGTGCAAGAATTTAGCTAAAGTGCAAAGAGAGTTTAAAAGGTACACCTATGATAACTCCGATGATTACAACTCCTTCTGCTTATGTCATCAGCTGTGCCTGGAAGAGAACTTCATAAGTTCGAACACCTGTGATGCCTCAAAATTATCTACACTTTTCTTTAACTTGGATAATACAACTTAAATGATCCAAGTAAAGATGTATTTCTAATAACTCAATATATATATATATATATATATATATGTAAACACATTATTGGAGACATCTTGTTTATGTAGCCAGCTCTGTGGTGATGTGATGACGGACACAATTCGTAGTCATGCATACTGCGTTCGAAATACAGCTGCGGTCGATTTGGTAGCAGACTCTTTTGCATTGGTTTTCATACAATGGTATGAGTGCCGGTCATTCAGAAAGCAATGGCAAACTGCTGAACATAAACTTGCCAAGAAATCAAACAGCCAAAAAATGTTGGGGTTGACTGCAGTGTTCTGTAAAGGATATGGAACTAACAAACATGTATATATAAATGAAAATTAAGCCAGTCACACAACCTGTGTGTTATGACAAGTGATGAGTTACGTAAGTTCACAAATAATTCACTGACATTTATCTTGTTCAGCAATATTAACTATGGCACTATTATGACTTTTAAATGAAACACCATCCTTGTTGTGGAGTGCCTTTAGTATTTGCCATTAATATAATAATATATTTTGTTTTTGAAAACTTTTCAGTAATCAAAGCAGGTAGTACCGTCTACTGTCATACGGTAGCTCAGTCATATCTGACTGAGACCTGACACATAATCCAATGAATGCTTTTGAAAACTTTTCATTATTCAAACTGTATGATGTTTTGTCACTGAGTTGTATAGTCACTTGATAGAGTATCCTGTCGCTGAGTTTAGCAATTACCTGCTGCAGTGCATCATTTCACCTGAGTCCAGTAACCACTTTGTGGTTTCAAGAATCATCATCACAGCACTTTGGGCGAGCCCATACAAGCTCCGTCTCCCTCAACAGATGGCGCAAGGTGTAGATGTTGATTGTTCCAGTAACACACTGTTTGTAATCACATCAGATTTGTCCTCGTATACATCCTTCCTTGCTGCAACCACACTTCCATCCAAACTCAAGTATCCTGAAGTACGTTGTTTTATCAGTCATGGTATCTTCAACTTATAACTAGATTTCAGAGTACCTCTATTGTTTCAGAGTATCTCCATTGTCCAACATGAGTGTTTCAGATGATGCTCTAGAAGCCAACAGACCCACTCAGTCGTTGCCTCACACCCCAGCCTGACCTGGACAGTATACATGAGATTAATACATAAGCTGCCAAGGCACAGTGGTTAGTGCACTTACTACTCTGGCGATGAATCCAACCTCATAAAATTGGGTACTCAACAATTTTCAGAATTTTCTGTGGAAAACAGGCAATAAAGAAGAGATCTGATCGCCTCACCTCTATTTCATGGCCTAGATTGTTTTTTTGTTTTTTTTTTGGGGGGGGGGGGGGGGGGGGCCCTCGCCCGTTTAAACTCAAGCATAGTCCATACACACTATTTATAGTAGTGATGAACTGAATTTTGCGTGTGGGTTAGTTTTCCCTATTAACAGTGTCCCTCGCCATCAGGTGAACCCACTCCGACTTCAGAGGTATTTGTAATTAACGTCCCCAAGTCAAGGACGACAGGTCAACATTTTAGTCCAGCTGTCCGGTGTAGGGGTTGAACCGCTAACCTTGACACCAATGTTTAAGAACATGAGTTCTTATCGACTCGGCCATGCGGACCTGTGCCTAAATTATGTGAAGTCAACACACTTCATACCAAATGGCAGTATCTAACATGGGAATTCCTTTAATCCATTTTACAAGAAAGGAAGCAAGGGCTGTCCCAGGTCATCATATTTCCAGAGAGCAGAGAGCACCAGAAGAAGGTAATACCATAAAACATAATTTTAAGAGCTCAATTCCTAAGGACACCATAAAACGGCAATATATTATTTAACTGGATCAGTTAATTCACTGAGCTATGAACCTACTTCCAATAATTCTATTCCTTCTGCCAGGCAGTGGTCGAGATGTGTTGGGATAGTAACTATCATTCAGGTTGATGCGACGCTGCAGTTTTTTGCGGACTCTGTTGCGTGTCCGGAGGGTTCTGTCATCTGTGGAGTTCAGTGGTGGACTCACACCTAGAGTAGAATGAGAGAGATGTCACAGGACAGGTGGAGATAACAAATAATGACATGAAACAAACTACCAATTGGTAATATCTGGTATCTTGCCATGCACTGAAGTAAGGGTTACACGGTACAAGTGACAGTCGACAAAAATTGAGCACAGAAGAGTGAATGTTGTATCTGAGAAGCGATCACCATGAAAGCGTGGCATAGTATAATAAATATGGTAGAGTGATGATAAGTCACTATACAATGACAAGCCCAACAAAGTGAAGCCACTCAAGCAATGTCCCCAAAACATCACAAGACAGTAGTGACGTCAGAAGACGAGAAGAACTAGAATTTAGTCACGCTGAGAATGTGGTAGCGAGAGGTTGGAAAGTGCATCCAGGTGTCTTAGAAATGGTGAAACATCAAGTTGAATATAACCATCAAGATAGCCACTGTGTAATATTATATCAAAGTAAAGTCGGGTCAACCTGAAAGGCTGGGTTGACCTGGGTCAACATAGAAGGCTGGATCAACATAGAAGGCTGGGTTGACCTGGAAGGCTGGGTCGACCTGGAAGGCTGGGTCAACATAGAAGGCTGGGTCAACATAGAGGGCTGAGTTGACCTGGAAGGCTGAGTTGACCTGGAAGGCTGGGTCAACATAGAAGGCTGGGTCTACCTGGAAGGCTGGGTCCACCTGGAAGGCTGGGTCCACCTGGAAGGCTGGGTCCACCTGGAAGGCTGGGTCTACCTGGAAGACTGGGTCTACCTGGAAGGCTGGGTCAACATAGAAGGCTGGGACTACCTGGAAGGCTGGGTCAACATAGTAGGCTGGGTCAACATAGAAGGCTGGGTCAACATAGAAGGCTGGGTCAACATAGAAGGCTGGGTCTACCTGAAAGGCTGGGTCTACCTGAAAGGCTGGGTCTACCTGAAAGGCTGGGTCTACCTGAAAGGCTGGGTCCACCTGGAAGTCTGGGTCTACCTGGAAGGCTGGGTCCACCTGGAAGGCTGGGTCCACCTGGAAGGCTGGGTCAACATAGAAGGCTGGGTCTACCTGGAAGGCTGGGTCAACATAGAAGGCTGGGACTACCTGGAAGGCTGGGTCAACATAGTAGGCTGGGTCAACATAGAAGGCTGGGTCAACATAGAAGGCTGGGTCAACATAGAAGGCTGGGTCTACCTGAAAGGCTGGGTCTACCTGAAAGGCTGGGTCTACCTGAAAGGCTGGGTCCACCTGGAAGTCTGGGTCTACCTGAAAGCCAGGGTTAAATTTTCAAATCCACCACAGCATGGGATAAATTAAATAAGAAGTTGTGTGTGGCATGTACATCTGTATGGATGCAAATGCTGGACAAAAAGTATAGAAATGAGGCTGGAACAGGAGGCAATGGTTATGCATATTTATTAGAAAATGTTTTGAGTAAATCATAAAGAATAAAACAAATGCTGAGCTATTGACAGCTCAACAACAAGAACAATACGAAAAAGACAAACAAAATTGATGGGGCACATCAAATGAAGAGGTGAAATAGAGACAAACATCATGTGGCCAAAATGCTAGGGAAAAGAGGTAAAGGAAGACAGAGGAAGATGTGTGTGGAAAGCTTCAATAATATAATAAACACTAACATCATCAAAGTATGATAGAGAGAATTAGAGTCTTTATCACAAAAATCTGCACCAGACAAGAAGAACGAACGAACGAAAGAACGAAAGAATAGACTATTTTCAAAGGGTAACAAATTGGGCACACAGGCCCGTCTTACATTCGGCCCTTCCAATCACTCATCTTTCGTTCATCAATAGTGCATAGGAAAAACATTGTCAAATGAATTTTGTAAACATAAACAATGCGTATTACCATGTTTTGAGACACATCCACCACCCACCCACACATCACCCACCCAACCACACACACACCCCAGGCACACATACATGCCCCCACCCATCCACCACATTCCCACACCTACACACACTCCCACCAACCACACCCCAAACATACATACATTTCCCAACCCACATAACCCCCACTCACTCACATATCCTCCACCCATCCCATTACCCACCCATCCCATTACCCACCAACAATCACCCACCCACATCCAACCACCCAACCAAACACACATCCCTCAACCACACATCCCCCACACACACATCTCCCCGCCATCTCACATATCCCGCACCTACCCAAACACAAATTCTGCACCCACCCAAACACAAATTCCGCACCCACCCACATAATCTCCCATCTCCCCCAGCCCACTCACAGATCCCGAGCCCACTCACAGATCCCATACAAACATCCTCCACCATCTCCTAACCTACACACACTCACCCACCCACATATCCTCTACCCATCTACACATCCTCCACCCACTCATCCCGCAACCAAAGATCCCTTTAACCACACAACCATACTCATATACAATCACCCACCCACACATCCTCTACCCACCAACCCATCCCCCAGCCACACATCCCTTAACCACACACATCACCAGAAGAGAAAATGAAGAGGAGGTGAAGAAGAGGAATAAAAAGGAGTAAGGAATAGGGACAGAAGAGGAAGGAGAAAGATGAAGGAAGAAGAAGTGGAGGGATGATTAGAAGGAAGGAAGAGGAAGAAGGAGGAAGATGAGGAAGGAAGAGGAAGATGAAGGAGGGAAAGGAGGGGAAGAAGAGGAAGTGAGGTGCAAGAAATGGCCAGGGACACACCAAGATAGAAAGGAATATAATGACAGAAGCATCAATAATATGATTACATGTTTTACTCACCATACTCCCCCTGTGTCTGTACCGGTGCATGGTTTGTGCAGGTTCCTGGTGCAGGTGAGTTTATGTGGGGGATTCCCCCATGCATGTGTGGGGGAACTGGGTGAGGGTGCGGATGATGTGAGTACTGAGGGGGGCCAGGGGCATAGTGAGGGGCACCATAGGTGGTGTAATACTGACTCCCACTTCCTGGGCCACCCTGTTGGTAGACAAAAATATGACAGTGCTCAACCAAATCATTGCATGCACACCCACACACACAGCATTCTCACTATGGCACACATTGATAGTCCCATAGTGATATAAATGGTAGACCTTCACATATACTAGATTGTCATGAGGTGTATTTTCTTCTTTTGTTTACTTGAAATACGCCTATAACTGCAATGTTGTCGCTTGAATGAATTTAACTGTCTTTTTTTAGTTCACTCAGTGGTCCATAGAGTATCTTCCATTGTCATTTCTCTAGACCAGATGGTTTGCCTAGATATGTTGCATTTTGGGCAGTCTTGGAGTATGTGATCTGCTGTCTGCGACGCCAGTCCACATGTGCACATGGCTGTTTCACCAATCTTGAAGTTTGTATACATGTGGTTACGTAATCTATTGTGTCCTGTTATGAGGCACAGAATAATGGTTTATTCTGGTCTGTCCATAACATGGTAGTCATCTTGAGAAGGTTTTGGTGGCTTTCTGAATGATGTGATCATTCTTTTCTGTTGGTGATATGTAACGGGCACATAGGTTGTTCTTCTTTTGCCCCTTCCTTTAGCTAATCAATCAGCTCTCTCATTTCCAGGTACTCCACAGTGAGATGGTATCCACTGTATGGTGACATTACACTGGCTGCCAAGTTCAGAAAGTAGTGTCTGTAGTACTGGCAAATGAGTTCCTTTCCTCGCAGCCTTTTCTTCTCAGACAAGTTCCAGAAAATTTGGAACATAATCTGGTTCCTATGTTAGCTTCAGAACAACATCCACTAATGGTTAGGGGTTGAATTAAAGCCAATGTGTTAATATTAAAGTGCACTAACCCCTATGCCACATTCATTTGACGTTTTTTTTTAACTATGTAAATGTAACCTGCACAATTGATGAACAAAAGATGAATGACTGGAAGGGCTGAATGTAAGACAGGTCTGCATGCCCAATTTGTGACCTTTTGAAAATAAAGTTTCTTTGTTTGTTCGTTCCACTCACTGCTACTCATTCATCATCATCTGTGTTCACCAGACATATTTTGTGTAGACATAATGGCAGTGTGTTTATTTACAGCAGAGCTGCAATAAATGGACCCATTGTCACAACATTTTTTTTCTGGCATTTGTTGACTGGATTAGTTTTCAAGGGAAGTTTCAAAGGACATTCCCCTGCCCTAGAGTAGCCACAGATCTCGCTCGGTCTTTGGTGCTCTGGATCACTTCCACTGACCCAGACTATCTGCAGCATTTCCCTCACTCTGCTCCTGACTCCTCGACTATTGAATATCTCTAGTCGTTACAATGTTTTCCAACGCCTCCCTTATCTTTATATGATGAAAGAATGCTGATGGTTTCCTCATATTTGTAAATAGTGTTCTGCTTTCATTATCTTTGTACAAACAATCATTGTTAGTTACACTGGAAGTCCAAGATTCATCCCAGAGACCACTTCTCTGTTGCCTCTAAGGTCTTCCTTATTTGTTCATTCACATGATTCAGTGCTATACAATAGATCACGTTCTATGTATTATTTCCACACTCACTTTCTAACATTGAATGATTGCAACTTACTGCATGAGATACAAAATGCAGCTTTTGTCTGGCCTATTCTGCCCCTAATATCTGCCATGGATATTTCATCTGATATGATTTTCCCCAAAGATGTGAATGCTATATCACAATTTGACATTATCTTTTCCTTTGATATAACCATTGTTTCTTGATATTCAAGGAAAGTTTTTGTATATCCAACAGTTGTAGATGTCTACCATTTTCAGCTATAAATATTAAGTCATCGACATAGTATTGAATGTTCATATTATAACTTGTATTCCCAGTTTATCTTCAAATTCTCTGTCATCACTTGCTACCAGGAAAGAAGGCAACCACAGTAGTGTTGTAGTGGCTTGACATAATCCACTTGCCTGGTGATGATGGGTTCGATTCCACATCTTGGTAGATTTGTAAAAAGTCGCTTTAAAGTCGACAGGGTCGACTTCATTGCACTGGGTTTTATCCCATATGGCTTGGTCTCTTTCGCAGCATGGAAAGCGTCGCACAAAGCACGAACTCCGTAGCTTTTAGCGACGACCCACAGGAGTCTCCGAAACATTTAACTCATAAACCGAAGGGTGCGGCCCGGAATCGAACCCACAACCTTCGGAGCACGAGTCAAACAGCGTGACCACAAGACTCCCATTTTATGTGGATTTGTAAAACTTACCCAAGACCCCAGCCAGGTTGACCGAGCCTAAAATGGGTACCAGGAAATGTCTTGGCTGTTTTCAGTTAGCCTTGAATGATGTGTGAATGGTATAATGTATGAAAGAGAGTGATAAAAGGGCAGAATGTTATACGGGCCCGCGTGCCCAATTCTTAACCCTTTGAAAATAAAGTGTTGTTGTTGTTGTTGTTGTTGGCAAAGTGAAAGTGGCCGGTTCTGACAGTGACCACATCAGCCCTCAAGTGTTGACTGGCCTATACAAATATGGGTCTAGTGTAGTGCCATGTGCCCAACGAGCTTGATGGCAAGTACAAGGGTTCTTTACTTGTTTCTTATAGGGGAAAGAGGAAATGTGATGACAAAACATACCCTTGTCTTACTCCTTGCACTATCTCTACATAACTTTACCTCTGTGTGTGTGTGTGTCTCTCACTCTCGCATGCATGCATGCACATGCGCATATGTGTGTGTGTGCATGCACGCACACATGCATTATTCAACATGAGCTCTGAGGCCCAGGGGTTAAAATGCAGATCTCTTGTCTCTTAAGTCCAGAGGCAGGACCTCAAATCCAGTATTGTAAATAATAAAATAAGAAACATTAACTTCATCAAAGTAACAAATGACTGATAGCAAATATCTGCACCAGACTAAAAGGAGGAGGATGAGGGAAGGTAAAGGGCAAGGAGAAAAACCAGAAATTGAAAAAAGAAGGATGGAAGAAGGTGGAAGGACGAAGGAGGAGGGAGGAAGAGAAGAATGATAAAGAAGGAGGGAAGAAAAGGAAGGAGGAGACAGGGGAAGAAGGAGGGAGAAAAAGAAGAGAGATGGCAAAGGGCACACTAAGCTAATGAGAAAGTAGCATGGTAAAAGTCTGAACCTACTGAAGTGGGTGATATAACAGATCAAGCCTGTACACTAAGCAGAAGAGAGTGGGTGGCGGAAGCAATAGTGCAATAGTGGCAGACGCAAAGAGGAAGGAAACAGACATGCTGCAGAGAGACAGGAAGACGAGGGACAGGAAATAGAGAGACGGGATGGGAAGAAGCAAATAGGGGAGACAGGCACACAGAGAGGGGTAGGGACAACAGGATAATTAGGCAACAGGAAGTATAGCCTGGAGAATGTGGCAGAGAGACAGTATGAAGTATGAATAACAGACACATTGACACAAGAGTGACATAGGAGGGGATGTGACAAATAAGGACAAGAGTAACAGACGGGGATAAGGGTGTCAATCTAGGGAGAGAGTGACAGGGAATTAAGGAGTGACATAATGATAAGAGTAATAGATGGATAAGAGTAACAGATAGGTAGGAGTAACAGATGGGAGAATGTGCGCACGGGCAGGAAAAGTGGCATAAAGATAAGAGAAACAGACGGAAAACAGTCTGAAAGTACGTGTAGTTATGTTTCAGATATAAGATCATGAACCGGTAGACGATGGGAGGGGTATACACACATGCGCACTGAGAGAGAGAGAGAGAGAGAGAGAGAGAGAGAGAGAGAGAGAGAGAGAGAGAGAGAGAGAGAGAGAGAGAGAGAGAGAGAGAGAGAGAGAGAGAGAGAGAGAGAGAGAGAGAGAGAAATGCATATATACAACATAATCCAATATTTATGGAAGACGTGAGGATAACTTGTAAGGGAAACAAGGTAAAATAACATGTTTATACACAATAGATGCTAGCACATCCGCCCTTGCATAAACTCAGATATAGAAAAACGGAGAAAGACAGACAAGACCAGAGATATATGAGACAGATGCAGAGACAGAGATATGTAGACAGATACAAACAGATAGATAAAGACAGAGAGGGGGGATGAAAGAGAGAGAGAGGGAGGGGGGATCATTGAGACAGAAGCACAACGTGAGACAAAGGTAGAGAGAGAGAGAGAGAGAGAGAGAGAGAGAGAGAGAGAGAGAGAGAGAGAGAGACAGACAGAGAGACAGAGACAGAGAGGGGCAGACAGGGGCAGAAAGAGGGACAGACAGACACATAAATATAGGAACAGAGACAGAGAGAGACGGGCCAGACAGAGAAATAGAAAATCAGGCAGTCAGAAACAGGACTAAGAAATTGAGTTTAAAATGGGAGACAGACAGACAGACAGACAGACAGACAGACAGACAGACAGACAGACAGACAGACAGACAGACAGACAGACAGACAGACAGACAGACAGTAACACTGTAAAACTCACACTCACATAAGGCCCCACGGTCATGGGCGCTCCAGGTCCCGGTGGCTGTGGGGACAGAATGACGTGTGTGAGGATCCCATGCTCATCAACGATCTGCTGCACCATGTGTCCCGGCGGGACCTGCATGGGCATCGGCACTGGAGGACCGTTACTGGACACCATGCGGACAGTCGCTGGACCTGTGATGACCACAAATACAAGTGTAAGTCATGCTTTTTGTTGCGAATGTGAACATACATCTGATTCCACGTACAGCGGGAACTGTGCGCTCCCGGGGGAAGGGGAGGGGGGTACGTGGATGAGAGGTTACGGTGTCCGCCTCAGACTCAGAAGGTACTGGGTTCGTTCGATCCTTGCATAAGACTGGGAATTTTCCCAAGAAAGGATATCACACTTGGGTAGTGAGGTCAAACACTCAGCCTTCTCTGGTAAGGGAGACAACAGGAGGTCCCACGTACTTGATGTGTGCGAAATATACCACAGCAATTGGACATTGCAAAGAGTAGGCCGTTATGTGCCGCCGTGGCAAAATTGTTAGAAACAGTAAACCTACGCACGAGTGGATAAAGCCCGTTACCTGGGATGTGATCTGTCTAGAGCAGTGGTTCTGCCTTTTTTTTTTGGGTCCATGCACCCCTTCACCAAACGTTCAGAATATCACAGCTCCCCCCCCCCCCCTTTTCGTATTTGCTTCCTATACACCCCCACCCCTACTCAGTATACGTAATAATGGAAGCTAAATTTAATAACACATACTCGAACAAGTTTAGACGTCTACATAAAACGTGATTGCGGGTCTACTTAGTTAGTTAGTCTTTCCTCTTGTGCCTAAGGCGGCGCATAGGGCAGAAGTCCTGTCTCTCCATGCCTGGCGGTTCGCTGCTATCTGTTGTAGATCTTGGATATTTACTTGGCCATTGAATGAGCCTTCTCTAATGATGGTTCTACGCAGGGTCTCTCTTGGTCTTCCCCGTTTTCTTTTCCCTACCGGTGACCATATGAGGGCTTGGTAGGGGAGTCTTGTCTTGTCCATTCTGAGTACATGGCCGATGTAGTTCCAACGGCGTCTTCTTATGAAATTGGATACTGTATCTTGCTTAGTCTCTTGTCTTATTTGCGAATTGGTTCTGAAGTCTGTCCAGTGGATGTTTAGAAGTCTTCTAAGACATTTGTTCTCAAAATTGTCTAATTTTTTATCTAAAGCTACCGTTGATTTCCAACTTTCACATCCATACGTTAACACTGGAATCACACAAGAGTTGAAGATTTTAAGTTTTGTGTGTTTGCTGAGTGTCTTTGACTTCCAGATGTTTGACAGTTTGTTGAAGGCACTAGATGCCAGTGCGATTCTAGTTGATATTTCTGGTGTTGAGTCCCCTGTGGATGTCATTTTGCTTCCTAGGTATGTGAAGCTGTTGACTTTTTCAAGAACGTAGCTGTTCAATTTGGTCTCATCTGAACTGTTGGTAAGATCAATAGTCTTTGTTTTTGTGGTGTTAATTTGGAGACCAATTTGCCCTGAAACATTTTGGAGGTGGTTTATTTTCTCTTGAGCATCCGGATGTGTTGAACTCAAAAGCACTATGTCGTCGGCAAAGTCCAGGTCTTCTAGAATTTTGTCAACCCAATGAATACCCATATTTGTGTTGCTTGTGCATTTGCGCATGACCCAATCGATAGCTATTCCAAAAAGCATCGGTGATAAGACACAACCCTGTTTCACTCCTGTTTCGACTGAGAACCAGTCAGAGTTGCCTGTTTCTGTTCTTACGCAGCAACGTGTCTCTTTGTAGAAAGATTTTATGACGTTGGTATATTTGGTAGGAAAACCATAGATGTTAAGTAGATTCCAAAGTGAAGGACGGTGGATGCTGTCGAAGGCTTTTTGAAAGTCGACAAAGTTTGTGATTAATTTCGACTGGAATTCTACGGAGTCTTCAATGATTATTCTGAGGGTGAAAATGTGGTCTATGCATGACCGTTTTGGTCTGAAGCCTGCTTGTTCTTCTCTGAGCCTTTCATCTATCGCCTTTTTCAATCTCTCAAGTAACATGCTACAAAAAAGTTTTCCTGGTACTGACAATAGAGTGATACCACGCCAATTATTGCAATCAGACATATCGCCCTTTTTAGGCAGTTTGAAAATTACACCATCTTTCCACTGTTGTGGTGGGGATTCGCTTTGCCAGATTTCATTGATCAGCTGTAACAAACGTTGTAAGGTGTTCTCATCTGCTGCTTTGAGCATTTCTCCTGAGATTTCATCTTCACCAACAGCTTTGTTGTTCTTCAATTTTTTGGTGGCTGCTTTAATCTCTTCCATGGTGAATGACTCGCAGGAGGCATCCAGTGGGGGCATAGTAATTTCTCCATCCAGGTTCGGAACAGTGTCAGGCTGCGGTCTATTTAATATTTCTTTGAAATGTTCTGCCCATCGTTGCTTTTGAAGGTCATCGGATAACAGTTGATTGCCTTGTTTGTCTTTGATGGGTATGTTTGGTGTAGGTGAGTGATTGCATAGTTGCTTCATGATATGGAATACGGCTCTGTTGTTTCCAGTTCTGGCAGCTGATTCGGCGTCGGAGGCCAGGCTGTGAATAAAGTTCTGTTTGTCTTTTCGTGCGCTTGATTTCACCTCTTTATCCAACATAGAGTACTTTTGCTTATGGGTTTCATATGTAGATGTGTCTTTTGCAGAAAGAAGTGTTAGTTTTGCTTGTTTTCTTTCTTGTATCTTCGTCCAGGTGTTATCGCTTAGCCACTTCTTCTTCTGTCTTTGTACGTAGCCGACTGTGTTTGTTGCAGCATTTAGCAAGGTAGTTTTTAGGAAATTCCAATTTTCTTCAATGTTGTTTTTAATATTCGCACTGCTCGATATACTTTCTTTGTTAGCATAGATGCTTTGTACCTCTGAATTGAATGCGAGTTGGTGTTCTTTAGTCAGTAGGGTCTGTGAGTTTATTTTCTTAATTCTGGGTGATCTGTGCAGAGTCTTGAGCTTTATTTTTAGTTTGGCAATGCAGAGATTGTGATCACTGCCAGCATCTGCACCTCTGTAGGCTCTGACGTCTTGTACTGATGAACGGAATTTGGCATTAATGCAAAAATGGTCTATCTGATTTTTTGTGATGCTATCAGGCGAGTTCCACGTGACTTTGTGTATATCTTTGTGCGGAAATAAAGAGTTTGCTACTATCAGATTTGCTATTTCACAGAATTCTAGTAGTCTCTCTCCGTTTTGGTTCATATCCCCTAAGCCGTGAATTCCCATATATCTCTCAACACCCTTATTGTCAGACCCTATCTTTGCATTGAAATCGCCCATTACAACAACAATGTCGTGCTTGGGAGATGAGTTGATGGTACCAATTAGTTGTTCATAGAAATTATCTTTGTTGATGTCTGTATCTAGTCTACTTACGTTATAAATAAAATTTCAGAAGGGTGGAAAATACAGAACTGTAAGGTATGGAGGGAAAAACAATATCAAGTAATCGGTTCTTGTATTAACATGATCTTGAATAATCTTAATTCTCCCCCCCCCCCACCCCACAACCCTAAAATTCCACCTGGGGGGGGGGGGGGAGGGAAATTCCCCACCGGTTGAGAACCACTGCTCTAGAGAGAGCAAGCCTTATACACATGCATGCCAAAGTCCGACACCCTGACCTTGAAGTGCACAACTAGGTGTGACACACTCCCCTCACAAGAGAAAACAAAATAGAAGAAATTAAATGATTCAGTGCCGAAGGATAATATATTGCCACATGTGACATTCCCATTTGGACGATGAAGAACGATATATAGCTATACTAGAGTGTTTTTGTTTAGTTTTGTAGTTTCTTTAAAGTTCAGTGAACGGAAATTGACATTATAAATATAATACTTGTTTATTTGATTGTGCACCATATTTGGTCCAAACCTATCTTTTGATTGGCATTGAATTGGTTAACTCATTGCATTACTCTTTATAGAACATCTTAAGTGGTCTTTATCCAAGAAAATCATGTTGTGTGGCAGAACATGACCGCCCACGCTTACCGGCATGGCACATGATGGATGGATCCGTATAATTATCAATGTCATCCACGATATCTTGCCAGCTCCGCGGCGAAGGAGTTACGGACGCAGTTCATAATCCCGCACACCGCGTTCAGAACACAGCTGCGGGCGATTTGGCAGCAGACCGCCTTGTGTTGGATTTTTTTTAATAAAGTTGTATGGGTGCCGGTCGTTTAGAAAGCAATGGAAAACTACTGAACGTAAACTTGCCAAGAGATCACAAATAGCCATAAAGAAGAGGTCTTTTTGACTGCTACGTCCTGTAAACTGTATGCAACTATTACAACTAACACAATATCTTAATCGTTACTTGTACTGTTTATGTCTTAGTTGCTACTTCAGTTTTACATAGTTATCATATAACATCGCCTGACTACATCTACTGAAATTCTATAACAGCTGCCGGGCAGGAAGGGTTAAACTGTTTTCTCTAGCTCAGATTACTTGTAAACTAACATTCCCATACCCCCTGTATGTAGTAACCTTTCTCCACCTTGTATCTATTGCAATTAAATCACAGTGTTAGCTTCCCACAGGCCAGACCTAGACGTCTGAACCCCATGTGCAGGGAACAGACGCCAGGATAATGACACCCTGTGTTTATGCCAGACACAAACACGCCGGGCCCTTGATGCCATTCATTTTATAAACAACCGGAAACCAGGACACCCCCCCCCCCCCCTATTCACGGATCCAGGAACACAGAAGGGCGTGTCACTAGTTTACGACATCCTCACCCTTTATATAACATTCACTTTGTCTGGTGGCTTCACTCCGTGCTTTATGGCCATCACTGTAGTTGGTTCTCAGTCTCGGAATTGTTGACTTTCGTTCTTGACTTGGGGACTTGGAAGTACCTCAGAAGTTGATGACGAGGGACACATGTAATAGGGAAAGCTAAGCTTCGGGCATTATCAGCCCACGGCCCTCGCTAACGGTACCAGCTGCTGTTAGTTGTAACATGTGGGGACCACGCTAGAGTTTAAAGCCAGCCAGCGTAAAATAAAAACTTAAGTCAGGACACTGCAGTCAGACCCATAAATGGGGTTATTTCTGTTGTGTTCTGTGTCAGGGATCCCTCCTGTAAGATCTACAGTCATGATTTTGCAAATGACGGACATACGGAAAGGCAGGTAGTTTCCCTTTTCTAAACGGACTGTGTGTGAGCGCGCGCGCGTGTGTGTGTATGCGCGCGGGCGCGTGTGTGTATAAGTGAATGATAGTGTATGTTAATAACCATCATATAACAGTACATCTGTCAAGACGATGCTTGATGTAGAGACCACAGTTTGCTACCGGTAGCGAATCGGGTTCATCAATTTCTGAAGAAAAGGCGGCAACAGGATAACTCTCCAGCGACAATCGCCATATCCCCGACGGAGTTACCGGGTGATCTGGGAACATCATCCGATAAATAATAATAGCGTGTAAATAAACAATACTGGGTGTGTGTGTGGAGAGAGAGAGAGAGAGAGAGAGAGAGAGAGAGAGAGAGAGAGAGAGAGAGAGAGAGAGAGAGAGAGAGAGAGAGAAGAATGGGAGTGAGGCAGGAGAATAACAGGGGTGGCTGGGTGGGTGTGTGTGTGTGTGTGCGTGCGTGCGTGCGTGCGTGTGATATCTAACTACAGACATACAGCAAGGCACAATGGGAACAGAAAGACATATACAATCATCTCGAAATGAGAACACTCAGAAAAACAGACAGACAGACAAAAAGACAGACAGCGGGATGGACAGACAAACTTGATCAAACACACATCATAAGTGCCTGACATCCTTAATTATGCAATGCAGTATTCTCGAACGTACTGGAAAGAGAGAAAAAAAAACGAGAGAGAGAGAGAGAGAGAGAGAGAGAGAGAGAGAGAGAGAGAGAGAGAGAGAGAGAGAGAGAGAGAGAGAGAGAGAGAGAGAGAGATAGAGAGAGAGAGAGAGAGAGAGAGAGAGCTGTCATGACCGCCAAAAACCTGTCGAAGGCGGGAGTCACAAACCGCGCGTATTGAAACGGGAGTAAAAAGGAAACACCACATAATATTTAGGAGAGTAAGTTTGTGAGCGGGCCACAACTCGGAATGGAAGAGTTACATGCTCAGCAGATACCACTCACCATTCTTGAATAAACTGCCATGGCCTATCATAAAGTAGTAGTATTGCAGGTAAGCTATGACCCAGAATGTAATATTTCCCCCCCCCCCCCCCCGCATATCCTTTACAGAACATTGCAGTCAACACCAGCATTTTTCAGCTGCTGTTGATGTCTTGGCAAGTTTTACGTTCAGTGGTTTGCCATTGCTTTCTGAACGACCGGCTCACATACCTTCCGTAAGTAACCAACTCGATGCGATCCGCTGCTGAATCTCGCGCAGCTGTTTATGATAGTATACGGGATTACGAGCATCGTCTTTAACCCCTTCGCCAGGGAGATATAATATAGTTGTGGGTATGTTAGATGATCCAGAAAGTAGGAGAGTTGCGAATACGGCGATGATAATTCAGAATGTAGAAGAGTTGTGGCTAAGTCTATGTTCTAGATTTTAGTAGAACTGGAGTGATTTTATGATTCATTCCAATGACGTAAACATATGTCAACACCCCCCCCCCCCGATTACGATGTCAACCAGTCTCAAAGTGGTCACCAAAGAGTTATGCACTGGTAAGAGAACCAGCCACCTTACCATCATACAGCAGGTGCCTAGTATGCCTGAAGCTTAAACACTGACGCCTTTACATCCATCAGTACTGAAAAACACAAACAACGAATGAACATAACAGTGGGAGGCTCCACGAAAGGAAAGATCTGTGTGTGGCGTGGGTCTCTCCTCTTGTCCAGCATCCATGGTTCATTTTATGTTCATTCGTATTTTAGTATTAGCTCTGCAACAGTCACTATCCCCTTGTATTCATGATACCCTTTTGAGTTGTCCTGTCAGTGTATGTGACCTAGGGGGTAGTGAACGCAGTCACACAATCCCGATATGTCGGGCTCGAAGTCAGCCGCAGACGATTTGGGAGCAGATCGCTTTGCGTTGATGTTCACAATGGTTTAAGCGTCGGCCGTTCAAGAAAGCAAAAAGCAAACTACTGAACTATTGCCAAGAAAATAAACAAACAACCAATAAATGCTGGGGTTAATGAAGGCTTTTAGCCGCACAGTCTATTCTGTCACGTCTGATTGTCTTCATGGAATAGCTGATCAATTCCACTTTCCGTATTTACTGATTTACTCATCACCAGGCTTCTCTCTCTCTCTCTCTCTCTCTCTCTCTCTCTCTCTCTCTCTCTCTCTCTCTCTCTCTCTCTCTCTCTCTCACACACACACACACGTGTGTCATCATAGACATGTTTGTAAC
This sequence comes from Cepaea nemoralis, assembly GCA_014155875.1. Classification (NCBI taxonomy): domain Eukaryota; kingdom Metazoa; phylum Mollusca; class Gastropoda; order Stylommatophora; family Helicidae; genus Cepaea; species Cepaea nemoralis. The sequence continues at coordinate 312,489 of JACEFZ010022917.1, forward strand.
ACAAAAAACCCTGAGCTGTAATGAGACAATTAAATCTTATCTGTCAGACGCACGGATAGATACATACACAGACTGTCACATAAACATGCTGTGACGTACACATGTAGTCAGTCACACGCACGTAGGACGTAGGCACATACGTGATCTCTGCAAAATGACACCATCAACTCAAGCACCACAATAATTGTCATGTTTCCCGAACTACGCACAAGTTCCGAAGAAGCAGGAACTGGCTAGGACTGACTAAGTGCAAGGCCATCACATTCTGTAGGCCTGGGTGTACGGAACGGGTGGCCATTCTTTCCTTCACTTAGTAGGCTACGCATGTAGGCGACGGAAACTGGCCAGACAGCGATCTTCACATTAATAGTATTGTATCTGCACAACCTCCTAGCGATTACACATAACGCGTCCGCTATTTTCCCCAGTTTCACACCCTGTATCCCCTACTGGAGAATATAACATTAATCAAGCCACTCTCAGTTCTCATATACTTAGCTATCTCGCAGCTTCGTCCATGTCCTCCACATATACTTAGCTATCTCAGACAGCTTCGTCCATGTCCTCCACATATACTTAGCTATCTCAAGCAGCTTCGTCCATGTCCTCCACATATACTTAGCTATCTCAGGCAGCTTCAACCATGTCCTCCACATATACTTAGCTATCTCAGACAGCTTCGTCCATGTCCTCCACATATACTTAGGCTATCTCAAGCAGCTTCGTCCATGTCCTCCACATATACTTAGCTATCTCAGACAGCTTCGTACCATGTCCTCCACATATACTTAGCTATCTCAGACAGCTTCGTCCATGTCCTCCACATATACTTGGCTATCTCAGACAGCTTCGTCCATGTCCTCCACATATACTTAGCTATCTCAGACAGCTTCGTCCATGTCCTCCACATATACTTAGCTATCTCAGACAGCTTCGTCCATGTCCTCCACATATACTTAGCTATCTCAGACAGCTTCGTCCATGTCCTCCACATATACTTGGCTATCTCAAGCAGCTTCGTCCATGTCCTCCACATATACTTAGCTATCTCAGGCAGCTTAATCCATGTCCTCCACATATACTTAGCTATCTCAGGCAGCTTCGTCCATGTCCTCCACATATACTTAGCTATCTCAGGCAGCTTCGTCCATGTCCTCCACATATACTTAGCTATCTCAGGCAGCTTCGTCCATGTCCTCCACATATACTTAGCTATCTCAAGCAGCTTCATCCATGTCCTCCACATGTTATTCATTTCTGTTTCTACTTCTCTTGTTTCTGTTTCTACTTCTCCGTGTGTTGTTAGGCCTTCCTCTGTTGCTTGTGCCCTGTGAATTCCAAAGGCCTTTCCAGTTATACTATTGCCAGGTTTTTTCAATGTATCTCATCTCATCTTGTTCCTCTTGTACCTTGCGGTGACCAGGTGACGCATAAACAGCGGGAGAGTGCCCGTTTATGTGCCTCATGTATCGAGATTCCCATGGACTCTGCAATTCCCCCTATTCATCGTTTACGTGGCCGACCTCTTCCTCTGCTTCCATTTTGTCTGTACATCTTTGCTTGTTGTGGTATACTGTTAGTTGGTAATCTAGTTATATGGCCAAACCAGTTAACTGGCTGTTTTCTGATGAAATCTAGCGCTGATACAACTCCCACTTTAGTCTCATTTTCCTTCAACATTGCCGGGTCAGTTACCGTATGGATCAGTCTATTTATGCTTAGTGTGTTTTCTTCGAGCAGGAAAAAAAATACCCTGCCGGCTTGCCAGGCCAGTCGCAGGTATGCATGTTCTATGTTAATATCCCCCCCCCCCCCCCCCCCACCCAAAATTATAGAAATTATACACACAGTGACATCAACTGTCCAGGTAAATGTAACTCTAAATAAGTCACACTCTCCAAACCTGTGCTGACAATCCGTTAAAAGAATACTGTATACATTATTCAACAGACAGACAGACAGACAGACAGACAGACAGACAGACAAGACAAGACAAGACAAGACAAGACAGTTCCTCTTTGCTGTCCAGGATACCGTGACCCGGCCGCCAGTTGCTATCTCAAAGGGAATTAAACCAAGGAAATGGTTCCCCTTCCTCAGCAGATGTTAATCTCCTCAGTAGGTCAACGTGCAGACAGTAAACAAACCGAGATAACCCTGTCGGCTACCAGGGATGGTTTGAATCTAGGTAACCTTTGATTGAAACTCAACCTTACAGCATTTGATGAGCGAAAAGGAGGGTGCCGGTGGGAAATTCCGTTGCCTGTTGGCCAGGTTTTATTCGTTCTGAGTTAGTGTGTGGCACAGTGGTTTATATACACACACAAACACGTCGCCGTGGTAGAAAGGATAAGAGCGCTCGCTATTAAACTGCCTATGCGTTGATAGCGAGGCAGGCGGTTCAACCCCTACATCCGCATTAACTTGGACTTAAACGTTGATTATTCATTCAGAAAGCTATGGCAAAAGAAAAACCGCATAATCGTTTAAGAAATCAACCTCAGAACGTCCTGTGACAATAAGATTTTATACACACACACGTGTGTGTTTGGTGTATGCATGTATGCGTGTTTGCCTGCCTGCCTGATGCATGCAGTGGTCAGTTGGTTATGTTCTGTCATGCTCCGTCCTCTACCACGATCCTGCCTGCTGCTGCGCAATTAGGTTCCTGATTCATCCGTGCAAGTCGTCTGTGGCCATAGATCTGTGTTTCCTCGTGCAAGAGGCGATCACGTACTGACATCAGTTATTTGTGAACGGGTAGGACAGGGGTAGAGGTGTGTGTGTGTGTGTGTGTGTGTGTGTGTGTGTGTGTGTGTGTGTGTGTGATGAGAGAGAGGAGAGAGAGAGAGAGAGAGAGAGAGAGAGAGAGAGAGAGAGAGAGAGAGAGAGAGAGAGAGAGAGAGAGAGAGAGAAGCTAGACAGGAAATGGGTTTTTAAAAAAAAAGAACAAACAAGAATCAGATAATCTGGGACAGGTAAAATAGTATAAAACTGCAACTGCAGCAAAAACTGATGGTTCCACTGGGAACGACAGGAGTGTTCAACTAATTGGATGACTGAATACCCTGTTTGAACTTGTCAGTGATGCACTGTCGGTCGTGTCGCCTAGGCCTGGACAAGCGCTTGTAACAATGGCAATCAAGTTGATGTAGAGACTTACCTCCCGACCTGGTATCAAAGTGCCATCTCTAAGAAAGCTGTTTTGCAAAGCTCTCCTTTCTCTGTCCGAGCCCAGAAACCAGCAGTGTGTACAGGGCCGGTTCGGGAACTCAACATATCAAATTACCCTGAAGGCTTCAGAACTTAAATATTACAGGAGCATTTGTCGAATACTGTGGATCAGAGGTTCTCAACCGGTGGGGAATTCCCCCCCCCCCCTCCCAGGGGGGAATTTTAGGGTTTCCAGGTAGGGAATTAAGATTATTTCAAGATCGCATTAATACAAGAACCAGTTTCTTGATATTGTTTTTCCCTCTATATTTTACGGTTCTGTACTTCTCGTTCTAATGAAGTTCGTGTTATAACGTAAGTAGACCCGCAAATCACGTTTTATGTAGATTGTTAGACTTGTACTAGTATGTGTTATTAAATTAAGCTTCAATTTTTATGTATACTGTGTAAGGGTGGGGGTGGGGGTTTATAGGGAGGAAATTCGAAAAGGGGGGCGGGGGGGTTGACGTTCTGAACATATGGTAAAGGGGGCATGGACCAAAAAAGGTTGAGAACCACTGATCTAGACGAAAAATACCGATACTTTACCAGATTTTAACATCGAAGAAAACTGGTTCATAAAATAGCATTTCTGTATCCAAAACTGAAATATATGGTAATATTATACATCAGTGGTTTAGAAAGAGCAGACGTGGTAGGCATGATTCCTAGAAAAAGAGGCAGATGTCGAATAGCACGACACACGACATTAAAGACACATTAGTCATAAATGTGTATGAAGTAGGGAAGCGGCCGAAAAATCCAGAATTTTCCCGGCGGGAAAGGAAAAAGAGCGACGTTCTTCAAAGTACTTATAACATGATGATAGTATCATCTGACATCCCTACGACATTGGCTATTCTGAGATGACCGTTAACTTTACAGGTCTCATTATGTTCTATTAAACAAGCGCAGACCAAACAAACACATAAAGCGAGAAACACATTCGTAGTTGCTGATCAACACTCACAGAAGCAGTTGCTGATCAACACTCACAGAAGCAAAAGAAAGTAATAGCTGTCGAATGGGACACTAGAAAATTAAGAATTCTGGCCAATAATCGCACTTCGGGAAGAGTGGTTGGTCGGTTATATCACCACGGGTTATTACACAAGTACGGAAGTGCAGGGCACCATGCAAACCACGATCAACTGATATGATCACTTTCAGGACGTAGGTCACTTTCAGGACGTAGATCACTTTCAGGGCGTAGATGACGATCACAAGAAATAGCACTGTGGATATCAGAGATCATTCCAGACAATGAAAAAGATGGGGAGCTGCTTTTTTTTTTTCTCTTCTACTTTAATTGTACCTGTAGTATACATCTTGCAAACCGCCACATCGCTGTTTGAATTTCCCCGCACTACCCTCCAGTTAGCAACAGCGCCAACAACATCACCATCAGAATTAAATTCAAATTTAAAAAAAAAATGTAGGAATTAGCGCCTCTAGTTTAAGAAGAAAGATGAAATTTATATCTTAATTTGAAAAAGAGAACTGATTTGAAAAGGGAAAGAAAATATTTTTAACTATAGCCGAAAAGGAGCTCAGCCACTGGTCACGACTCGGCATGACGTCAGAGCCCAAGCGAGGAAGGGCAGGAATAAACAACAACCGAGAGGCTTTAAAATGGAGTGCAGACTGGCAGACGGTCAGTGTGTGTAAAATGAAAATCCTTCAGCAATCGCTCAAAAGGAGCAGGTCCACTGGAACTTACGGCTTGGTGTCCTTTACTCAACATCCATCTGAAGTTTAGCTAACTCCAATAGGGGAAGAGAGAGAAGTGCTAGCCTATTAAGCAGCCAGCGAACTAGGAAAGCCAAAAACCTAGTCTGGAGCCTAAAGCCTGATGACGTTATGCTAAAGAAGACAGTCAACTATGTTGAAGGTAAGCACACTGTAATATTAAGTTAGTTATGCTCCTTTCCCAGAAAATAGGTCACATAGTGTGCTGTAAAAATGTGGTTAGTCCTTAAGAACTTAATTCAGGAGAGACTAAGCACTATATTCAGATGTCATAGTTCACAGGTAATATGTGCACTAGGTTAACCCATAATGAGAGCCCCCCCCCCCCCTCTCTAGTTATGCTAGCTTCTATGAAAGCATAAGCATTATGTCTAGGTTGTGCATTTTACTCCTTAAGCAGTTAAGCTAAGTCAGTATTAATTTAGGAGTTAGTGATTAATTTAGGATTTAGGAGATCAGAATCAATAGTTCAGTAGTAAGGAACTATCTTAAATGTGCATTCACTAAATAGGAGGAATTAAGTGTAATTCGTCCTAGAAACAGTACATGGGCACATTAAACGTAAATGTGTGTTCTATGGAAGCATTCATAAGGTGATTCAATTGTAACTTCATCAGTGTTAAATACATGAATTTATCTTTTAACTTATTGATTGTGAGTCACATAATTATGCCATGCAGGCATGTTTATGATTTATGATGAATGATTGCGGATTGGGTGAGAAGAAGTGACATACCGAGGATGAGTATGATCAATCAATCAATCACCTGATAGTAGGCTATTTGATGCATACTGTCATGTCTATCAGAGAAGAAGATGATAATGGTACCCATACACTAATTGATAAGTTAGTGTGCCTCTTCGCACGACGCCACTCTGTATTCCATATCACTCATATTGCAATTATATGGTCTTGTTTCCTGAATTGTATCTGATATATGATGATGATGAATCTTATGGATGAGTAAGGTAAAGGCATAAATCTACATGTTGAAGACGAGGGAAGATGCTCCTCCTCAAAGCATTTGATTAGGGAGAACTCACCTGAATGTTATGCAGGAGATGATGCCATAATGTACTTATATTGTTTATAGGTAGACACTCATTGCATTTAGGAATAAATGAAGACAATGTGTGAGGCCATTTCTTTTTAAAATGGAAGGATAACTAGGGAAAATAATTATGTACAAATGGTAATGGTGAACATGGTTATCAAATTCCGAATCGATCAAGGTCGATCAACCTGGATACCATGGGTGACAGGCATGGGCGAAGATGACACTGTTTGTCTAGTAGTCTAAACCTTGAGCGCCCTGTAGTGGAGGATTGGATGGAGAGGGACCAGCAATGGGGTTGATAACTTTTGGGGGACACTAAAACCCTCTTCCTCCCTTGTTTATTTTTCCCTGGAGTCAAAATTCCCTTTATTTATTTTCCTTTTTTTCTTTGGTTTTTTTTTTTTACCTTCTTCCATTTCTAATGATCATATAGATGCATTTATGATATCAGTAGATATAAGTTTGATGCTGAAATTTCAGGTAGTGGTTAGATCCATCCAGATACAGACATGCTTCTTGATGGGAGCTCCTGACTGGGGTGATGATGAAGCCTCTTTTTGAAAGAACTTACAGGCAAGAGGTCATCCCACCACAAAAAAGCTTGTACCTGGAATTGGAGAGATAACTCAACTATCAACATACCTGATCCAGAATAACACTCACACAGTGGACCAACTGTATTTAATTTTACAGAACTCTTTTTACAAGTGGGTTCCAAAGATGATCATGATCAAGACTCATTATTATTATAACTCCACTGATAGATGTATAGTACTTGTTCATCTGGGGAATTGGGGTTTATTTCACAACCAAGTGAATGATTTGTGAGATTAATGAGTATACATAATACCTTTGGACTGGGTGATAATTTTGGGATTAAACTGGCCAAACCCCAACCCCAGCTTGCTGATTACTAAATTGTTACAGATACGTAATATCCACCCTTGAGTGTTACAATAACTCCTTGAGTGTTTACGTCATCGTAGTTATTAATTAATATACCCTAGATATTAATTATTTAGCTGAGAGCAGATGGGCAAAGAAACTCCACAAGAATATTATTATTATTCAAGGAAATCTTTTCCTTGTTCACCTTGAGGACTTCCTTGGCTCTCCTGGACTCTAATTTTGAAATCAAGCAATTGAGCCATTGAAGGCTATTAAAATTATAACGGGCAGGATAACATTACGAGAGAGGAACGCTAGCATTCCTGTATCTCTTTGAAATTTTCTCAAAACATCCGACAGTACCCACGAATATCAATCAGTTGAGGGACATCCCAGGCCACTGAAATAACATTGGTCAGGAAACTGTGGTTATCTGAGAGTATCTGGATCGAAGCCCGGAATGGCCAGAGGTTTCTAATTTATAGTTCTGCCTTTTACTTCTACGAATTCGTATAAATGCCCGCAAATGTATTTCTCACCATAATTCTAACACGGACACAACTATGGATGTTTACTACCGCGTGCGCGCGCGCACACACACACACACACACACACACACGCACACACTGAAATAAACGGAAATAAACTCTGCTCGTAGAATTCGGTTTTGTTTCCAGCAGAGCGGGCACTCTGAAAATAATGCATATTGACATGGGCTGATTATTCTGGGCTAAGTGAGCACGTTGATAATGCTGAGTTTGACAGCAAATCCCAAGTACACGTCCAAGATTGTCGAAGAAGACGAGGCTAGTGTAACAGTGCTGAGGATAGAGAGAAACGGAGATATGCGCTCGCAGGAAGCAGGTTTACAAGTTCGAAAAGCTGAAATAAGAGAAAGTAGCAACAAGGTAGTAGACCGGCGTGATGAGGAGGAAGAGCAGCATCAGCAGACGGAGAAGAAAGAGGATGAGCAAGAAGAAGAGGAGGAGGAGGAGGAGGAGGAAGAAGAGGAGGAAGAAGAGGAGGAAGAAGAGGAGGAAGACGAAGAAGAAGAAGAAGAAGAAGAAGAAGAAGAAGAAGAAGAAGAAGAAGAAGAAGAAGAAGAAGAAGAAGAAGAAGAAGAAGAAGAAGAAGAAGAAGAAGAAGAAGAAGAAGAAGAAGAAGAAGAAACTAGATTGTATTTAACTAAAGAATTCATGACGTTAAAAAAAAAATTGGTGATTATGGATGCATAAAACAAGCCAAGAAGAGCACGCTCGACTACAACACATGGTAAACAACTGGAGAATGCCTGGACCAAAGAGGGTGAGACGCAAGTAAGTAGTCGCAACATCAAAATCACGCCGCTGGAAGGAAAAAGGAAGATCTTGAAGTTTTGCGCCCCGTCACGCTGGCCTAGATTTGAATTCCACTGCCAGGACTACGCTACTGCTGAAGTCTAGCGACCGCACCCAAACCAGAAGATGCCAGACGTCTGTGATGAACGATATCTTGGAAGCGGTGCAAAAAGTGCGCTTTCTAACCGACATTTCACATTTGTGCAGAGAGCGTGCGTATCTACGTACGTGTGATGTGAGGAGTGTCGTCTATGTGCGGCGTTAAGGCATGTGCATGCCACGGTGTACGTGGTGTTTTAGCACGTATAACTTGTGTTTTGTGCTGCAAAAAGTGGTTAACAAGAGAGCGCATTGCCCCATAGCTCGTTCTGTACTTAGAAACTAACCAAATGTTGACCACTTTTTATATATTTGTTAACAATTGTAGTTATGACCTTTGCAGGTCCTTACGATCAACCTCAGGTTGATTTTCTTGGCAATTTTACGGTCAGTAAAATTTGCTTCCTGAACAAGAGGTCAAAGTTGAAATCCAACTTACTGCCGGTGTACAGTTTGAAGCCCTTACCTTCAGCGAACCGAAAGTTTGAATGCGAACGCTCTAATAATTTCCGACACATCAACGTTATCTGTCACCCACTCTCTCCTAGTTGTTGTTCTATCATCTTCATGACCAGGCGGCTATCTGTCACCCACTCTCTCCTAGTTGTTGTTCTATCATCTTCATTACCAGGCGGTTATCTGTTACCCAGTTGTTCTGTCATCTTCATTACCAGGTGGTTATCTGTTACCCAGTTGTTTTATCATCTTCATTACCAGGTGGTTATCTGTTACCCAGTTGTTTTATCATCTTCATTACCAGGTGGTTATCTGTTACCCAGTTGTTCTGTCATCTTCATTACCAGGTGGTTATCTGTTACCCAGTTGTTTTATCATCTTCATTACCAGGTGGTTATCTGTTACCCAGTTGTTTTATCATCTTCATTACCAGGTGGTTATCTGTTACCCAGTTGTTCTGTCATCTTCATTACCAGGTGGTTATCTGTTACCCAGTTGTTTTATCATCTTCATTACCAGGTGGTTATCTGTTACCCAGTTGTTTTATCATCTTCATTACCAGGTGGTTATCTGTTACCCAGTTGTTCTGTCATCTTCATTACCAGGTGGTTATCTGTTACCCAGTTGTTTTATCATCTTCATTACCAGGTGGTTATCTGTTACCCAGTTGTTTTATCATCTTCATTACCAGGTGGTTATCTGTTACCCAGTTGTTTTATCATCTTCATTACCAGGCGGTTATCTGTCACCCACTCTCTCCTAGTTGTTCTATCATCTTCATTGCCAGGCGGTTATCTGTTACCCACTTTCTCCTAGTTGTTGTCCTATCATCTTCATTACCAGGCGGTTATCTGTCACCCACTCTCTCCTAGTTGTCGTCCTATCATCTTCATTATCAGGTGGTTATCTGTCACCCACTCTCTCCTAGTTGTTCTACTATCTTCATTACCAGGCGGTTATCTGTCACCCACTCTCTCCTAGTTGGTCTATCATCTTCATTACCAGGCGGTTATCTGTCACCCACTCCCTCCTAGTTGTTGTTCTACCATCTTCATTACCAGGCGGTTATCTGTCACCCACTTTCTCCTAGTTCTATTCATTCCTACGCGATTATCTGTCACCCACTCTCTCCTAGTTGTTGTTCTATCATCTTCATTACCAGGCAGTTATCTGTCACCCACTCTCTCCTAGTTGTTGTTCTACCATCTTCATTAGCAGGCAGTTATCAATACCACCAACTCTCTTCCAGTTGTTGCTCTACGACTTTCATTACCAGACAGTTATTCCTGTCACTGACTCTCGTAAATGATGCATGTATGTCTGTCTGTATGCTTGCGTGCATGTATGTAAGCGTGAATGGATGCAGAAATATGTCAAACAACATGCTATTCAAAACTGTGTATGCTCATGTCCATATTATTATGCTTACTGCCACATCTGTTCATTTACAAAATGACAGTTTGTTTACTCCTTATTTGATACTGGTTGATATGCATACTTCATTTTAGGTAGGGTTATATTGCACTGGCATTTATACTTTAAGATGTACACATTTGTATGCAGCGTAAATGTTCCCATTTTGTGTGTGGATGTTCATGACGGTTGTCAGTGAATACTGTTTAGGTGAGAGTGATTTTGTGTGCTAGTCCGAGTGACTGGGGGGAGAGAGAGAGAGAGAGAGAGAGAGAGAGAGAGAGAGAGAGAGAGAGAGAGAGAGAGAGAGAGAGAGAGAGTGAAGAGCGAGAGAGAGTGTGTGTATGTGCGCGCGCATGGCTTTTTGTAAGAATGAGCATATATAGGCAACAGAGACAGAAAGAGAGAGAGAGAGAGAGAAGAGAGAGAGAGAGAGACAGTGTGTGTGAGAGAGAGAGAGATAGAGAGAGAGAGAGAGAGAGAGAGAGAGAGAGAGAGAGAGAGAGAGAGAGAGAGAGAGAGGTATGAATGCTTGAATGTTTGTGATAATGTGTGTGTATGTGTGTGCGCGTATTATATCTGTGAAGGTGTGTGTGTGTGTGAGAGAGAGAGAGGAGTGAGTGTGCACGCACGCACGGACGGACTGACGGACGGACGGACGCGTACGTACGTACGTACGTACGTATGTATGTATGTATGTATGTATGTATGTATGTATGTATGTATGTATGTATGTATGTATGTATGTATGTATGAGTACATTTTTGTTAGTGTATTAGTGTGATTGTGAGTTGGTATGTGTAAATGCGAGGGAGTGTGTATGTGTGAGTTATTGAGTTGATGTATAACTGTGCGAGTGTGTGTAAATGATGTATGTATAAATGTGTGTATTCAGGTATGTATGTATGTGTTTATACATGTGTGAGTGTTAGTGCGTGCGTGTGTGTGTGTGTGTATGTGTGAGCGCGACTGCTTGTATGCCTGTCTCATAGCATGGTAATCAGCATTGTTTATGTTCACAGAATTAATTTGAGAACGTTTGTTTTTTTCTATGTGATTGTAACATCACAATAGATAATTGATGTACAAAAGATGAGTGGTTGGAAGGGCTAAATCTAAAACGGGCCGGGCCAGCTTGCCTAATTTTGTGACCCACTGATAATAAAGTTCGTTCGTTCGTTCTGTCACCTAAATTCCCAGGCCGTTATCTGTTACCCTCTCTCTGCAAGTTGTTACTCTATCACCTTCAGTACTAGGCCGTTATCTGTTGTAGGGAGTCTCCGTAGCGAATTGGTCAAGCCGTTTGACTCAGGCTCCGAAGGTCCTTCGGTTCACAAGTGCGTTTTTTGGAGACTCCTGAGAGTCGTCGCTGGAGTTACGGAGTTCGTGCTTTGTGCGACGCTTTCGGCAGTTCGCTGCGGAAAGAGACTAAGCCATATGGACTAAAAACCCGGTGCAATGAAGTCGACCTTGACTTTTAAGCGACTTTTTTTTTCTATGTTGCCCACTCTCTCCTATTGTAAACTATGCTACCTTTATTCCCAGGCCATTATCTGCTGCCCACTCTCTCCTAGTTGTAACTATACTACCTGTTGCAACGTGCTCTTGTGACTCTAGATCTTCCCTTTATTTTCCTTTCTTGTTTGTTCTTATCTGTGTCATGCATTACGTTAATTTTCTTGAGATCCCAATGTCCTTAAATAACTATGTTGTTGGCCCAGTCTGTCGCAGCCACTCGTGGCAATGCTTACAATGTAGACCGTTAGGTGATTTAATTAAACGGGAGATAACCATTACAGGGATATCAAATAATACTAAACACACACCAAAATTGGACGGGTACACGATTTAAAAAATCCCCCATCCCCTTCTTATATGCACACACACTCTCATTCACACACCCGTTTCTTTTAATCTCTCACTCACATACACAATCTCTTTCTCTCTCTCGTTTGTGAAAAGATGTAAGTATGTGTGTGTGTGTGTGTGTGTGTGTGTGATGTGTGTGAGTGATGTGTGTGCGTGTTTGTGATTGTGCGTGTGTACGTGTGTCCGCCTGTTTCATAAGATGGTAATATGCATTGTTTACGTTTACAAAATCCATCTGACAATATGTTTTTTCCTATGTGAATGCAACATGCACAGTTGATGAACGAAAGATGAGTGATTGGAAGGGCCGAATATAAGACGGACCTGCCTGCCAATTTGACCCTTTGAAAATAAAGTTTGTTCGTTCGTTCGTTCGTTCGTTCTCTCGTTCTCTCTCACGCATAATATTACTTTCTCTCACACACATTGTCTCTCTCTCTCTCTCAAGCACAATCTCTCCCACTCTTTCTCAAACACACGCGAATACCGTATTTTAAACCCTCACACACGTACAATCTACAATGTTTCGCACACACACACACACACCCACACATCCACCCACCCACACAGACACACACACCGGCACACACATATATAAATGTAACTCACTGTTGTCCGTGTTGACGGCAGCTGCTGGTTTGTCAGTAGTGTCCTCTACTGCTACAGGCACGACTGGGCCTGCCAGCATATAGGATCCAGTAGTGTGGTGATTGTATCCAGCAGGAGTCAAGGCAGACTCCACGGGGACCGGAGCTGTGGGCATATCCATTGTCAAGTAAGCTCCTGAACCGTCTGGCAAGTATATAATCCCGCTGGCATGCTGCTGTCCCTGAAAGGGGACCTGCAGTTGTTTTTCAATGTTTTCAGTCCACACAGGGCAACTGGCGGCCTGTCAGCTGTCGGTTAGTGGGCCAGTCATGCTTGGCTTAAAAGTGGATGGTGGTGATGCATGCGGAGCAAAGACCTCGCTAGATGGTGTTTGGTGTCCGTAAATGACTAGACCCGCTGAATCAATCATTACACATGACGGAGAAGGATTCAGATTGCCTGAGGTGTCGTTGATGGATGTCTGGCTCATGCCATTAACTCCACTAAAGAACTGATGGGATTTTCTTCCATGTGTGTGTGTCAGTACAGGGACAACATCAGATGAAGGATTGACACTGGATGCTAAAGGCACTTGCTGAAAATATAATGTCGACATTGTTGGGTTGATACGGGCATTAGGCGGATTATTGGTGAATGACTGAGCGTTATGCGAAAGCTGGTATTGGTAAGTCCTGCTGTCCTGACGAGACTCCAAGTAAGTTCCGTGCGATGTCATATCAGAATACTTTGGTGTTACGGGATCTGGTAGAAGCGGTTTCTTGTACCTATGCTTATTAAAATGTGTGCTTTGCTTCAAGAGGTGTGATTTTGAATGTGAAACGTCTAAATCTGCATTCCTGAAAGTCGCAGGCCTGGGCGGTTCCCGTGCATGATGCTTCATGAAATTAGAAGGACAGTAGTTGTGGATTTCCTTATCTGTGGTTGTGCTTTGATTGTTTTGCATGTTCGCGAAGGCCCTACTTGTCTCATGTGTGTGGCTATTTGCTACAGGGTTTGGGTTTTCGTGATTACTTGCTATAACCGACGCTTGAAGCAATGGATTATAATGCTGAAGGTAAGGCATGGGATGACAACCAGAGGATGATGATGTAAGATAATTCTGGATTACATAGCAACCGTCTGGAGAAGGTACAATAATGAAAGGCGTGCTTCCTTGTTGGTAGCAGAGGCTACCGTCATGTACGACATACCCAGGATTCACTGTGTACATTTGTTGACAAGGCGTTCGTTGGTGCTTCTGATCCTGCTGCTGTTGGATTTGATCATTAGCAGCGGATGAATAAGTTTGGGGATTCACTCGGGCGACAGGTGGATATGTCTGTGGCTTGCTTGATTTACTCGCAGCGTGAGCAACATTCGGCTCCACTAGCGGAACTCTGTGCTCTTGCAGAGAACTGGCTGGTCTATCAGAAGCGAGAGTCTTTGACTGGGTGTCGTTGAATAAGCCGGATTGCTCGGGACTAGGGCGAATTGGCATGAATATTGAACGCTGAGACACCTGGGGGAAGGATTTCGATCGCTGCAATACTGTGGCTGCTTGGTAACTTACTAGAGCACAACGTCGTCTCATAAGGTTCGGGACCAAGAGATCTCTGGCGAGCACTGTTGTAGCTGTCTATAGAATTATCAGCGTTCAACGGTTCTGGTGCACAAATGTCAGTAATCCTCCCAGGCTGTGCATTTAACTCTTCCGTTTCTGTCAACATCCCTGGCTCAGCAGTTGATACACAATTCAATGACGGTTCAGTTTCTCTATTAGTCTTATTTACAGTCACAGTATTCATTAAAGTAACTTTTGATTTAGGCTCATCATCATTCACGTCCTCTCTGTCTGACTTTGATATGCTGGTTGTATCGATATCTACTACTTCATCTATCACCTGTGTGCTTGCCGAGTCAGTTATCTCGCAGTCAATACGAGATGTCGCAGAAACAGTGCAATAATGCACCATAATATTTTGGACTAATACAGTTACTTCTGGAATTATCCAATGTTGGAAAGCCTATCTCGCCAGGCGGATCCACAATTGCAACTCCACAAGCTCTGCTGTTTGCCAAATGTATATCAAGATGTTCTATGTTGAAAGAATGTTTATCACATTCTTCGCCTGCATTGACACTCATGTCTTCAAGTTTGTCCTTCACGTCCTTCGCTTTCTGAGCGATGTCACGACGATCGAGTAGTTCCACAAATGGCATGTCATCGTGGTAGCTTCTATTAGTTTCTGAATGACAGTCACAGCTAGAAATAGTTTCATCACCGTCATCAGAGTCAACAGAAAACGAAGAGGAGGCATCCTTTAAGGAATCAGCATCTGCGATGTCAGCAACTGCACACTGACTTACCTTTTCTAGAGGGTAAAGAATTGTGCTTACAGAACTAATACAACTTCTGTTCAAGTCCAAGGAGGCACTGTCCACGAGGCTCATATTCTCGGCGATGACCATACCAAGTGATTCATCGTCGCAACTGACCAGCATCCTGATTTCCTCATCTTCCTTAATACAGGCCGATCCGGCAGGAGTCATCTGGCTTATTCTTGTCCACCAATCCAGGCATGGCAATTTTGTAACCGTACTGGTAAGTTCGACTACAAACTCAACTAGTCCACAGCCAAGATAAATTGAAATGAGTCATTTCCAACACAAGCGAAATGAGCACAGTAATTTCACAAAACACCAGCGCGGTCCTTATTCAATAATGTATTCACAACAATCAAATTATCGTTCCGATTGGTCACTTCACGATAAACTACTAAGCGAGAACATAAGAGAAATAAAACACTGTTACACTGCACTACGGCGGCTATGATTTCTAAACCCACACATTGACAAAAGCAGCTATCACTAAAACCTATCGGGTTTATTTAGTACACATACAAATGCGCTGATTTAATCTGCGATATCAAGTTCGCTGTGGCGTCTTAGCAAGACTGATACCATATGGCCACAAAACCCATAGTACTACCGTCACCGCGCAAAGTGAGAGATTGCCATAGGCTGATATAATGTGGCAAACAAGGTCAACGGTACGGTGAAGAGATCTATCAAACAGCGGCGCGAACCCGATGTCTTCACATATCTCTGCAGGCAAACAGAATGACTCACGCGTACAAGATCTAGTTCAGATTTCCGATGCTGACCTGAGAGCGCAATGATCTGAAAGATCTCACGAACTGTAATAGGTTAGAGGTGTATTAACAGA
The DNA here is from genome assembly GCA_014155875.1 of Cepaea nemoralis. Lineage (NCBI taxonomy): Eukaryota > Metazoa > Mollusca > Gastropoda > Stylommatophora > Helicidae > Cepaea > Cepaea nemoralis. Next base: position 328,385 of record JACEFZ010022917.1, read on the forward strand.
TGTGACCGTCTCCGTTCTTCGCTGTGCTTCTCGTCCCCAAATTAAGTACATATTTTACTAGTGTCAATGGTCAAACAATGTGGTTTCAAACCAGTCAAAAAATATGTGAAAGAACAGCCTGATGCCGAATGGAATAATGATACAACTTTCTAAGAATTATTGCTTACTGACACCGCTAAGACCGCTGTTACTATATCTTTATCATAGTTAACTGACATACCAAGCAGATTTATGTGTAGAACTGCAGATAGTTGTGTTAAACCAGTGGTTTTCAACCGGTGGAGAATTCCCCTAGGAGGGAATTTTAGGGTCTTTCAGGGGGTGGGGGTGGGGGGGGGGGGGGGGGGGGGGGGGGGGGGGGGGGGGGGGGGGGGAAGAGAAATTAAGATTATTTCAAGATCACGTTCTTCTTCTTCGTTCATCCGGATTTTTTTTTCGGATGTGACTGCGTTGTGCCTGTTTACAGCAGAGCTGCGTTCTTGCGCCGTTAGGCCGACACATCCGACTTCTGCGGGCATTTGTTGACCGGGTTAACCTTCCCGGGGGTTTCTTAGGACGTTTGAATCTCACTGTTGTGGTGTTATCCCCCATCCTAGCTGGCCCATATAGAACAGCCAAAGACATCCAGGTCAACCCTCAAGGGAAGGCAGGGGCAGACCATGGGCATTCCCCGCCATCCAAGGAGGCTTCCATACTTGCAGAGCCATCACACATCGCTCTGGTACTGGGCTCACCCAAGGAATCGTCACGTCCTGCACATGGCTGCTTAGCCTCACTTCCGTATATTGGGCCTTCCGTTCACCATAGGCTGTTCCTCCGGAAACCAGAAGAATGCAGTCTGCAGATGACATCCACACAGTGAGCTTTCGATTAAGACTTTCCACATAATGGATTTGCTATCCAAGCAATATTCCATTTCGTGCCACTAGGACACTTTTTCCACCTTTTATGAAGCCCACACAGTAAGCTTTCGATTCGGACTTTTCACGTAATGGATTTGCTATCCAAGCAATATTCCATTTCGTGTCACTAGGACACTTTTTCCACCATTTACGAAGCCCACACAGTGAGCTTTTGATTCGGACTTTCCACGTAATGGATGTGCTATCCAAGCAATATTCCATTTCATGCCTCTGGGACGCTTTTGTAACCGACATACCTGTGGTATGAAGTGTGGCAGTCTAAATACATCTTCATGCACCTTTAGATGTCAACCTGTATGTAGTTAAAGTAAGCTGTAGTCAACTTGAGCTTGTTGATATCTCCATAGAGCTTGTCCTCAAATGAAGCAGGCGTGGGCCAAAATATCTTTCTCTGTTCTGCATATATTGGGCAATCCTGCAGCAAATGTTTTGCTGTCATTTTACTAGTTCCACAATTACATTCATCGGTATCTCCTATCTTTAGTTTATTGAACAAGTGGTGTTTCAGCCTGTTATGTCCTGTGCGGAGTCTGAAGATTGCTACTTGTTCTCTTCGGTCGAGTTTGTAATATGCATCATCCTTCTGGTAGCCTGGATGCTCTGATTCCCATTTGGTTCTATAAGTGCTTTTTATAAACCTTTTTGCCTCATTATAGGTTATGTCTATGTCAGGCTGTGGTAATCGTCCACCCTCTTTTGCTAGTCTGTCTGCCTCTTCATTTCCAGGTATACTGCAATGTGATGGGATCCACTGTATTACAACTTTTTTGGATTTCTGGCATAGACGATGGAGTGCTGCTCTTAGGTCAGCTAGTTCTGTGCTGTTTTTGCTCTTCAGTATTGAGACAGCTGACTTTGCATCTGTGAAGATAGCTATTTGCTTCTCTTTATTTTCCTCCATCAAGAGCATTTCTGCTGCAGTTTTCAAAGCCTCTACCTCCGCTTTGAAGTTACTTGAAAATTTTCCAGTTGCCACTGATTGTGTTTTTATCACTCCATTTTTTAAATTAAGGAGAATTCCTCCTCCTCCATTTTTAATTGAATCTTTGGCTGATCCATCTGTATATGCATGGGTCCAATTGCTGCTTGGGTAATGTTCTTTTATGTAGTTGAGGGTTATTTTTCTTCTTTCGGTTTCATTCTGAGTGTTCTTTTTCTCAATACCAGGAATGTTTTCTATCATCTCAGGCAGTTGCTGCTGTCTCCAAGCTGGGAAGTTGTGTGCATTGTAAATGGGCTTGACTGTTGATATGTTAAGTATGGGATCTGCCCTAATCTTTCGTTTTGCAGTTTCTACAAAGTTGCTACGCTTCAGTCTTCCTTTTCCAAAACCATTAAACCTGTTATACATAGGGTGGTCTGTCAATCTTCTAAATTTTTCTGCTTGTTGCTGGGCTCTGCTATCTCTTCTGTCCTGCATTGGTTGTAAACAGGTGATCTTTTCTAGTTCATTAATAGGCGTTGTCTTCAGGCTTCCAGTTATGATTCGCATTCCTTGGTTTTGGACTCTACTTATTTTGTTAAAGTTTGACTAGCTGCTGTTGCCCAAGCTGCAATGCCATATTCCAGTACTGGCCTCACCCGTCCAGTATATAACTTCTTGAGAACTTTCTCATCTGCTCCCCACGTTGTACCAGCAAGCTTTTTCATGATTGCCATTCTCTGCCTTGCTCTTGTTCGATTATTCTCAACCTGTGTCTTCCATGTCAGGCGACGATCAAAGGTGACTCCTAGATAGTTTGGATTTTCTTCATGGCAGCAATATTTTTCCATTCAATACCAGCTTAGGTTGCTGAGTTTTATTTGAGAGGGAGAACACTGTGCATGTTGTTTTCTCCTCACTTATCTTTACTAGCCATGATTTTGACCAGTCCTCTAGCGCTAATAAGGCTTGCTGTATTCTGCTGTTAGCTGTACTAATATATTCTTCAGATGTCCATATGGCTAGGTCATCTGCAAAGGAGGATGTGTGTACTCTTGCTGGAAAATTTTCCGTGATGTCATTTATATATGCTAGAAATAATGTTGGTGAAAGAACTCCTCCTTGGGGGACACCTTGCTCCAACAGCATCATTTTGCTTGTTTGTCCTTGTTACTTTTGTCCTGGCAGTTCTGTTCTCAAGGTAGTGGCTGATCCATTTATACATTTTTCCACAAACATGCATTTTTTGCAGTTTTACTTTCAGTCCTTCCTTCCATACTTTATCAAATGCTTTTTCTAAATCTATCCAGACTGTTAGTGTGTGCTTTTTCTCTTGGAAGGCATCCTCTATTTCCTGAGCTATATAGGTTATTTGATCTTCAGTGGATCTGTACTTTCTGAATCCTGCTTGGTGTGGTGTTAAGAGTTTGTTTTCTTCCAGATGCCATGTTAGCCTGCCATTGATAATGCGTTCCATTAATTTTCCTACACAGCTAAGTAGACTGATAGGTCGATAGCCATTTGGTTCTTCCAGGTCTTTTCCTTTCTTTGGGACTGGTATTAGTATAGCTTCCTTCCATGCCTGTGGGACTATTCCTCTCTTCCAGCTGTTATTTAGGACTGCTAGTAGTTTCTTCTTTGCCTTGGTGCCTAGTCCTATTAGCATTTCATTTGTGATTCCATCCTTTCCTGGTGATTTCTTCTTTTTTAGGGTATTCATTGCCTGTTCCATTTCTTCCATTGTTAGATTTGCCATCATATATTCTGCTGCTGTCTCTGTATTTCTATGATGTATCTGTTTGTCTTTGATTGCTTTCTTCTGTTCGGTTGTAATATCAATGTGGTTTGCATTTAGCATAGTGTTCCATTAGTGCATTTGCAGCCTTTTTTCCTGTAAGCAAGGCATTTCCTTGTTTAATTGTTATTTGTTTGTTTCTAGGTCCTTCATTGTTCATGGCTTTCACTAGTTTCCATAGTTTGTTTCCATCCCTGTCAAAATTCAGGTTTTCTGTTTTTTCCCTCCAACAATCTCTTGTTGTTTGATTTACTGTTCTTTTATATTTTGCTGAGATGGCTTTGAGAGAGATGTTTGCTTCAAGTGTTTGTTCTCTCTCTGCTGTCTTCCTGGCATCTTCAACTTTGTCCTCCAGACTTTGTAGTTCTTCAGTCCAGTATGGTTTGTAATTTTTCCTCGCTCCTCTTGGAATGGACTCAGTGGCTGCCTGTATTATCGCTCTGTTTAGACTTTCCACCATTTGCTTTATGTTGCCATATCGTGTATTTATGTTTTCACAGTATTTGTCTGTTAGTATGGCAAATCTGTCCCAATCTGCTCGTTTGTAATTCCAGCGGGGCAAGGGCTTTTGCTCCTGTGGAACATACTCCATATTCATTTCAAGCTTGATAGGTCTGTGGTCACTACCTGCTAATTGGTCCAGCACATGGCGATCGATTTTGTGGAGGATGTCTCCTGTGCAGAAAGCTAAGTCTGGAGTAGAAGTGGTAAGCCATCTTCTGGAGTAGAAGCTCGGTGTGTCATCCGCTTTGTTGAGTAGATGGAGATTTGAGTCTATTTCCCAGTCCTCCAATTCATCTCCTCTTTTGTCAGTATCTGGGTATCCCCATCTTTCTGAACGGCTATTAAAGTCTCCGACAATAATGCAGTTTGTGTCAGTTATTTTCATGTTTGAGAGTGTAAGGTCCTTATCTGCTGGGCTATACAGATTGTAGATTCTTATTTTCACGTCCTTTATCATTATATCAACACCTATAATTTCCGTTTGGTTGTCAGAGATCACAGATACTTCGCTGCAAGGTATTGTATTTCGTGTAAGTATTAGAACTCCTCCTTTGTGTCCTTCGCTGGTCGAAACGTGTGGCCTGATATCCTCTGACTGAGAATTTGTGATTGGCATTGAGGTGTGTCTCTTGAATGCATGCCACATCTATTCTATCTTTATGAAGACGCTGTGTTAGGGAGTCTTTCTTCTTGTAAACTCCTTCAGCATTCCACTGTAGTATGTTGAGTGTCCGGGGTATTTGGTCAATAGCTCTTAACCTACTCCTCTGTGCCTTGACTCCACAGCACAGGGGAAGGTGACCACCAGTAGTCATGGGTGGACCCCCTCGAGGCAGGGGGCCCGGCACTATCACCGCCTGATGGGACTTCACGGGATTAGCACCATATCGATTAATTTTGATTTGTGACATCATGAATTAAGTTACGTTGCACTGCTTTGTCAAGCCTGTGGCTCAGTACATCCGATTTCGACAAGCATTTATTCGGGATGCTTTCCCTAGCCTTTGACTGTCCCCAGTCTACCTACAAGGCAGCAGGTTTTACGTTGCACTGCTTTGTCAAGCCTGTGGCTCAGTACATCCGATTTCGACAAGCATGTATTTGGGGTGCTTTCCCTAGCCTTTGACTGTCCCCAGTCTACCTACAAGGCAGCAGGTTTGTGTGTCTCTTCGTCTGGTCCCTCTCCCTTGACCTGTCCGACATGGGTGGCCCTACCAGTAGCTGTGCTACCGTCGGCATAGCTCTTGGGGTCATTGGGACGCACAAGCCCCTCTACCTCGTCACGGTGGACACACAGCAGAGGGGGTACGGTTCTGTACGTCTCACCCTTCTAAAATTCAATTTATAAAGTAAGTAGACCCACAAATCATGTTTTATGTGGACGTCTAGACTCGTTTTGTGTGTGCTATTAAATTTAGCTTCTATTATTACGTATACTGTGTAGGGGCGGGGGAGGGATTTTTAGGTAGGAAATACGAAAGGGGGGAATGACGTTCTGAAAATATGGTGAAGGGGGGCACGGGCCAAAAAAGGTTGAGAACCACAGTGTTAAACACAGTTGAAGGAACTGTAGAAGGAGAAGATGAGCCGTGCCTGAAGACAACGATCAGTGGCATAATATGGATGAGGATGTAGAGAGGAAGGGGAGAGATTGTGTGTGTGTGTGTGTGTGTGTGTGTGTGTGTGTGTGTGTGTGTGTGTGTGTGTGTGTGTGTGTGTGAGAGAGAGAGAGAGAGAGAGAGAGAGAGAGAGATTAACCCATAACCCAATCATAGATCGTGGAAGCAAGGTAGTGTCAAGTTTACTCTAATTGACAGCTTCACATAAACAAATCCGCCAACATCCAATCAACCATGCACCGGCCTAACAGGCGCTTGGCATGCCTGGTTGTGGGACTATAATCCACTGGGAGTCTCGAGGACAAATGAAGAAGAATCATACAATGTCCAGTGTTAATAGATATACTTGATAGTGCCAATCTCCTTGCCAGGCCTTCCATAACTATTGTGTTGTGGTTATATTTTTTCTACTTTGTGAGATGCAGCTTGGACAGGATCTGAATATCGAAGAACACTGGACCCCAGCGAGTATCAGGTCTCGGAGACAGACAAATGTTGCCACATCAAGAGCCACCGTGGTTTAGAAAGAACGGTGACTGGCGGCAGGTTCCCGGAGGATGAGGCTTGGCCTACCAACACAACTGTCAGCATGAGACATTACAGACACTGTGTACATAAACATGCATACGGCAGGGGGAATGACAAAAGATGGGCAGTTTTTACCGACAGGATCTGGTGAGAGCGACGTTCTGCAAATGAACGGCAACATAACTCTTAGAACGGGTGAAACGTCTACATCTTTGCGAACGTGGGGAAATTTTTCAGTTACCGAAATATTGTGTGAGCATACGATTGTAGTGCGTTCACAAATGTTTGCCCTCTTTCACGTTAAAATTTTTCCTGCCGTTTTATATTTATTCCCACCCAAGGAATATGTCTTTGATAGGTCCAAAGGCAACTGAAATAATGGAAAGCGGCGACATTTCTTCTATGTTTTGGCGAAAATGTATTGAATTCGCGCTAACAACCTTGTTTTACAGTAACGCACGTCACCTCTGAACACTTTCGTTCCACTGTGTGACGTGCTTCTCTTATAAGGAAATTCCCGTGAACCACGGAGAATATTCATTTCTGAACACTGATGTTTCCGTGTGAAGATGTAATACATTTCATAAAATGCACTTCATCTCTGACCCGTAAATTTTAAACAAACACTGAGATCTGCTGTACAATCTCCATAACATTTTTTTAAAGGGGAAGAGGGGGGGGGGGGGTGGTGTGAATATAATAAGGTTATATGCGAAATCTCATCATTTCCCACCAGTTGCCTACTGAGTTCTAGAATGTTTTATACGGGAGAAAACATTTGTGAACACCCATGTTAGTATATTTGTTTGTTTGTTTTTTCGCATATCCTTTACAGGACATCGCTGTCAACACCAACATTTTACCGCTGTTGTTGATTTCTTGGCAAGATTACGCTCAGTAGTTTGCCATTGCTTTCTGAGCGGCCGGCTCACTTATCCCGTAAGTCCCCAACGCGGCGAAAATTGCTACCAGACCCTACGTTGATAAACGAGATTACGGAGAAAGTCGTTTAACGCCTCGGACAGAGAGACCTATGTTTGTTATCTGCCCTTTATTAATTGCAGTCGCACGCTGCGCTTCTTGCTCATATATCTATCTTGCTGTAGATCACACTAACATTGGGACCAGTGTAAACAATTGATTGCCAGTAAACTACCTGTCCAAAAAATCTGAATAGAACTTATCAAACTCACAAAATCTAACAACCATCCGGATGTTAATACGTGCAGTTACACACCTTTAAATTATTATATTGAACATTATGGTAATGTAATACCAAACTAGAAAATGCGAACACTGAGGACTCTAATGGCTGATTACACGTGAATGAAAAAATGCTCGAATGGTAAATTACGAGTTGGACATGTTCTCTAGTGATATATTCACGTTTAAAAATATGGTCTTTAAAAGCAGACTGTATGTTAGCAACAATATTCTCTAATAGCGGATAGCACGTTAAAATAACACCCCTAACGGTCTATTACACGGTAAATCAATGTTCTCTAATGGCGGATAGCACATTAAAACAATCTTCTCTAATGGTCTATTAGACGTTAAAACAATATCCTCTAATGGTCTATTACACGTTAAAACAATGTTCTCTAATGGCGGATAGCACGTTAAAACAATGTTCTCTAATGGTCTATTACAAGTTAAAACAATGTTTTCTAATGGCCTATTATACACTAAAATAATGTTCTCTAACGGTGGATAGTACGTTAAAACAGGGATACCAGGTACAGCTGAGACAGAAAAGGTAGCTGCGAATGCACAAACAATATACCGTAAGAATGCTGTTGTCAGTTTCTGGGAAAGTATTGGGCGGGATCCTTCTGGGCAGACTGAGATGTCATTGACCATCGACTGTGGAAGGAGCGGTCAGACATGCAACCCGAAGGCTTCTGCACTGGATAGATAGCCACATTAGGTATACTACTAGAGCAAAGTATTAAACTGAAATGGATACTCTGTACTGGATTTCTGGACTGTTATAGGGACTTAAAGACCCTTGGTGTATAACCCCTACGGAGATTGGTGGGGCATTGTGGGATTTCCACAGATAATCATTACGTTATATGGGTAAAATGAGGAGTAGAGTTTTTTACTGAGGAAAACTACCATATACAATTTAAATAACACACAGTGACAGACAAGGCCTTTGACAGCATTGATAGGAAATACCTTTAGAAGTTGATGCGGTGCTGATGGAATCCCACAGAAATCATTAACTTAAGGGCAACATACGAAGATGCGAGTTCTTCATAGGGGAAAACCAACACATACATTTGGAATAAAAATAGAAGTGCAACAGGGATGCATGATTTTTGTTGCCTTTATCATTCTTGCTGGTTATACACTGGATTGTGAGTGGCTACCGCTGGATATGGAATTCAACTGACTCGGACAGAGCAGCTTGAAAGTCTGGGTTTGGCAGACGACACTGATCTCCTGACATACGCGCGAAATCAGATGTCGGATAGACAGAACACACTTAAGGGATGGAACTAAAACTGTGTGGAAAGGTTCTTCTTCTTCTTCTGCGTTCATCCGGAGTTTTTTTTTTTTTTTCGGACGTGAATGCGTTGTGCCTGTTTACAGCAGAGCTGTGTTCTTGCGCCGTTAGGCCGACACATCCGACTTCTGCGGGCATTTGTTGACCGGGTTAACCTTCCCGGAGTATGGAAAGGTTCAAAGGGAATTGTCCGAGATACCTACATTGAGAAAACCTATTAATAGTATTCCCATGAAGTCTTTTTCCTAGATTCCACAAAGTAAAAGAAGAAATAGAGGGAGCGGGGTGGGGGTGGTTTAAAAACACATGGATAATATCAAATAGAGACATAATATGAAGGGGTCGCTGCAAGAGATGGCAAAAGGTAGTAAGGAGCAAGGAGTGGCGTGAGTCGATTGAGGACCTGAGCTCCATTGGCAGATGGAGGAGTAGGAGGAGGAGAAGGAGGAGGAGGTGGAGCAGAAGAAGAAGAAGAAGAAGAAGAAGAAGAAGAAGAAGAAGAAGAAGAAGAAGAAGAAAGGGAGGGGATGAGGAGGAGGGGGAGTAGGAGGAGGAAGAGCAGCAGCAGCAGCAGCAGAAGAAGAAAATAATGATCATAATAACTATCTGGAGCTAAAGAAGTTTTTTTGTTTTTTTAATGACCTACGATAAATACATTCCAAGTAAAACAGTTAAATCGATGCAAGTATGGTAAATTACAACAAAACAGTAGAACCGGTAAACAATATATTACAACAGTCAAAACTATGCGATTACTGTAAACAAGCTATATTATATACGTCAGTTTTAAGAAAGGAATATCGTAAACACGCTAACAGTAAAATCTAAGTAAAGCCGGTAAACACTACGCAAAAACGATAATATCTCAGTAATTACTGTAAACACGCTATATATAAGTCAATTATATCAAGTAAAATAGTAAAACATATTCAAATAGTAAAACCGGTAAACAACATTAAAACAGTCAAAACTAAGCGATTACTGTAAACAAGCTGGAAATCATATCTAACCAAGCAAACGTGCCATGATGAACAATGAGAAGAACAGCGGGGGGTTCTGGAGGAATGTCATCAGCAGAACCAGTATGCACTTATATACGTAGGAAACGTGTAGACAACAACAATGGGCTAGCTGGTGTCAAGTTCAGGGTGTTATCTGACTACACTCATGACAAGACCAAGACGGCACGCCCTTATCCATGGATGATAACAGCCAACCTCTGGCACGCCTCTATCCTAAGTTGATACTACTAATCTCTATTTACAATCAACCAAGGCTTAGCTTAGCGGCTGTTTCATTATACTGTGTTTTCGTTTTATTGAGTCAATACAATCTAATGTATTATTTCTTTCCAACAGTTCCATTAGTTCGTTTGGTTTTTTTCCCCCCTTGAGTTCGCTCGCTTTGAACTCAAGCGTTGTCCATACGCGTGTAATACTGAGTAGTGACTGAACTGATTTTTATTTTATTTATTTTTTGTTGTTGTAATTCTGTGGATTAGTTTTCATTATTATCAGTGTCCCTCGCCATCAGGCGAACCCACTCCAACTTCTGAGGTACTTGTAATTTATGTCCAAGTACCACATGGCCAAGCCATCCACTCTTGTCGGCATGGCACATGATGAGGAGGATCATTCCTGCAGAAGCACACGGATGTGCACAATGAACCATTCTACAAACGAATAAAAGTGGGACTGTAGAACTGAAACGTTACATAAAATTGCTCAGAATTCCGTGCATCATGAAGAAGACGACGAAATGCAGACACGATACAAGAACTGAGTGTTCGGGAAAACTAGCTCGTAAACAGTCTCGAGACTTGGAAAATGAAGTACTTTATCCACATTAAACGTCACAGACGGTTACAGTGAACTGTAATGGAAGACATGGTTTCTGGAAGACCAGACTCGGCCCGACCATAACGACGATGGATATAGAGTACTTCTGACAGGCTGGGCATGAAAATACATCAGGCAGGGGAATTGGCATAAGATCGAGTCTTTCCAGCGGGCTCTGTTTACAGCCACGTTCTGCAAAGGAAATGCTACACTATTAAAGACTGACAAAACAGGCAGGTAGACCTGCAGGCGGGCACACCGACATTTCGTTCCTCGCCGCTTTTCCACCCTTAAAAATTTATAGTGTTCACTTTACAAGACGCGGTATGGAGAAAATCAAGGGTTTTGATGGGCTCGTCCAGAAGGCTTTACTGACTGTCAATGTCTACTGGAAGTGGTTTTTATTCATTATCATAATAATACAACTGCTGCTGCTGTTGCTGCAACAACTACTAAGTTAAACCGCGCTCTTAGGTCGACACAACCTAAAATAGGTACAAGGAAATGTTCTGAGAATAAAATATTCTTGACCAGCGTGATATTGACCACATCATGCTTCGAGTGTACGACTAGTCTTTACAAATATAGTGCAAGCACCATAAACCCAACACGCCTCACGGTGAGGGATATGTACCTGCTTAACTACTATTACTAATGTTCTCCTGTTCTTTACCCCCTTCTGAGCATAGGATCTCAAACAACTCAGGCCCAGCCGTCCTAGTTTTTACAACCTCTTGCAGGGGAAAACGATACAGAAATGCAGTGTAAACTAGTTTGTTGTTATTCATGCCTGATTACAGAATAGGTAGGGCCATATTATCTGTTAGTAGTTTGAGCGGGATCGGAGATGAAAATCAATGGATAAAATTATGAATAAACAGGCATTTAAAGATACAAACCAAAATGAAAACAATATAATCATACGACGAACTACAGTTGCATGTCCTTTTACAGGACGTCGCAATGAACTTCCAGCATTTATTGACAGATTTTCTATGCAATATTACGTTAAATATTTTGCTTTAGCTTTCTGAGCGACCGACACTCATACCTTTATGAAAATCATGCAGAGAGATCTGCTCCCAAATAGCATGATACAGACTTCAGTCTGGGTATGTTGGGACCATGACAGCGCGTTCACTACGACTAAGCCGCAGACGCCGACAAATGATGTTCAAAGAATAAAGAGAGAGGACAAGTTTCGATCGGCCGCTAGCAGTGTTGTGATATGCGATCCCTGGTACCAGAAACTGTCGACACCTGGAGGTGTGGGCTGATCTAGTTCGACCACACACACAGCCACAAATGGCAGGCGTGCCAGTGAAATCTTGGCACTAGTTTTGAACAGGTTAGTTATCTCTATGAACTGTTGCTCAAGGTTCGCCGTTGACGGAACCATACCTGGACGGGTAGGGGAATGAGTGACAAGTTGAGAAGTTGCAGCCATTTTCTTCTTATGGTAAATATTATTGTTTGTGTATCAGTTGAAGGAAACAACAACAGTCGAAAAGAATTCAGAGCTTGGGAATGAAGCGTCAAAGGTTCTATGCCACTAACCATGTGTCCTGTACAGAGAGAGAGAGAGAGAGAGAGAGAGAGAGAGAGAGAGAGAGAGAGAGAGAGAGAGAGAGAGAGAGAGAGAGAGAGAGAGAGAGAGAGAGAGAGAGGATGAGAGATAGGAGAGAGAGAATTGCGCAACCAGTGCAAATATAGCACTAGTCTTAAGCATAACCATACTATCGCCTTGTTACTTCTTTGCTACACTGCCATAGCTTCTCCTCCCAACTCGCGCATACACAATCGTTCGCTCTTAGTATTTGATCAGATCAACTGCCATCTTCACAATCAAGGCTCTCTCTCTCTCTCTCTCTTTCTCTCTCTCTCTTTCTCTCTCTCTCTCTCTCTTTCTCTCTCTCTCTCTCAATCCTTACAAAAAGAATTCGTTGGTCCCCTATATCTCTATGGTCGTAGAGCCTAAGTGAACCTGTGAAGTTCACCTCTTGGTGTTATTTTCCCCATTAGCAATGTTCCGCCTGCACGTATTACTTCAACCCATGCCTCTAGTGTGGTTTGAAAACCATAATATCTTATCATCATGGGTTCATGTGCTGCCACGTTTCTGGTCATATCCCTATGCTGTGAATGTGAGAATATAATCAAAATAACACAGTGCAACTATTCACTTAACCGTCTATCGTGAATACACAGTAGGCATCAAATACGAAATTAACAACAGGTACAATATTAGAAGACCTGCGGAACATTGGATATACGAAGATATCAATCTCTCGGTAATATGGCGGATGTCACACGAATGAATACAAACATAAATGTACAACGAGCAAATACTTAACCTCAAACAACTGACTAGTAACGGTAAGAAATAAGAATAGACAGCTGTAGCTACCACAGATATCCTGTTCTGATCCAGCGATAAAACTATGGGGTAAACATCGGGCATACATTGATTCCTAGAGATTTGAAACAGATGCTCGGGCTAAAACACATCACGTTGTGGATACTACACTAAACTTATCTGTCGGAGGTTACTTGGTCACGAGACGTGCGTGCTTGAATTGTTGGACTGAGCAGAGCTTTAGTCACAAGCGTAATGTACACCACAAACACTCAATAACTCGGGTGAACCTGGGAGACAGTACATAAAGTGTACTTGCTAACTAACAATGTTAACGGCATTTACTGATAGGACACGTCGGGTACTGGATTTTGCGCGGCCAAGGGTGTAGACATGTGTAGTAGTATACACGGGCACAACGACAGACGGTTGGTTCGTTGTGAATATTCTGGAAGACTGAGTAATAACTTCTAGGTCCAATGCACTGGCAATCAGGTAGTCTGAGCTTTAAAAATGGCTTGCATATATCCGAGTGAGACGATTTTTCCCGACCCGGTACCAAAGTCCTTCACGGGAGATTGTACTGCAGAGCTCTGCTTCCCCTCTCCAAGTTCAGAAACCAGAATGATGTGAAAGACCTACACTGTAATTTCACACCTGCGGAGAGGTATATTAGGCTGTAATCAGGGAATGATTCGACTTACATATGGGCCGTCTTGGGTTTAGGCCTAGATCGATGTTTCCTCCACAATTTTAAGTATGTCATTGTGGGCAGTCTCCAACCCCAGCCCATATGGAAGATAAACAATTATACAGACGGGCAGAAATGACTCGCAGGGGGACATATACTGGCTAACGATAGCACCAGGTGTGTTGACCATACCGATGTGTCCTACATTGTCCCCCCTCAACACACAGCAAACACAGACGCCCAATTAACAATTCAGTGCATCGAAGCGTGTCCATGCTTCCCCGCTGAACCAGTTCCCTTATCCTTACTGGATTCCGCTGCTTGTCTTCTAACCTGTGCTGCGGGGGTCACGTTGAGTTCTCCAGCCTTGGTGACCGTCCTTTGTTTGAAATATTTAGTTCTAGGCCTCTCAATGCAGCTCCACTTTGTCACTTCCTAGAGTATATTATATAGGCGAGTTTCGTCTCTTTTGGTGAAGGTGAACTGGAGAGAAGGAAGTGAAAATTACAGGCCAGAGGATGGCAGTAATAATAAGCTTGGCAGAGACGCCCAGACCATAATTTTCAGACCAGAACAGGGCACTGTCAACTCACCTTCACCGATGTTGCAGTGAGTCTGCCACTTGCATGTATGGAGTTCCAAAGCAAACACTGTCCTGTCCCATAGCGGACAAGAGACCAATCGTCGCCCTCGAGGAGGCGGGATGAGGATGAAGAAGAGGGAAATGCGTGAGGAAGAGGATGAGGAGGCAGGAGGAAGAGGGATGAGGAAGAAAACGACGACGACTGCTTCGACTGCCTTTATTTGTTTAACAAAATGTGTTATTGTGAAAACTGGGAAAGTAAAACAGTACTGGAGTGGGGGAAAGTAAAACAGTACTTGAGTGGGGGAAAAACAACCCACAGGAGGTGGATATGGGGGGGGGGGGAAGTAGAGGGGAGAGAGAGAGAGAGAGAGAGGAGAGAGAGAGAGAGAGAGAGAGAGAGAGAGAGAGAGAGAGAGAGAGAGAGAGAGAGAGAGAGAGAGACTGACTCTGACTGAATGTATATGCATTACCTATTTGTATTTTCCTACACACGCCCGAGTGTGTTAGGTTGACACTATGCACTTAGCACAAGGCAAGAGTGATATGCAGCTCGGCGATCTTTCAGAAATTCAGTAATTATATACATGGGATGCAGGGATGTTGATAACATGCATCCTTATTATATCAACATATGCAAGTGAATCATGGGCCATGTCACAATCCACAAAGAAGAGAATCGTGGCTTACGGACTGTAACGTCACAGAAAAATCTTTAGAACACGATGTATCTATCAAGAAGACGAAAACTACGGACCTTCTGGAGGATCTGATCATGGAAGGAAGCTGGCTCACAATATAAACAGCATCGTGTTTCGGAAACAGAAACATATTAGCCATATTTAGGTCACAGTGGTTTAGAAAGAATATTAATGGAAGACGGTTTCTGGAAACAAATGTAGAGGTCGACTAACAGAACAATGGACAACACTCTTGAGCATGATAATGCACCAGACAATGAAAGTTGGCGAACGGTCAAGAATCATTCATTCTCGTGAATCACCTGCAACCCATGATGAGAGCAGGAAAAGGACCTGTTACATGTCGATGGGGGTTGCTGATTTGTCAGGGTTGGGATTAACGGTGACCGAGAGATCTCTGTCGAGCAGACAAGAATCTGACTAATGACCATGTCTCCACTGCGAAGAAGCTCACTAAGGACTACAAACTTTGAAGGTACGAGACTGCACGAGAGCCATAGTAATGTCTACAATGATGCTAGAAAATCAGAACCATTATTCATCTGCCTGGATAGCACACGAGCATGATAGAAATGAGAATATCGCCTGCCCATCGGGATGGAAGCAGCTCCTAATTTTTCCAGTCGAAGAAGAGTGAAAAATTTGAATCACTAGTTTTACAATAATCTCTCTCTCTCTCTCTCTCTCTCTCTCTCTCTCTCTCTCTCTCTCTCTCGCACACACTAACACTATATGTGTTGTGTGTGTGTCCGCGTGCATGTTTGCATGCGCGAGGGCGTGCTATTATGTTTGTGTGTTTCTAACCTCACGTTATCTAATGGCCCAAAGACAAGCACAATCTTAATTTGCCTATGGTTATAAGGAGAACAAATTGTGGCAATTTGGGGACAGAGAAGGGGCACTGTGCAGACAAGGAGAAACAGATGAGCCTCGAAATAACAACATAAAGTGACACGGAATACCAATAACTAACAACACGGAAGACCTTTCGAATTAAACCAGCTTTAATTTCAACCTCCACGGGTGCCCTACAAATCTCGCCAGCCTCAAGAATGTTTTCCGCATGCCTTTCCTGCCTAAAACAAACACAGGGCGGTCTCAGACAGTGCCTAACGTCTTATCAGGTTGGGTAAAGGAATTCAAAGTATGTAGACTGTACGGTGAACGCTCCACTTGTGTACATTATCAATGCTGGAATATATAATACGGCAGTATTCCCTCTATTCGCTATACATGTATTTTATCCAGAAGGGCGGGAACGGGGAATTTTATCGCGCGCTGGCGTATTCTAAATTTTAATTTGATTTTATTTGTTCCAGGCAGGCCTTCTTCTTCTCTCTCTCTCTCTCTCTCTCCCCCCCCCCCCCCCCCCTTTATTCTTCTTTGTGTTGGTGTTCAGCTTGAGGTTAAAAAGAGTCATCTGGTATGACCTGCACATGATGGTATGTATAGTCTCAGTTATTCCATCCATCAGCCGTTTGCCAAGACAGTCTCTTTATGCTGTTTTCATGGAGTCTAGGTGCTAAAGTTCGCCGTGAGGCACTCACTGTTTTATGAAACTCTTGTTACATGACCAAACCATCTGATTATTTTTGCTGAGTACAGAACACTGGTGCTATTCCTATCTAATTCTCGAAGTCATCATTTCACATCTATCTCTCTTTACCTTGTGTGGGAGGGGACTGGGGCACTTATGGGGGTAGCTGTGAACAATGGAAGTGATACTTTGCAGATGAACCGGAAGTCTATTCTCGTTACATTTAAAATTCCTTGCAGACATTTCACTTCTACCGTTTCAGTCGTTCTTTCTCTGTCGTTGTAGGCATTTTACTTCTGCTGTTTCAGCCGTTCCTTTCTCTACCGTTGTAGACATTTACTTATGTTGTTTCAGCCGTTCCTTTCTCTACCGTTGTAGACATTTACTTCTGTTGTTTCAGTCGTTCTTTTTTCTAATTTTGTTGACATTTTGCTTTTTATTTCTGTTGTTATTTTCTCTACTGTTATATATATATATATATATATATATATATATATATATATATATATATATATATATATATATATATATATATATATATATATACGTCTGTTTTACCTGCTGTCCTTTTCTCCATTGTTATAAGTATTTCACGTCCCTTGTTTTATTGTCAAAATAATACAAACCAATACCCGCATGGTAATGAGTTAATAAGTTCTGAACAATATAAAGAATGAGTCAAATGTAACAAGGCGAGTGCTCAGAATAAGAAAGGAAAAAAAAAACGGAAATAATGTATTCTGAAAAATTCAGAAAGCCAAATCTGATAACTGTACTGAGCTCAATAATATAATTAGTTAGTCTTTCCTCTTGAGCCTAAGGCAGCGCATAGGGCAGAAGTCCTGTCTCTCCATGCCTGGCGGTTCGCTGCTATCTGTTGTAGATCTTGGATATTTACTTGGCCATTGAATGAGCCTTCTCTAATGATGGTTCTACGCAGGGTCTCTCTTTTTTGTCTCTGGATTTCCCCCCTGAACAAGAAAATACCAAGAACTTCCGGTTTTAGGTCAAGATGGCGAGACGTGTTTCTTTCTAGCTCGGCTTAGAACGGTTGATCGGCGGTCCGACAAACCACCATCGTAAAATTTCCCGTTGTTTCAGAACCAGATTTCTGGCTCTAAATGTTATGTTGCTTCGCTGAAATTTGTTGAATAATATAATAAAGAAGTAAAATTTGTTCTGCTTCTTGTGGTAAATCTGAATTAGTCTTCTACTATCTTTCCCAAGGTAAACTTGTCCTGCACTCCTATATATCTAATGGTATACATATCTTCCATTTCTACATATCTTCCATTTCTATCTTCTTCTCAATCTTTTATCTTTCTTCTTTTGCTTCTTCTTCTTCTTCTTCTTCTTCTTCTTCTTCTTCTTCTTTCTTTCACGTCTCAACAGAGAATAGGCTATTAATGACTTCACACCAAGCCTCTTCTAAGCTTGTTCATAACTGGTTGTATTTGCAGCTAACGTTTTCTTCAGGATGAGGTCGCCAGTTTCATGCCAGTCTCATATCGTCCCCTCTTACGACATGAATGCTAGGTTACAATGTTATTAATCTTAGCTTCCTTTATTCGGCTCTGTGGTGAAGGGCTTATGGACGCAATTCGTAATCCCGCATACTACGTTCGAAACACAGCTGTGAGCAATTTGGTAGCAGACCACATTGCGTTGATTTTTATAAACTGGTATGAATGTCTGCCATTCAGAAAGCAATGGTAAACTACTGAACGTAAAGTTGCCAATAAATCACCAATAGCCAAGAAATCACAAACAGCCAAATAATGCTGGGGTTGACCGTGACGCCCTGTAAAGGATATGCAACTAACTCTAACTCCTTTATAGGCCTCACAAACACACGGGCCTTAGCATTACTACTACTACTACTACTACTACTACTACTACTACTACTACTACTACTACTACTACTACTACTTGCTATCTATGCCAGACTACTCATATACTATACTAATCAAGCAGTTCAGATACTGGCAAAACTAACTTGCTCTGTTTCAGAACGGACACGAATAACCTACAATAATTCAGCAGAGGCAATGGGCAACTGGTTTTTTTCTCAGACAGAATGCGCTAAGTGATCATATTTCAAACCGAATATGGTAAACGAATCCAATGTTTTCGGAACACATGCGGATAAATCACTATATTTAACATGAAATGCTGTTAAACTAACTATAGTGCTGAATAACTAACTATAGTGCTGAATAACTAACTATAGTGCTGAATAACTAACTATAGTGCTGAATAAATGCGGATAAATTAACTCACTATAGTTACGAACACATAAATAAACTGGCTATATTTCATTTTTTTTTTTAAATACTGTGTCGAGAAACTCCAATCATCATCATACAGAAGGTCCTTTGCAGAACGTCGCTCCAGCCATGGCCAGCTGAAAAGTCCCTCGATCCCTTACCAGTTTCCCAGGCCTCAAACTCCCTCATGCCCAAAGCGTCTGCCGTGCCCTGTGTCCATCTGTGTGCCGGTTAACCCCTCCACCAACTATGCGTCCATGACTGCTCTTTCCAAGCCACTGTGAATATGGCCAAGGTATTACTATTTCAGTTACAAAGTTAAGTTAGTTGCATATCCTTTACAGGATGTCGCAGCCAACCCCAGCATTTTTTGTTTTTGTTTTGCTGTTGTGATTTCTTATAAAGTTTACGTTCAGTAGTTTGCTATTGCTTTCTGAACTACCAGGCATCCATACCATTGTATCAAAACCAACGCAAGGTTGTCTGAAGGCAATCTGCCCTGAGATATGATGCTATTTATGAGCGAGTCTCTCCCCCCCCCCCCCCCCCTACCGTTCACATCTTGTAGAGTCAGCATTTTTCTTCTTCTTGGTCGGCGGTATAATAAGAACTCGTCTGCAACATTTAAACTCAAAGGCCCAGATATGTGGTTGTAGCGACATGGTCCGTGTCTGGCTTCCGTGTGTTGCCACAGGAAATGTGCTTGTTCTCAACAATTCTACTTTCACTTCTTGGCTGGTGTTTCGCCATAAGGTTCTCTGTACGTTTAGCCTCAACGTTGCCATGGCCAGCCTACGTGTGTCTATTTTTCTTTAAGTCCCCACAGTGCTGAATAAATGTTGATAAACTAACGGACTCAAATGCAGGAAAGATGCAGATAAAATAACACTATTTCATAACAAATGCGAATAAAGCCAGACGGAAATACAATCAGATTGCAACGGGCACCATTATTATTGGAACTCTTCGCTGGCTGTTGAAGATGAGGACTGAATGCTTATGGGAATGCCATGGGTGCAGTGATATCGGTTCTTGACTCAACTCAAATGCGAATAACCGAACCGGCTATTTTTAAGAAAAAATAGAGGTAAAATAACTTTCAGAACAAATGTGAAATAGCCCATGCTAATGCGGAGCAAATGCGAATATAATAATACTAATTCCGAACATATACAGATAAATGAACTCACCATATGTGAGAGAGAAAAAAAAAACATGGAAATAAATCACCACATTTCAGAACACGAGTGTATAAATCACTCACTCTACGTACTAACAAATAACTCTACACCACTATTAATAAGTCTGGAAAGTTCCTATACACTGAGCTGCTTACAGGCCAAGCCTGCCTAACTTATCCAGGTAGTCCAAGAATCAGCCTAATATCAACGCGCTCTGCCAGCGATGTCTAACCAACGCAAAACGAACTTACAGGCGCAAGTTAAAGCAGTTTATATACTCCTATAGACTGCACGAAAACGTAGCTGAAAATACCTACAAGTTTCCCCGAATTCCTTCCTTGCTTTCAGTAGAGCACTCACACATAGCGTTTCTGTCCACAAGATATCCTGCTGAGTGTTATAATGAATTTTCCCCCGTCGGTTTTAAAATAATCAGTTGGGAAAAGGAAACCAAATCCAAAACAACAATCGGGAAAAAAAAAAACGGCTTCTAGCTGTGTTTGGTGTACTAATAGGACAAGCCGTGGTACTATACTTTTATGTAGGGCATCTGTAAGGCGGGCTCTATATTTGGTAAACAACCGAAGCGGGACATTTTTTAGGCGCGCTGTCGAGGCCAAACGAAGGCTAACGGGCCGCGGGCTAAATTGGGTTTTGCTAGTCAGGTCTCCCTGGTAAGGTACTTACTACCAGTGTTTGAAAAACGCCCATTCACGAACCGATGGGAAACTGGGTCAACCCGCTTGCTGGTTTTAGAAGGGGGAACATGAGTAATACGTGGGGAAGCCCCTGAGGCTATAAAAGGTAAAGGGAAGAATACAATGTCCAAGCCATGAAACATAATAGGTATATGGTGCTAGCTTTAGGCCTTTACGCGAATCGACACGTTATGTCGCCGGTCGTCTTTATTTCCATGGTATTTTCTGGTGCTCATTGTACGCTGGGTAGATTGAAATTATATAGTAATATATTCATAAACGAAAAGACAGACTTGGCGTCACAGTCATGTACTTGAAGCAAATGGAAAGCGTTAGATGGAGGTGACAATGGACAATAGAATGACGTTTCACGGGAGGTATTGTTGTAGGAGTGTTCATCATACCATCACAATGCGCCATGCTGATAAGAGTAGACGATCGTGATAAGAGTAGACGATCGTGATAAGAGTAGACGATCGTGATAAGAGTAGCCGATCGTGATAAGAGTAGACGATCGCGTTCATGACGATCACCAGTCACGGATCAGGTCTTTGCCCTTGCCTCAATGATGATAGTCGGGCAAGCCATCTGGGTATTTACCTCTTTGTCTCCATCTTGGTATTTTCCCTTCAAGTTATTAGGTTTTCATGTTTATTTCTCTTGAGAACGTGTACACAAATCGTGACTCTGCGTCTAGTTCCCCTAATCAACTGCACTGTATTCATGTGCTTTTGAAGGACTGTCTTATTTATTTTCTGCCAGTCCTTGTTATTCTTTGAACTTTCTTCAGAAACCATACTTGTCCTGTCTTCAGTTGTTTCTCCGCTAGTCTGTTTTGTGAAGTATAAGGCCTTCGCCTATATAGGGTTGCATGATAAGAAATGTGGCTTATCCTCAGCACTCTTTTTCAACAGGCAATATTATTATTAAGGAGGCTGGGTCTACTCCACAGTTGATAGAGTAGAAGATGCTCAGCATGACCAGGAATCACTGGATTGGTAAACAGGAGCACTAATGACTGTGCTAATTGGCTGTTGTGACAGCTGAAGGTAACAACACGGATACCAACTGCCGCAAAGCAAATGGACGCAGCATTTATAGCTGTTTATGTGATGTGACCAGTTCCCTTTCCACGCTGCCTTTTCTTTTCTCATGACTGAATAAAGACAACCTATTGTAAGACTGGGCGGGGCGCAGTCACGCTAAGACCGGAGTCAGGAAATAACTTTCTCCATACAACAGGCTACATTTTGGTTTCCGCAACTGAACTATTGGAATTTACTGGGAGTTCTTACAATAACGTGCACAAAACCGTGACGGGTAAATACTCCTGAAATAGAGATTACCTGTGACTTTGAAAGAGAAGCTAAGTGAGTTAGATCACACGGCAACGTTTGGATTGAGGAGTTTCTATCACTAGTCTGCCTAGAGGTGTCAAAAACTGGTGTCGAGGGACACTGGTAATAGAGAAAGCTAATCCACACGCAAAAATCAGTCCAGAGCAATAGAAGTAGTAACATATGTATAGACTACGCTTGAGCTTGAAAGCAAGCGAAATTTCCCCCTCCCCTCCCCCAACCACCACCCCTCCCCTCCCCAACCACCCCCCCCCCCCCCAAAAAAAAAAAAAACCATATGTCAGAAAACGCTAAGAAATAATGGTCTGCTACTGCAGGACTCAATGTGTACTGAAAGGAACATCTTAAGTAATAAACCAGTTAATCAACAAGTGAAGAAAAGATGCTGGCTGACATTAGATAGGCCACACATTAAGAAAATTTGAGGATAGTGTAACTACGAGCACATACTCCTTTTTCTGGAACCACCGGACGAATGAAACAGTGGGAGTCATAAAAACAAAAGGAGAAGAGAATTAAAGACAGCCATAGACACAGCTGCAGCAGTTAGCAAAATATAGCTTGCCGAGAGCTGACTAGGGTCACGCCCTAATGGGAAATAAGGGCAGAAGAAATTGCAAGACACTGCAAAAGTAACAAATGGTTGACTTTAGACGTGTTCGGGTAATAGACGGCAGCATGGTCACTTCATTATTTCAGTCCTAAACAGTCTCCGAAAGAATTGCTACTTAAAACTAAAACACGCTGCGTATAAAGGGTTAACAATTACCACATTTAAAATAAAGATTGTAACTACTGAATGGTCGGTCTCCCTGGTCTAAGGGTTACACGACTTTCTCCGTAATCCCGTATACTCTCGTGAGTAACGTGACGGTGCGTGAGAATCGGTAGCGGTTCTCTCCGCGTCGGTAAATTACGGGGTATGTGAGCCGATCGTTCAGAAGGCAAAGGCAAACTACTGAGCGTAATCTTGCCAAGAAATCAACAATCAGCTGACAGATGCTGATGTTGACAGCGATGTCCTGTAAAGGATATGCGAAAAACAAACTCCTGAATGAGACACAGACAGTCGATAAGAATGTAGTATGTAAGTAGTTATCCCGTAAACGCACGGTTAGTTGCCAGGGACTATATGAGTTCAGAAGTAGGTGACGGAAGTACGGCAAGCTCCCTTGTGAAGAGTGAGTCAACCTCAGCCTTCAACAAAAGCCCTCCTGATAAACAAACAATAGCACAGTGTTATAGCTTTTATAGTTTGTACATGATTAACCGTTATGGGCTTCCGTCTTCAGTAATACCAAATGCTTACGAAAGATCTAGACAAACTGCATAGCTCGGCGAGTTCATTGTATCGATCCGCGGAAGCGAGAAATTCTAACCGTTAACTCGCCTCTCCAAGGAAGGAAACGCATAACAATGCCAGCATCGATGAACGGCAAGACAATCCTGGAATTGCCCGCAGTAAAACCTTTCCATGTAAAGGACGAATCGACTCCACCGTAAACTGGGAATGTATGCGGTGAAGGCCTTATAGGCCCTGCATAATAAACAATAAAAACACTAGACGTGACTAAGAAGCTCAACGAATGGAAAATGTTTGCTGATCGGACTTCTTCTGGGATGTGGAGATTAGCATTTCTTTTGTTTGATCTGTTTTTATCGTTTTGTTTTTCTTAGTCGCTGATAAAAACTTCGGTTGAAACGTCCGCCCGTATACGCGCTGTGTGTGTGTGTGTGTGTTTTCCATTCATCCAGCTTCTTAATCATATGTTGTCTTTTCATTCGGATTCCACATAACAACAACATAATATCGGTAATGTCCCAATATGAGTAGTATGTGTGGACAGAGAAGCAACATAATGCCGATAATGTCCCAATAAGGCTAGTATGTGTGGACAGAGAAGCAACATAACACTATAAATGCGCTGGCGCACACAAACATATACAAACACCATTATCTATTGACTTATCCTGTGCAGAACGTAACGCCCAATACATTCTTTTTCTCAATCATACGGGCGGGGGAACAGATTAAGAACCCGTATGTGGAAAGAATAATACTGCGGGGGGGGGGGGGGGGGGGGGGAAGAGCGGCAGAGGTTCTGGAGGAATCTCAAAATTGAGAGGGAAGACAATGAGAACATTCAACCAGAGAGCGATGGGAACGATTAGTAGTATGACCCTTCGCTGGCTGTTGAACGAGGTGACGGCGCGCTCATGGGAATGTCATGAGGGCAGTGATGTCGGATCTTAGCTTAACTCAACTCAAAGCAACTTTCTATCATAAGCCAGACTTCGTGCCTCTGACGCTGCAATGTGTACATTATCAATAACATCTTGAATCAATCTAAATGTAGTTTCCACTTTCTCCGCATTCCCGGTACTCATCCCTCCACAGTTATTTTTTCAGGATATTCTTGTCTTGTTTACACGCTCAAAATATTTCATTTTCGCCATTTAAAAAAAAATAAAATCTTAATAGCCAATATTCTTCAATGCTGTGTACTTTTTTGGACAGACCTGTTTGTTACCTTTTTCGTCACACGAATTTGTAATACTCTACTGCAACATTTATATTCTGGATCTCCGTGGCGAAGTGGTTAAGCCTCCTGTTTCAAAGGTTTGCGTTCGAATCCCGATTCCGACATTTGGTCCACGAGTGCACTCTTTTTTTCCGCAGACTACCGGGGGTCGTCGCTTGAGCTACATAGTGCTTTGTGCGACGCATTCGGCAGGCCCCCTTGCGGAATGAGAACATGCCATATGAAGTCGATCTGGCGTAGTAAGACATTTTTTTAAACACTTATATTCAAAATGTATGTGTTCCTTTTCAAATGATGTGTTACATGTCCAAGTTTCACGCCCTTGTGTTCCTACTGGAAAGACGGGTGTGCTGAGAGCTGTAAATTTTGTTGTTCTATCTGTTTCGGACCATACATGTTTTAACTGGTTCAGTTTTTGCACTGCAATTTTCCTTATAATCCCCGTCATCACATCTCCATCGTCAGTTAGCAGTGAGCCTAGATACTCAACACTCTTAACTGTCTGCAATGTCACCTCATATCTGTTGACATATGATTTTAGCCGTTGCTATTATCTGTATTTTTGTTGCACTGAAAAATACATTTTCTCAATTATATATTGTCAAATATAACAATTTATAAGTTTCCATTTATTTTTGTTGATAGTAATGTTGTGTCTTGGTATTCAAAGTGCAGTTTTTATATTCTTCGGGATCATATTGTTCATTTATAATGTAACGTGCGTGTTAAACGCCAAGATAGGGCAGATGTAAGGGTTAAGAATCTGAACATCAGTGTGATATTTGAAAAAGGAGATATTATCTGGGTGGGGGGTGCATCTATTCTAAAGACGACCCGTTATAGGAAAACTTGACTGCAGATTAGTCAAAATAAGAATATTCATCAACGAACCGAGTGGCCAGCAAATTGAAACAACATCACGATGAATCATTTTCATAAGTGTGAAAACAGACAGTCACAGAATACATGCATGTGTGTGTTAAACAATCTTGCCAGGAATTTTCTACAACTAACTTGTTACATATTCAAGCGGGTATAGATAATATCTTCACAACCCCCACCCCTACCCACCCCCAACCAACTACGGGAAAAAGAAAGTATAGAGAAGATCAGAACCATACAAAGGATAGGGTCCCAAAATCACATTAGGGCCACTAGTGATTGATTACAGAGTGATATCTTCTTCTTCTTCTTCGTTCATCCGGAGTTTTTTTTTTCGGACGTGATTGCGTTGTGCCTGTTTACAGCAGAGCTGCGTTCTTGCGCCGTTAGGCCGACACATCCGACTTCTGCGGGCATTTGTTGACCGGGTTAACCTTCCCGGGGACAGAGTGATATTATTGACATTATTAATTTACTTACAGAGTGAGTGCTTGGGTACTTTGTGAATTTACACAAGATAGGCAGCAGTGTCTTTATATTTACAGTTGACTGACATACAAGCAACTTGTCCACAATTACAAATATGCATACGTTAATGGAATATACTGAGGCTGGTGAACGACTAGGCCTAAGTGGTAGAGACTTGCGGGAATTTGCAGAAGCAAAACTTAGAGAAAACCAACAATTTGAGCGAGAACAGAGTCAGAGTGAACGTGACGCCAAACGGCTACAGGAAGAGACGATAGCTGAAGCCAAGCGTCTACAGGAATAGAAAGAGACACAAGTCAATATAATGAAACTAGAACTTGAAAAGTTAAAGCAAACAAATGCTGTCTAAATTTAACCAAGTTCGGGATGGAGAAGGAGATTGCACTCAAGAAATTAGAATTAGCGTCGACTGGACAGAGCGACGAAGGCAAAAGACATTCTCACTCTTCGCAGTGACTACAACTGCCATACTTTGCAGATAGAGATAATATCCAGGCACATCTGGACAGATATGAGTCAGAGGCTGAGGCTTTAGGAATCCCAGAAGCAGAATACACTATGCGACAGAGTGAATATCTTAAGGGCAAGGCACTTGATACAATGATCAATCTGCCAGGGTCAGAAAGAAATAACTATACGTTTCTGCATCAACGCCTGCTTACGAAGTTCAATCTGATTGAACATGGATACAGAACTAAGTTCAGACAATTTGTGCCAGGGAAAAAAATCAGGACTTCACAGAATTTGTCAATACTTTGAAGATTCTCTTTAATAAATGGTTAGAGCTAGCAGAAGTAAGAGGAGGACTTAATTGTTCTAGTGGACCTGATGCTACTGGACGAGGTATTATCGTCATGTAATACAGACTTGGTGGCTTTCTTTCAAGAACCCAAACCACAGGGCATTGAAACAATGTCTCAGTTAGGGCAAAACTATATGACAGCACACCCTAACTATTCGATTGGCAGACAAACTGATGAGGAAATAGTCTGTGCGGGTACTACTAAACAGGATCAGAATCAGTTATCAGACAAAGTCAAAAAGTGTTGATTCAGCACACAAGTATGAGCACCAGTGACTCAAGACTATGGTTACCGTAGCAACCATTTTAGCAAATCAGGGACGTTACCCATATCATAAGGGAATTTTAAGAGACATCAGAATTTTAACTCTGGATGTAGTTCGATGTGGCAGTTGGTCGCACAACTCAGAAATGTAATGTACAAACATCCAGTGGGCCAACAAATAACAGGGGAAGGATATTATGTGTTCAATTGTGGGCGTGAAGGAATATCCGGTAGCAAATGTACACTGGAGGATACTGAGGCACTCAAATGCAGCCAAAGTGATTGAGACACTCAATAAAGAGAGCTGTGATGGGTGCAAGCCTCTGTTTTACAAAGACAGTCAGCCTGTCTTGAAGTGTGCGCATCCATTCTCAGCAGGGTCATTAGTGCACACAGGAGGGAGCCTGAAGCTGCATCATGGGTTTCTCAATGATAGTCCAGCATTAACTCTTAGAGAGTCAGAGTGTACGACAATCGGAGTGAGAAAAAGTCTGGTACAACATTCGGCTTACACAGGGAAAAATGTCAGATGCATAACTTTCAACGGGACAGTGTAATTGGTACCAATTAGCGGATATCACAGTGACAGCACCATATATCACAGGCAGAGTGACAGCGTGTGTCCTGGACTCCCCAGTCGCAGACTTGATCATTGGAATGTACCAACAGTCAAAGCATGTACAGAGGAGGAAATTGATAACTGGTACCACAGATATGGTGTGAGAAGCAACGCTGTAGTTACCAGAAGACAAACTAGATTAGATACAATTAGCTGAGGAAGAAGCGACACTTGAAGTGGACAACCAGACAGAGACTAAGGATAGCACAACTGATCAGAGAAAACTGATCTCAAACAGAGCTTTATTGACTGTCAAAGACAAGACATCACTCTTGACAAATGTTTTCAGGTGTATAGTACTTCCAGAATATAAGCGATTAAAGAATGATAGGTGAGGTTTCGAGGGGAAGAATAATAGTCTCACTTACCATCTGTCAGATGACAAGACCATAGGCAGGCAAGGTGGGGTACCTTCAGCGTATAGAGAACTGATTACGAGAACAGCTCATGATATTTCATTTGCAGATCACATGGGAATAATGCGTACACAGTACATAGAGCCGTGTCCCAGTTTTATTGGCCAGGGTTTAGTAAATATAGCAAGCTATACAGCAGATCTCGTGCATCTGTGCAAGCTACAGATACGAAAGTCAGGCCATTTCAAAAGGGTGCTTTTGACATCATTGGCCTATTGTCAGTGATGTCCAACAGGGATTTTAAATATATCTCGACCATGATTGATTGTTACACTAGATGGCCAGAACCCGTACCTGTCTAACACAGGACAATAAAAGCGACGGCCGAAGCACTATTAGCGCTACTCTCTGGTTTGCGTTTCTCTAATGAAATTTTGCCTGACAAGGGGCGACAATTTACGTTTCAGATGACGAGAGATGTGAACAATCTGTTACAAATCATGCAGTTATGTAATACAAAAAGAAATTTTGGTTAGCCATTACATCAGTGTTGTCTGCGTTGACGCAGAAGGGCAGACTCAACAGAGTGGTATGGACCCAGCAGTGCGAGCATGCACTCAAAAACACTCCATTATTACAATCATCTTATTTTAATTCTACCCAATCTTGACTTACAATGTACTCTCAGAGGAGACGCATCATCGACAGGAACTGGTGGATGTGTGATACAAGAGAAGAATCCTTTCGTGCATCCAGTGCTACAGGTCAGCAGTGAACTCCCGCCACCAGAAACCAAATGTTCAACTTCGCAACGTTATGCGACCATTATGGGGTCTATGCATGCAACGGTCGAGGCACCTCAATGGGCAGACAAGTCATCGTGCAAACCGACCACTGTCAAGGAGCGATACAGATAAGAATATGAACAACTCTCAAGTATTACGTGAAGTTTTCTTACTTATTGGAGAAGACAATGCTATGGCAGACATTTTCTCAAAATATCAGAAAGGACAATATAGTTAAGATATGAACGTGTTGCTTCTTGTGAGATGTATTAGTTGACTTGTAGGTACACATGTGGGAGTTGTTTTTTTCTTTTATGGACGAGTAATGTGTTAGGTTACTTGCGGTTGCCTGCTCTATTATTTAGTATGGTAGTTAAAATGTGCAAGGGATGGAGTAGAGAGTATGAGGGATGTATACTCACTGCTACTCATGCATCGTTACTGTACACGTTCACAAATTTAGAGAAGCATTACTCTCCCATCATTTGGAAACTGTTTTCTTTTTGGGAGGGGGGTAATGTAACGCGAATAATTAAACGCCAAAATAGGGCGGATGTAAGGGCTAAGAATCTGAAAATTACCATCAAGGCTACAGGTGTGGAGATAAGAGGAAAGCGGATGTGGGGCCAGAAGTTGATTAAAAATCCCAAGACAATGGTTGAGCCCCAAACATAGTGGATTGTTACAGCACGTAGATGCCAGTCTGGGTCACCAGGGGTCAGAGAGCAACGTGCTAGAGAGAGGACTAAAGAAATGGGAAACTTCGGAAGGTATTTTGATGGGAATTAGTAATTGGGATCATATGGGAAATAGATTTTCATTGTGGTCCCGAGAGAGAAACCGATAAAAGGGGAGGATTGTGACGGGAAAGGGAAATTTAGCCGGGCAGTCAGCCTGGGGCTAAGTTAGGTAACTCAGCCAGGAGAATTGAAAGTTTGGTGAAGTTAGGAAAAATTTCCGTTGGAGGCATTATTGAAGGTCGGCAAGTTTGGCCCAAGGAGATAGACTCAGTTGGTTACGATCAGACGCTGGGGAGAGTCTGACATAACAAGTGAATTTCTGAAGGCCTGTAGAAGGTAATATTGGTTTCACATTGGATGAATGTATCTGTCGTTTTTTATGATTGTTCCTGGGATGACACGTCATTATCATGTCTCGTCATAATCAATAAAGTTGTGTGTGCGCAAACCGGTGGTCTATATTGACTCATAGTTGTTGAGCAGTTATCCGGCACACGATTCCCACTGACATTAACTAGACACAACTACATCCACTTCTATCGGTCAGCAGCATTGTGACAGATAATATTTTCTCTAGCATGCCTCATGACATTCTCAGTAAATCAATTAACAGATAAGGAGACAAAATCCAATTCAGCCTGACTTAATATTCTGTATCTGACTTAATGCTGTATATCAAACCAATCAAATATATTCTAATGACTGCCGTCTGTTCACTGCAGAGTTTTTAGTATAAGTATTCAGTGTAGTAGGGGGAACATTTTTTTTTTACTGTGTTTCATAATTTTTCATTATCTACACAGTCAATTGCCTTTGAATAGTCAGTCCATGAAGCAAAATTAACTATACCTTTGCCCCCCCCCCCCCCCCCCACCCTTAAAAAAATTGTCTTCATATTAGAAATAAATACGCTGTAAAGTAATTACCCCCTTTGGACAACAATCCCCTTCCAATTAATATCCTAATTGTGGCTGTCACACGATTATTAATGTGAGCCTGGACAGGTTCAACGGGCTAGAGGTAATGGTAGAGGGCATGGAACACACTGTCCCCTGCACCTATACCCCAATTTAGTATAACGCCAGCTTGCATTTTTTATTTTTTGGGTTCGCTTCTTTTTTTAACTCAAGCATAGTCCATACACGTCGATATATGCATGTTCTTTCAGCGAAAAAAAAAACGGACATTACTAGAAACAATTACAATGATAACTAACTACCACAGCAGTCGCTTCAGTTGAATACAGTGATAGATAGTAGACAACACAGCAGACTGATGAGATGGGAATAGTGATAGTAGACAATGCAGCAGACTGATGTGGAGGGCACAGTGACAGACAGTAGACAACACAGCAGACTGATGTGGAGGGCACAGTGACAGACAGTAGACAACACAGCAGACTGATGAGATGGGAATAGTGATAGTAGACAATGCAGCAGACTGATGTGGAGGGCACAGTGACAGACAGTAGACAACACAGCAGACTGATGAGATGGGAATAGTGATAGTAGACAATGCAGCAGACTGATAGGTGGGCATAGTGACAGACAGTAGACAACACAGCAGACTGATGAGATGGGAATAGTGATAGTAGACAATGCAGCAGACTGATGTGGAGGGCACAGTGACAGACAGTAGACAACACAGCAGACTGATGAGATGGGAATAGTGATAGTAGACAATGCAGCAGACTGATGTGGAGGGCACAGTGACAGACAGTAGACAACACGCAGACTGATGAGATGGGAATAGTGATAGTAGACAATGCAGCAGACTGATGTGGAGGGCACAGTGACAGACAGTAGACAACACGCAGACTGATGAGATGGGAATAGTGATAGTAGACAATGCAGCAGACTGATGTGGAGGGCACAGTGACAGACAGTAGACAACACAGCAGACTGATGAGATGGGAATAGTGATAGTAGACAATGCAGCAGACTGATGAGATGGGAATAGTGATAGTAGACAATGCAGCAGACTGATGTGGAGGGCACAGTGACAGACAGTAGACAACACAGCAGACTGATGAGATGGGAATAGTGATAGTAGACAATGCAGCAGACTGATGAGATGGGAATAGTGATAGTAGACAATGCAGCAGACTGATGTGGAGGGCACAGTGACAGACAGTAGACAACAACACAGCAGACTGATGAGATGGGAATAGTGATAGTAGACAATGCAGCAGACTGATAGGTGGGCATAGTGACAGACAGTAGACAACACAGCAGACTGATGTGATGGGAATAGTGATAGTAGACAATGCAGCAGACTGATGTGGAGGGCACAGTGACAGACAGTAGACAACACAGCAGACTGATGAGATGGGAATAGTGATAGTAGACAACACAGCAGACTGATGTGGAGGGCACAGTGACAGACAGTAGACAACACAGCAGACTGATGAGATGGGAATAGTGATAGTAGACAATGCAGCAGATTGATGAGATGGGAATAGTGATAGTAGACAACACAGCAGATTGATGAGATGGGAATAGTGATAGTAGACAACACAGCAGACTGATGAGATGGGAATAGTGATAGTAGACAATGCAGCAGATTGATAGGTGGGCATAGTGACAGACAGTAGACAACACAGCAGACTGATGAGATGGGCACAGTGACAGACAATAGACAACATAGCAGCCCGGTGAGAGTTTGTGTGTGTGTGTGTGTGTGTGTGTGTGTGTGTGTGTGTGTGTGTGTCTGTGTGTGTGTGTGTGTGTGTGTGTTCACTCGCTTTGAACTCAAGCGCAGTCAATACACGTGCTGCTTCTTCTAGTGCATTGGAATGATTTTTGCGTATAGATTAACTTTCCTTATTACTAGTGTCCCTCGCCATCAGGCGAACCCACTTCGACTTCTGAGGAACCTATAATTTATGTCCCCAAGCCAAGACGAGATATCAACATTGACCGATGTAGGGGTTGAAACCACTACCTTGGCATCAGCCCACCGGAAGGTCAA
Organism: Cepaea nemoralis; assembly: GCA_014155875.1. NCBI lineage: Eukaryota > Metazoa > Mollusca > Gastropoda > Stylommatophora > Helicidae > Cepaea > Cepaea nemoralis. Next base: position 360,849 of record JACEFZ010022917.1, read on the forward strand.
AAGCGATGTTCTTATCCATTCGGCCATGCTGACCTCCGTACTATGTTTATGCCTTGTTATATTTCCTTATAAACTCTTCAAAGATTATTTTTAATACAACTTACAGGCAACTGTATCGACACAGACGAGGAGATTTCAAATTAAAACCTTAAAAGTGTGATAGAAATTACAGCAACCGTGTCATTATCTTGTAACCTGTCAATATAGTTGGAAAAGATGTCAAGAGTGTTAAGCACGTGGCATCACGGTGCAGGCGAACACGGTGACGTAATGAGGACAGTTTAAAGATGGCGCTCCACTTTTGACATGTACCAAAGAGAAGCAGCGTTCTGTTATCCTTTTTTTTTAAAAATCAGTGAAGGGGTGAAACCTATAGAAATTCATCTGCGAATGAAGGTCGAGTATGGCGATGCATGCCTGTCAGTCAAGCAAGTGCATGAATGAAGTAGGAAGTTTTAAAACGGCGTTAATTCTGTGACAGACTGTTCACGACTGGGTCAGGCACACCTAGTAATGATCCCAGAGAATTTTTTTTTTTCCTACAGGAATCCAAGCACTTTATCGGCGCTGGAGGACTTGCATTGAACGCAGTGGTGATTACATCAAAGAATGATACATTTGCTCTTTAAGTTTTCAGAATTCACAAGCCTCCCACCCACCGACTCTTCCCCCCCCCCCTTCCTCCACACACACACCTCATTTAAGGTTTTCATTTGAAGCTTCCTCGTAATTTCCTGTCGTCCTTGTTTGCAGATCAATATATTGTTCGCATCCATTTCTTTGGCCATATTCTTGTTTCCACTAACTGTTTACATAATGCGTGATATTCCACACTTTGTTCTCCATCAGCTTTAGCTAACTCTCCTGGATTACATCTCATCCTGGTTATTTCCCTTTTCTGAGGTTGTTTATTGCCCACTCGAGATCGTCTAGTCTTGGTTTCCGGCTCTTTACCATTATCTTTTGGCATTTCATTGTTTACATGTTTGTCTTTATCATCTTTATTTGCATACACTCCCTGCTGTATTCTTTTCGTCTATTCCGATTCCTTTATGTTCATTCATGTTTCTTCCGCTCCTGTTGTTTATAGTATCTGTATTAGTTCTAAAGATCTCAGTACTTTTAACATTCCGCAATCTCGCCAATTCCTCTGATTTCATCTGTGCACACTGTACTTCTAAAACAAAATGCATCAGGTTTTGTCTTACTGTCTTTCTTATTTCTCTTGCCATGTGTTTCCTCATCGTTTGATATCCACGTGGCTTTGTGCTCTCTATCTTTGATAAGCTCTAGCGAATCATCTGTAATACAGTTACTCTGTCAACCCTCTATGTGGTACACTATCTCTGTCTGATGATATTAGGATATGTCCAGCATTTGTGGCGAATTCTAATTTCTCTAATGAAATTTTGCCTGACAAGGGGCGACAATTTACGTTTCAGATGACGAGAGATGTGAACAATCTGTTACAAATCATGCAGTTATGTAATACAAAAAGAAATTTTGGTTAGCCATTACATCAGTGTTGTCTGCGTTGACGCAGAAGGGCAGACTCAACAGAGTGGTATGGACCCAGCAGTGCGAGCATGCACTCAAAAACACTCCATTATTACAATCATCTTATTTTAATTCTACCCAATCTTGACTTACAATGTACTCTCAGAGGAGACGCATCATCGACAGGAACTGGTGGATGTGTGATACAAGAGAAGAATCCTTTCGTGCATCCAGTGCTACAGGTCAGCAGTGAACTCCCGCCACCAGAAACCAAATGTTCAACTTCGCAACGTTATGCGACCATTATGGGGTCTATGCATGCAACGGTCGAGGCACCTCAATGGGCAGACAAGTCATCGTGCAAACCGACCACTGGGGTCAAGGAGCGATACAGATAAGAATATGAACAACTCTCAAGTATTACGTGAACAGTTTTCTTACTTATTGGAGAAGACAATGCTATGGCAGACATTTTCTCAAAATATCAGAAAGGACAATATAGTTAAGATATGAACGTGTTGCTTCTTGTGAGATGTATTAGTTGACTTGAAGGTACACATGTGGGAGTTGTTTTTTTCTTTTATGGACGAGTAATGTGTTAGGTTACTTGCGGTTGCCTGCTCTATTATTTAGTATGGTAGTTAAAATGTGCAAGGGATGGAGTAGAGAGTATGAGGGATGTATACTCACTGCTACTCATGCATCGTTACTGTACACGTTCACAAATTTAGAGAAGCATTACTCTCCCATCATTTGGAAACTGTTTTCATTTTGGGAGGGGGGTAATGTAACGCGAATAATTAAACGCCAAAATAGGGCGGATGTAAGGGTTAAGAATCTGAAAATTACCATCAAGGCTACAGGTGTGGAGATAAGAGGAAAGCGGATGTGGGGCCAGAAGTTGATTAAAAATCCCAAGACAATGGTTGAGCCCCAAACATAGTGGATTGTTACAGCACGTAGATGCCAGTCTGGGTCACCAGGGGTCAGAGAGCAACGTGCTAGAGAGAGGACTAAAGAAATGGGAAACTTCGGAAGGTATTTTGATGGGAATTAGTAATTGGGATCATATGGGAAATAGATTTTCATGGTGGTCCCGAGAGAGAAACCGATAAAAGGGGAGGATTGTGACGGGAAAGGGAAATTTAGCCGGGCAGTCAGCCTGGGGCTAAGTTAGGTAACTCAGCCAGGAGAATTGAAAGTTTGGTGAAGTTAGGAAAAATTTCCGTTGGAGGCATTATTGAAGGTCGGCAAGTTTGGCCCAAGGAGATAGACTCAGTTGGTTACGATCAGACGCTGGGGAGAGTCTGACATAACAAGTGAATTTCTGAAGGCCTGTAGAAGGTAATATTGGTTTCACATTGGATGAATGTATCTGTCGTTTTTTATGATTGTTCCTGGGATGACACGTCATTATCATGTCTCGTCATAATCAATAAAGTTGTGTGTGCGCAAACCGGTGGTCTATATTGGACTCATAGTTGTTGAGCAGTTATCCGGCACACGATTCCCACTGACATTAACTAGACACAACTACATCCACTTCTATCGGTCAGCAGCATTGTGACAGATAATATTTTCTCTAGCATGCCTCATGACATTCTCAGTAAATCAATTAACAGATAAGGAGACAAAATCCAATTCAGCCTGACTTAATATTCTGTATCTGACTTAATGCTGTATATCAAACCAATCAAATATATTCTAATGACTGCCTTCTGTTCACTGCAGAGTTTTTAGTATAAGTATTCAGTGTAGTAGGGGGAACATTTTTTTTTTACTGTTTCATAATTTTTCATTATCTACACAGTCAAGTGCCTTTGAATAGTCAGTCCATGAAGCAAAATTAACTATACCTTCCCCCCCCCCCCCCACCCTTAAAAAAATTGTCTTCATATTAGAAATAAATACGCTGTAAAGTAATTACCCCCTTTGGACAACAATCCCCTTCCAATTAATATCCTAATTGTGGCTGTCACAGGATTATTAATGTGAGCCTGGAAAGGTTCAACGGGCTAGAGGTAATGGTAGAGGGCATGGAACACACTGTCCCCTGCACCTATACCCCAATTTAGTATAACGCCAGCTTGCATTTTTTTTGGGGGGTTCGCTTCTTTTTTTAACTCAAGCATAGTCCATACACGTCGATATATGCATGTTCTTTCAGCGAAAAAACAACAATCCCCTTCCAATTAATATCCTAATTGTGGCTGTCACAGGATTATTAATGTGAGCCTGGAAAGGTTCAACGGGCTAGAGGTAATGGTAGAGGGCATGGAACACACTGTCCCCTGCACCTATACCCCAATTTAGTATAACGCCAGCTTGCATTTTTTTTTTTTTGGGTTCGCTTCTTTTTTTAACTCAAGCATAGTCCATACACGTCGATATATGCATGTTCTTTCAGCGAAAAAAAAAAACGGACATTACTAGAAACAATTACAATGATAACTAACTACCACAGTAGTCGCTTCAGTTGAATACAGTGATAGATAGTAGACAACATAGCAGACTGATGAGATGGGAATAGTGATAGTAGACAATGCAGCAGACTGATGTGGAGGGCACAGTGACAGACAGTAGACAACACAGCAGACTGATGTGGAGGGCACAGTGACAGACAGTAGACAACACAGCAGACTGATGAGATGGGAATAGTGATAGTAGACAATGCAGCAGACTGATGTGGAGGGCACAGTGACAGACAGTAGACAACACAGCAGACTGATGAGATGGGAATAGTGATAGTAGACAATGCAGCAGACTGATGTGGAGGGCACAGTGACAGACAGTAGACAACACAGCAGACTGATGAGATGGGAATAGTGATAGTAGACAATGCAGCAGACTGATGTGGAGGGCACAGTGACAGACAGTAGACAACACAGCAGACTGATGAGATGGGAATAGTGATAGTAGACAATGCAGCAGACTGATGTGGAGGGCACAGTGACAGACAGTAGACAACACAGCAGACTGATGTGGAGGGCACAGTGACAGACAGTAGACAACACAGCAGACTGATGTGGAGGGCACAGTGACAGACAGTAGACAACACAGCAGACTGATGAGATGGGAATAGTGATAGTAGACAATGCAGCAGACTGATGTGGAGGGCACAGTGACAGACAGTAGACAACACAGCAGACTGATGAGATGGGAATAGTGATAGTAGACAATGCAGCAGACTGATGTGGAGGGCACAGTGACAGACAGTAGACAACACAGCAGACTGATGTGGAGGGCACAGTGACAGACAGTAGACAACACAGCAGACTGATGAGATGGGAATAGTGATAGTAGACAATGCAGCAGACTGATAGGTGGGCACAGTGACAGACAGTAGACAACACAGCAGACTGATGAGATGGGAATAGTGATAGTAGACAATGCAGCAGACTGATAGGTGGGCACAGTGACAGACAGTAGACAACACAGCAGACTGATGAGATGGGAATAGTGATAGTAGACAATGCAGCAGACTGATGAGATGGGCACAGTGACAGACAGTAGACAACATAGCAGCCCGGTGAGAGTTTGTGTGTGTGTGTGTGTGTGTGTGTGTGTGTGTGTGTGTGTGTGTGTGTGTGTGTGTGTGTTCACTCGCTTTGAACTCAAGCGCAGTCAATACACGTGCTGCTTCTTCTAGTGCATTGGAATGATTTTTGCGTATAGATTAACTTTCCTTATTACTAGTGTCCCTCGCCATCAGGCGAACCCACTTCGACTTCTGAGGAACCTATAATTTATGTCCCCAAGCCAAGACGAGATATCAACATTGACCGATGTAGGGGTTGAAACCACTACCTTGGCATCAGCCCACCGGAAGGTCAAAAGCGATGTTCTTATCCATTCGGCCATGCTGACCTCCATACTATGTTTATGCCTTGTTATATTTCCTTATAAACTCTTCAAAGATTATTTTTAATACAACTTACAGGCAACTGTATCGACACATACGAGGAGATTTCAAATTAAAACCTTAAAAGTGTGATAGAAATTACAGCAACCGTGTCATTATCTTGTAACCTGTCAATATAGTTGGAAAAGATGTCAAGAGCGTTAAGCACGTGGCATCACGGTGCAGGCGAACACGGTGACGTAATGAGGACAGTTTAAAGATGGCGCTCCACTTTTGACATGTACCAAAGAGAAGCAGCGTTCTGTTATCCTTTTTTTTTAAATCAGTGAAGGGGTGAAACCTATAGAAATTCATCTGCGAATGAAGGTCGAGTATGGCGATGCATGCCTGTCAGTCAAGCAAGTGCATGAATGAAGTAGGAAGTTTTAAAACGGCGTTAATTCTGTGACAGACTGTTCACGACTGGGTCAGGCAATGATCCCAGAGAATTTTATTTTTCCTACAGGAATCCAAGCACTTTATCGGCGCTGGAGGACTTGCATTGAACGCAGTGGTGACTACATCAAAGAATGATACATTTGCTCTTTAAGTTTTCAGAATTCACAAACCTCCCACCCACCGACTCTTCCCCCCCCCCCCCCCCCCTCCTCCACACACACACCTCATTTAAGGTTTTCATTTGAAGCTTCCTCGTAATTTCCTGTCGTCCTTGTTTGCAGATCAATATATTGTTCGCATCCATTTCTTTGGCCATATTCTTGTTTTCACTAACTGTTTACATAATGCGTGATATTCCACACTTTGTTCTCCATCAGCTTTAGCTAACTCTCCTGGATTACATTACATCCTGGTTATTTCCCTTTTCTGAGGTTGTTTATTGCCCACTCGAGATCGTCTAGTCTTGGTTTCCGGCTCTTTACCATTATCTGTTGGCATTTCATTGTTTACATGTTTGTCTTTATCATCTTTATTTGCATACACTCCCTGCTGTATTCTTTTCGTCTATTCCGATTCCTTTATGTTCATTCATGTTTCTTCCGCTCCTGTTGTTTATAGTATCTGTATTAGTTCTAAAGATCTCAGTACTTTTAACATTCCGCAATCTCGCCAATTCCTCTGATTTCATCTGTGCACACTGTACTTCTAAAACAAAATGCATCAGGTTTTGTCTTACTGTCTTTCTTATTTCTCTTGCCATGTGTTTCCTCATCGTTTGATATCCACGTGGCTTTGTGCTCTCTATCTTTGATAAGCTCTAGCGAATCATCTGTAATACAGTTACTCTGTCAACCCTCTATGTGGTACACTATCTCTGTCTGATGATATTAGGATATGTCCAGCATTTGTGGCGAATTCATATGGTGTAATATCGTCTTGAAAATTGTCAATATTTCGAATTAGTTATTCATTTCTATTATAAACTTGTCTGGTATTTTGCTGGTATTCTAGCGGGATGGTTTTTGGTTCTTTAATCAAGTGACTGGGTTTAACTGTCAGTATTGCCACAAATAATTCATGCGTACTACCACTATTCGTTCAGAGAAGATGGAAGAACGAGATGCAGCAATGGATTCTGTGTGTGGATGGGTATGGGGCGGGGATGGAAGAACGAGATTTACACAGCAATGGTTTCTGTGTGTAGGTGGATGTGGGGCGGGGATGGAAGAACGAGATTTATACAGCAATGGTTTCTGTGTGTGGGTAGGTGTGGGGTGGGGCGGGCGGGGAGGGAAGAACGAGATTTATACAGCAAAAGTTTTTGTGTATGGGTGGATGTGGGGCGGGGATGGAAGAACGAGATTTACACAGCAATGGTTTCTGTGTGTAGGTGGGTGTGGGGCGGGGATAGAAGAACGAGATTTATGCAGCAATGGTTTACTGGTTCACAACCTGCGTTTGCCAATGACTATTTCTATGTCCAAACCACTCAACTTCCCTTCTTCTTCATCTTCTGTCTGTCTGTCTGTCTGTATGTCTGTTTGTATGTCTGTCTGTATGTATGTCTGTCTGCCTGCCTGCCTATCTCTCTGTCTTGTCCCGTCCGTCCATCCGTCCGCCTGTCTGTCTGTCTGTCTGTCTGTCTGTCTGTCTGTCTGTCTGTCTGTCTGTCTGTCTGTCTGCCTGCCTGCCTGCCTATCTCCCTGTCTTGTCCCGTCCGTCCATCCGTCCGCCTGTCTGTCTGGCTAGATATCACAATAAACTATCATAAACTGCGTCCAATAAGGAAAGGATAGCATGTGTGTAGCAACACATGAAAAAGAGAAATAACACACCAAAGTATTCAACATATTCTGTACATCAGTCGACGTGGGCGAAAGTACAAGTGCACTCTAGGTCTTAAACTTCCGGTGCGTTGACTCTGGGGTTGTAAGATCACTTCCCCACATCGGTGAGTTGGACTTCAAAGATAACTTCTCGTTCAGAAAGCAATATCTGTAATACTTTGTCTCGGCAAACTACTGAACGTTAAATTACCAAGAAAAATCAATCTGGGAGTTGATGGCAAGTCCTGCCATAAATGATCATACCGTGAAAGTTACCAGACCCTCATTTCGATCAAATATGACACTAACACCTTAGATATATTGTAACCTCTTAGATATTGCATGACCATCTGGAGAGGATAAGACGCACAAGCTGAGAAGCGCCGTTGTCGAAAGATGAGTCGCACCACCCCACTTATTGGACAGCAACTTCTCACACCAAAACGTGACAATACCTCTTCTTACAGTGCATATCGTGTGGGATAGTAATCATGTCTCGCCACAACCTTCTGTCTCGTGTACTGCCAATCATCTCTCAACAGATGTCATGATGCAAAACGGAAACAATACAGCTTGCGCAAAGTGCAGGATGTGACCCAGTTACAACAGAAGCCCCTGGGCCTTCAATGAGGGTGACGGCCTGTTCTGTATGCGAGAAATAGACTAAACAGAAGACATGGTGGTCGCAAACTGGAGGCGGATTGCTTATTTGTTATTGATATCAGACAGCCAGGAGCAAGCCCGCACATGTTGCAGATAACACTGAATCCAATGTGGCCTGTCTGTAAGAGTGCTGCTCGTTGTACGGGAATCTTTTCATGTGTCTGGTCTGAAACAGACAGCCAGATAGTTTGCCAGATATCTGCCGTCAGATATTTTGCACAGCTGATTAAGCTATCCGCATACAACGACCTCTGTCTTCCACTGCCTTTCTTGTCTGGTATCTCTCCCTTTCTCCCTCACATAAGGCTAATTTCTCTTCGTCTTCTGTTCATTTAAAACAAAAACCAAAATTCGACGCCTGGGGGTATTTGGGTTAGTGAACGCAGTTTTACAATTCCCCTACAAATGGGGTAGAGGGTATGAAATCACCCCGCAGGCGATTTAGAAACAGATCGCTTTGAGCTGATTCCCATAAATTGTATTTGTTTTTACCTTATGGTTTAGAAAAGTGATATTATAACACCCGCTGCATTCAATACACATATACACATACACACACACACACAATGGTGAAAAACTGACGAACAGACAAACTTATAAACATCTGATGGCAGCAAACATGCAAAAGAGTCATGGGCGGACACACATACACACACACAATCACTTAAAATTGAGTAAGTCCTTCAAGAAGCAAGCGAAAACAGTCAATTGATTCGATAAATAAGACATAGACAGTCATGACATTCTGGGCACGTTATGAACAGAAATAAACTTGAAAATGTTGTCACAACTAGCAAACTTGATGCGAAAGAACAGGAGGAAGACAAATAGCCAAATATCTGGATGATTTTACCACGTGCATAATT